>JAWNNU010001348.1:0-15291 GCA_035044585.1 Scaptomyza polygonia | reverse complement strand
ATGCATGAAGAGGCAAGAGTGGAAGGAAGATACAATGCATATGCTGCCCAGCAGAATTAAGTTCACGAGGCAATTTGTCTGGCGCCAGCTCTCCTGCTGGTCACGTGCCCATTTTGTTTACGGGGTGCATTAAGGGGATTCCGTTTCGTTTTATTGCGATTTGATTCTATTTTCTGTTCTTTGTTGTCCACTGCCTCGCGTGTGCCTGCCTCTTGCCACTTATACCCAACACTCGGTCTCAGATATAGTTTCATAAAATTGATATACTCTGATATCCAAGAAAATCATTTCTTTGATCTGCACTTTCAACCCGTTAAAAGCAATTTGGTTCTTTAACCCATAAGCTGGGGACAAGGATTTGAAAGTTAGAATGTTTGTAAACATGTCTGTATCTAACAAAGCATCAAAATTTATGTACTTTACGACAGGGTTTCTGGTAAAGAACATATGTTGATGTTTTTCAAATGGGACTATCCTTAGACCATTATAACAAACTATCATCTCTCATGTAAGGTAACATAAATTTGTATAATATTAAATTAAGTACTCCACTTACAGAGCATTACGCAGTCGGATTTTGGCCAATTCGAATGTACTCAGTTGTTTTTTGCTCTCGCATTCACAGCATTATCCGTTTTCCTAATTCTTATCCTTGCCTTGCAGTGTGTTTCTCCTTCAACCCCCTTTTCCCGCTCGGCAACCTATCTGTTGGTGGTTGGTGTGAACTTTGCCACTTTGCAGCATGTTTTTTCAGTTCCTGCAACTGTTTAAGCGTCTGTCAATTGTTGTTGTTGCCTATTGTTATCCTTCTTTGCAGCTTTTTCTACGCATTTGTTCCACGGGGTGGTAACCCGCTTAACCTTTTGGTCTAACACCCCTCTCTACACACCGCTCGATTGACTCACTTTTTGTGTGTGTTCAAGTTGGACTCATTACTGAACAGTGGGCGTGTCCTCTCCTCCTTGCTGATAAGTTGATGTCAGTCAAGGCTTAGTGGTTCTCGTGTGGTTCTGCTCACTTCCTTGCGTGTCACCTATCAGTAGCTGTTGCTGTTGCTTTTAAGCACTCCTTCAGAAAATCTCTGTCAGGGAACACGTGTCTACTCCAGGAACTCCCAATTCCAATCTTCCATCTTCAATTAATTCGACTGACGCACGTGTCAACATTACGAATGATGGCAAAAATTAAGAAAAGGGGTTTTCTCAGCACAGCTCGAACATTTCTTATTTATATTTTTAAAGGCCTATGCCATGACTTCAAATTTTCATTTACCTTTTCTCGTATTTTTTCCTATAAGATATCAGGTAATCTGCTATAAGACACGTTTTTTATGTTTCTTACGAATATTTTTCGTCGTTTAATTAAGTTTCAAGTGGGTGGCAAACGAACAGGAAAACCAAGTCAAAGAAGAAAACGACACAGATGATTTTTTTTGAAGAACTTGTGTTAGACGTTTTTGCCACTTTGTTGTAATTGGCTTTGACGAGTTGTCCAATTTGCCTGGCTACATGTATTGGCCTAATCAAATCTAAGACAGCTTTAATTGGACTGCATTTTCAGCTGACAATTAGTTATGCGAATATATGCGACGATGTGCCACGCTGCAACAGATTGGATTAAGGTCCATTTGCATTCATCAGGCAAAAAATAGAAGGCGCAACAGTTGCAACATGGAGATGGGGGGCGGCTGCCACTGCGCATGTGACCACGCAGCCCTTCGTTTTGCTAGGAGGAGGGGGCAGCGGTGGAGATATGTGGGGGATTAAGGCTTCGGGATTGCGGGCTTCGTTTGTGTTTGTTATGTAAACAAATTCGGCAGTTGTCTGCCGCATGATGGGCTTTGCGGCGTGTCTGCGACAACTTTGCAACAATTGCCACAGAGTTTAGCTTTGGGCGCTTACTGCCTGGCCTGTGTCCTGCCTGAATCTGCTTCGGACCGAGCGACGACAGCAATCGATAAACCGTCAGCTTTAAGCGACTTAAAGTCCCTTTTTTTATAGGTATCTTATTTCTTTAGGTTCGTATCGCTTGTAAGTCAGTGACCAAATCTTTTGCGTGGAAAACGATTATAGGCCTGGAAAACCCAAGCATTACATTTAACCCATTTGTAGCACCTTTTGTGAGTTATTTAATTTATTTGTCTCCTGCTTGAACCTTGAAAATATATGCAGCCGAATAGCTTTTACATGGGACTAGTATAACATATCTAACAACCCACAATCGCCCTCAATTCGACTCGTAAACTAAACTGGTTGACAAAAACGGATGGCAAAAATAACACATTCAAGCTGATTGCGTTTTGATAAAAGCGCTTTTAATGTACGCTTACATGTCCTTGTTTGTGTATGTGTTTGCACTTGTGTGTGTGTTTATGTGTTTGCGTGTGTGTGTTTGACTGTGTGCTTCTGCTTAACACAACATAACACAACACCAGAAACCCAAACGATCTAGCAAACAGACAGCTGCCGCTCCACTTCACACAAGCAAACAAACAAATATTTATAATGCCCTGCTAATTTAAATTATGCCAAGAACATTTTTAAGCTTTCCTAGAAATTATAACTTTAATTACTTTGTTTGCATCTTAGCTTTTTGCAACTTTTAAGCTTTCAGGATTATTAAAACCGTTTTTTATTTTGCATTAGGAGAGAATATTAAAATTATGTAAAACATTTATTATGGATTTATTGCCCTTGATAGACTGAATGTTTTGCAATGATGTACCGTAATAATTTTTTGTGAAAGTAAAATCGAAATATTATGATGTTAATCCAGCATACTTAGTTAAATTAAATATTATGTTTTAAAAGTTTTGCAAACTTGTTTAATTTATGTATAGCTCCATATTATATTTGGAGTATGTGTTTGTTTGTGAGCTGTCACCCGATAACCGCAGGACTGCGTGACCAGTTTTCATGTATGTGGTTTTACTTTGCTTTTGTGGGCTGTGTGTGGACTTCGTGTGGGCTGTAAATTGTTTAATTTTGGAAATGGGCGTGTCCTCTGTTATTATTTCTCTGGACGTGCGTGCGTGTGTGTGTTTATACAAAAATCAAATCAAAAAAGTTGACACTAATTGCAATATGCCAAGGATTAGCAAAATGGGCCCTAAGTAATGGCAAACAAACGACAACCAACATTTTATTCCCAACCACCGCCCCTTCCAGTTGACCAACCATAAAAGAAAATTATGCAAATTTCTCGCTGCGCTTGGACACTTTTCAATGCACGCGCCCCTCACGTCCTCTGTGCATGGGCTTGATTGAATGGTCACTAAGTGCTTTTGCTTCGATGTGCCTCATAAACAGCAACAACAACTTCAACAACAATCATAACGACAACAACGTCAACATTGTAGAACCCAAGTGCATCGGATTTGTTGGGCCCCTAAAAGTGTTTGCTGATATTAATACCTCATACCCTGTAATCAACAGAAAGGGTATCTTAATCTTGCTTGCAAATAAGAAGATCGCTTTTTTAAACTGTTCATAAATTTCAACAGACTTGCGATTTAAAACAGGATCGATTGAGTTCAATGTAAATTGATGAAGTCAATTAAAATATGTTATTATAAATAAAATAACAATATTCAAATCCACCGCTGAATAACCAATAAAAAACTACATCTATCACTTGTCAAACTTTAACATACAATTTTAAAACTTACTGCTTGCGATCTTATTCTTAAAACTTAAGTAAGCCCATAATTATTTTTAAATTTATTGAAATGATTTCTTACAGTGAGAAAACCTTTGGAGACTTTCTTAAAAAACTTATATGTGTATGTACTTACAAAACTTGTGACTAACTTTAAGTTTGATTTGAACCTTCAGCTGCATATAGGATATCTGATTGTTGCATAAGCTTTCTTGCTTTTTTTCACTTCCTGCTTGCTGGTTTTTCTGTGTTGTGGCCTCGGTTCCATTGAGTGAGTAAACTAAGACATGGACTTAAGCATGGGCATAGAGATTAGGCACGGACACGGCTTAACGAGTCGAATATTTCAATTTGCCTCTTAGCCGGTCAAGAGGACACGAGCCTAAGTAGGCTAAGTCGAGCAGCATAATTTCCAAATGCCGTCAAGAGTTCGTTGCCTCGACCTACAATCGTTAAGCGTATCTAAATATAGTCAACGCCAGACAGCGACTGCTGCTGGCAGAGATTTGCGTAAAAAAGAAATTTGAGTTTAATAACCAAAATGACAGCGATAAATCAATGATTATTGCTCCATTGTACAGGCGCGACAGCAAGAAGGGAAGGAGGAGCTCTCGTTTTTAGCTCGAGTTTGTTTTTGCCGCTTTAAAGTGGCTACAGAAATCTGAGATATTTTTATGGGCTACTTGGCAGATAAAAATACTGGCCAGACCTTAGACGGCGTCTGTCACTTTGGCGCTTTGTCGCTTTGTCGCTTTGTGCACAATAAATTCAGCCACACAATATTGAAAATTTTCAGCTTAGGACCCCAGTTAACGTCATGTCCTGCAGCCATCGTGTTGAGTTATAAAACGTAATTGAGGTTGTATTTCATGCCAAATGGTTGCTTCGTTTTTCAGGGGGCTCAATGTCCCAAAAGCAGGTGGATTTTGGTAAAGAGATTTCTGTAAAATGTGAACCGTAATAATCACATTTACGCTTTTTGAATCCCATAAGCTCTGTCATGAACAAAAATCCTGCACTATCTATCTTTCGCTCTCTTTCTCTCTCTGTCTGGGCATCATTGAATTTGTTTGAAATTTCAATATCCCATCAAGATTTATTTTATCAATTTTACACCATAATAACAAAGATATATTGTGTACTTTAGCACAAAGTTTTCAAACTCAGACAACGAGTTAAGCTGAGCTTTGAGCTCTGCTTATTTTAGTGCTTTTTTAAAAACACATATAATAGTTCACACCAACAGGCACATCAACTAAAAAGTTTGCCCATTTAATGCAATTAAAAATTTAATTTTTAATATTATTACGCTAAATAGCATTTGGGTATATTACATAAATTAGTAAACCGTGTTGACTTTTCATGTTAAATTTCGCTTTTAACTCAATTGATTAAATATCGTTTCGCTTTAGTACTGTCATAAGCTTGTTATTAATTTGCCAACAATTGAAAGGCATAAATTATATTTTATCACCATGTTTAAACATATATTTATTTTTATGACTGTCACTTATTATTACTTCGTTGCCTACACATAATATGAAAAAATGTAACAGCTTTAGTAGCTATTGTCTACCAGGTAATTCCAACAACTAGAACAAAGAACCTTTCACATTCCATAGGCGAAAACCTACTTCCATGCCTAATGTAAATTAATTGCTTTTACAAATTAGCTGGGAAAACAAAAACGTTTCGATTTGAACGCTACAAATGCGTTGACCAAATGCATAATACGCAACTACCCGATTGCTTAATTTTTGACAGATCAACAGATACCCTACATAGTAAACTACATTTTATACAAGTAGAAATTTTTAGGGAATTTTGAATGCAAAAAAAGTTATTTAAGTACTTTTAATGTTAAGGAGGGTTTAGTGATGAAACTTTCTTGAATTTTTAGAAGCGTATATGTCAGCTTATATACCCCAGAAGTATAAGCATTGTATCCGTAACACAACAACTCGAGCCTCGCTCGTTATTTTTAATCAGTTATCAAAATTTATCGCTGGAAATTTGTCTGCAAAAGCAGCGGGAGTGTAGGATGTAGGAGGACTTGGTATATATGTAGATATATTGTATATAAAAGCCAATTGAAAAAGCTCGCAGCTGCTATTTTGTGTTCATTTTAATTTTGTGCGCGTTAATTTTGCGTTTAACATTTACGCGAGTTTAATGAAGTTGACCACCCAAAATCCCCCCATCAAAAAAACCCCAATCCCTCGTATTGCGCACACGCTGGCCAGACTCATGTTGCATTTTCCACTTGTTTATCGTCGAAAATGGATGTGGAGCACATTAAAGTTAATGGGAAAAGCCAGAGGCTATTCAACGCACAACAATATCGGATATGGGATGAGGAAGAGCAAGAGCTGAAACAATAAGAGCTCATAAAACTCAGTTGAAATGCAATTCGATACTTTTTGGCCTGAAACTGAGCCAAAAACTATTTGCCAAATGAGCAAACAGCCAACGGCTGCCCAAAAACTCAACTAGCAATGGAGTTTTAGCAAACTATTTCCTCCCATGTTTCTATATGAAACTCAATTGGATTATTCGCATTGTTGATATTCGCTTTAGTGTGCCACAAATAGAATTAAAGAATTTTTAAGTCCGAAAGTACTGTAGATTTTAAGCATAACATCTATTTTAATTTTTAAACTTCAATTCAACGGCAGCGACAACAAATTCCTTATTTTCCTGAATTAACTGCTCTCGCTTAATTCGATCACAATAATAACTGAAAGCACCACGATTTGTCGTCCAATCCTCTTCAGCCTCTTATAGAAACGTGGTCTGCCTCACAATTAAAGTCCGCATAGGGAAAGGCTCTGAATCGCCGGAAATGGAAATTGACGTTGAAGCGGACAAACAACGTTTAGTTGGCTTAACTCTCCGACTCACGGATTCAATTAGAAACAGAAGCCATTTTATAATTGAAACGAGCCTTCCACGCCCCCAGGTGGATACGAAGCCTTCAATGAATGAAGCGAAAGAAAAAGACAAAATTAACATCAGTAAATATTGTGACGAACTCAAAATTAGCAAACGTGCGTTAAATAAGGGAACCCCGCGATAAAATAGCTAATAGCTAGTAAGGGAAAGAGAGTTAGAGGATACATAATTATTCATTAGTCGACGAATTATGTAATTGAAAAGTTTTTTAAACACAGCTCCAGCCATGACTCACATCATCATCATCGTCAGTATTCTTAACATCCCGAACGATATCTTCAACCAAAAGACGAAACCCCGTCGCTCAATTTGTCACTAGCTAGACTCTATATAGAAGAGGAACAAGGGGGTGTGGATATGGGGTGGGGGACTGACTGATGATGCGTGTGACTAAGCAGAAAATTTCCAGCATTGGCTCCCCGATTCTTTGCTCCAGTACGCTGCAGAGACAACTCCCTATCCCAGCCCCTGTCATTCCGCTTTCGCCCTTCTTCTCATCGGTCGTTTTGATTATGATTGAGTTGACGTCGTTAATATGTTATCGATGTCGATGATGTGAGCTCCTCCATTGGGAGGCAACAACGCCAGCTTCAGCGAGTGTTTTCAACGGGCTCGCGACTTGGCAGCTTTTGCTGCTGCAAATGATTTGTGGAGAGGGAATGGAAGTTGCATGGCTGCTGGCTGCTGGTTGCTGGCGTTTTATCAGCTGCTCCATTTAAATCAGTTACATTCTTCGCAATGTCAACACAAACACACACAAGAGACACACATTGACATAACTTGTGCACTTACATTTCGTTATTTGTCTTTTGAATTATTAATGAATTCGTTGAATGGCTTCAGCTTCGCAGCTCGAGAAAAAGCTTTGGTTGCCTGGCCGGGCATCTGAACTGAAGTAAACTTAACTGGGCTGTAGTTGAAGACCTGATGATCTATCTTGCTTTTAATCAAGTGAGTCGTCGCCTGGATGAATCCTTGCGGCAGGTGCTTTTATCGAAGATAAGTTTAATTAAATCCCACAGATGCGTTGACCGCGCATTGCTAAACTTAAAGCAATTTTCCAAAGCTGTGGGAGAATGTGTTTGAAGGGCTAAAAGGGTAAACGGTATGGTAACAGTAAAAAGAAGTGTCAGAGGCAACAAAGTTTTCTGTTTTAGATTTTTATTGCGGCAAAAAAAACTCAGAAACAGTTTCCAATCTGTTGCCACGGAGATTAGAGGACGCATGAAAAGAGAATTCGGGTGAAATGGGAAATCGGTATTCTTGGCAACAATTTCATTTTGGAGGCACTTGACTGCCGTCCTCACTTTATATTTCCATTTCCATGCCAACTCCTTGACTTTTCCACCTGGCCAACTGTTTAGGTTTTGGTTTTTACTCTGACTGCACCTGGAAAGCTATTTGAATTGCTGCATGCCATCAGCAGGTTACAACAAGGGAGGAAAAACCACTTGAACCACAAAATCCACTACCGAAAAGTTTTTCCTTTCTCCCTCGTTGCTCTCTGTCTATTTCTCTTTTGTTGCCTGAATAATTTAAACTGAAACACAAAATATTAACACGAATTTATTGAAACATCAGTCGACGCATCTCATGTGATTTTCTATCAGAAGAGCAAACCTCCGTTTCTCTCCCCGTCAGTGAGGGGCAAGAGTTGCGTATGCGATTCCCTAAGCTGTTAATCTTTTTTCAACTTTGTAATTACTTTTGCATTCACAAAACTTTTTCTCAACAGCACATTCACATATTTTATTCGAAACAAACAACAAAGCAACTCAACCTCACTCAGCACCACACACTTCATAACTACCCACTTTTGAGCCACACAGTGTCAACAACATCAACTTCAACTTCTTAGCCTCAATGGCTGTCCGAAACTCAACTAAATCACTTTCTATTCAACAGGACTCTCGTTCTATAAAATAACGAACCAACCTGCCAGGCAGGCAACCATCGTCTCGACGAGCAGACACAACCAAAAAGGCCACCAGAACAACGAGGACAACCAGGACACGTTTTTGACACCAACAACTGGCTATTTGGTCACTGACTGCTGTTCACTCTCTACTGACCAGCGGGCGAGACGTTGCCAACGAGACGAGATCTAAACCACCACCAGCAGTAGCTGCATTTATTCAAAGGAGAGGCAGACGGAGAAGGATTGGCCAATAAAAAAGCTAACGAAAGTCCAGCAAAGTCTGATGCGAAAATGCTGATGTCGCTTGCAGTCGACAGGCGAATCCAGCAACAACAACAAACACAGCAACAAGAAAAGCAACCGCAACAAAAACAAAACTGCAAAAGTTAAACCCTGTGTTCCAAAGGGGACATCCAAAAATAGCACAAAAGGACAAGGGGAAAGTAAGAGACAGCTGCAGCGGCTGAAAAGTCCCAAAATTTGCCAGACAGAATCCCTGTCGCTTTGAGGCCGCATCCGGATCTGTTAGCAGCAGTTGCTGTTTCTGAATCTGAAATTTGATTTTAACGCATTTACTGTTTAAGGAGCGTCGGCTGTTTGGCAGCCAAATCAAATTTAAATTCTGGCCCTAACGGAAGAGTCTCCCTCCCACTGCTCATTCTACATTTCCTGCGCCTGTGCATCCATCCAGAACGCTTCATTGGCCACACACTGAAATTGGCTGTCACATACCGATCAAGAGAAACCCAGAGAAGAAATGAGCGCCAATTGCGGCGTTACATGGTCTAACAAGTTATTAACTGAACGTCGCGCAACCAGATAAGCGAAGCCAGACATTATATCTCGTTGACTCAGTATGGCCACCAGTCGCTGCTTCCAGCTGCAATACCTTTGGATTTCGCTGCTTACTTGGCAGCTGAATTCGGTCAATGGATATCTCAATATTTTCATCAGCTACCATGAAGTGATGAAACTGATGGGTAAGTCTAGATTTTTTGGTATATTTATATTCAGGGAGGGAGAACAACTTTTTACTTGGAAATAATCGTTGGGACATTTGGTAGAACTTCAGGAAACGCCTCTAAGTCCGCCCCACAGATATGATTAATAGTTAAGGGGCAAAGTGCGACAGAATAAATTCATTGCTCCTCAACAGGAAAACAAACAACCCACGTCCTCGTGTCGGAATAAAGGCGGAGACCACGTCACAGTCATTAATAGTTTCAAAATAATTGTTGGCCATGACAAGGACTACGACTTAGATGACCACAAAATTGCGCGAAAACACGACAAAACACATCCACACAAATCGATTTCCGGCTGGATCCAGTGTATGAGCCTCCCTCGCAATTTTACCACCCGGTTGACAGCTGCAAGTAGCTTTCCTCCTTCTTCCCCTCAATCCATCGGTGCAATGCTAACGACTTCACAGTCCAGTGTGGAACATTTAGTTGTTTGTTTTGCTATTTTGCCGCTTGTTGTTAAACGTGAGGCTTCGTTATTGTTGGCAAGCACCGTTCAACTGCCTTCAGATCGCCTGGGCTTTTTGAGCCCCAACCTCCATATGTAGGTACAGTAAATAAGCATTCATTTGGCGTGCCAAGGCAAAATGCCGTCGTGCCCGTCACGTTGATTAATTGGTCATAGCTTCAAAATTCTAGTCGAAACTGTGTAGCTGTGCACAGCATTTTCCGGCACTTAACTGTAATTGGACTAAATGCTTCAATCTCATTATGTAGGCTCAATTCGAGATCCGATTCTTATCGTCAAATCACGGCACTTAAATTAGTAAAAAACGATTGATGAATAGCCTGCAAAATCGGAGCTCCACCTATTGCTCAGATCACTGGGTCAACAACTTAACTTACGCTCTTTTATCCATCCGCATTAAATCGGAAATTGGAGCACTCCTAGGCAGTTGGCCATTTACAAAGCAACCGACCCTGTCCCTTTCTGACCATCAGCTCTGTCATCCTTAATTACAAATCGGATTTCATTACCGACAGCTCAAAGAATCTTCCACACTGTTTGTTGCTCTTTGTAATTTCCTCTCCTTTGCGCGGTTCCCATAGATTTCTCTCCCCAATTCCTTTAGATACCGTTTTGTTTTATTTAAGAATCCCCATCCACAGAGCTCGTTATGTTTTTAACGACCAGTTAGCACTCCGCTCTGCAATATTTGCCACCCCCAGGGGCTGTTTCCATTTCAAATTAACCAGCACCACGCATCAAACAAACTGACCCTCCTACTTCCCCCTCTACCATCTTCTTCATCACTAGCTCCCCTTACTTTTAAATGCTGTTGCATGATTTATTTTGTCACCCTCCTCTGCATATGTTTTCTCTATAGCTGTTTGTTCATGTGGAAGACGCATCACGGCTGCATGACCTTACTCCTAGTTCAATTCACAATCTCTGTCTTCACTTTGAACATACGCGTTTCTGAAATAACTTCACTCTCTGGCAGTGCCTCCATTGCTTGCACGGGTGTGATGACGTGATGCATTCCCGCAATAAAAAGGGCGTAAATAGTTTACAGTGTTCACCGCTCACATGTCTTTTGTAACAATTGGAAAATTTGTTTCATATAGCGAACTGTAAACATGAGTTAAACAGTTTTGTATTCCTCTCTGTCATTCTAACTATACATATATGTAGCTCGATTCCTTTCCCTTTGATTGAGTGATGACAACATTAAAATTAAATATTGTTTACGCTTTTGTTGAAGGTTTTAAGCTCTGCTTTCCACTGCGTTGCGTTGCCCCAGCAACAACCAATTTTCGTCCCAAAGTTGCCAGCGACACCAACCAGCTTCAGCCACCAGTCAAGGAGGGTTGCCCCACCAACATTTCATCTCCGCTTTCCTTGTCCTAGAGCTCGCTGTGCAAGGGCGCGTAAAAATGCAATTTCAACAAGTTTTACTTTGATGTTCACATTTCTTGGGCCCAACTCCGCAAGAAACAGGACCTTTCTACATCTAGCGCTTTCTTCCACCTTGTGCTAGGAAATTTCCCTTTAAATTAAAAGTTAATGCAAAAGAAAATTATTTTTAATGAATAGAAAACAGCCCGAAAATCGCCACATTAACAAAACAGCACTTGACCCATCATCCTAACTGCTCGTTAGGGTGTCTATTTTTGTGTCGACTTGTTTTATTGCTTAGTAATGCGAAAAAGATGAACAAAAACGGGAAAATTAAAAGGAAATTGTGGAAGATGTTAAAATTGTGCCAATTAAATACCGAACTTGGATGTGATTCAAGGAGCGCAGGCAATTAAAATAGCTGGATAAAGTGAAAAGGTTATAGCCATGCTAAGGTGTCACTTGGACTGAAGAAAACATAAGATGCGGTACCGTAAAGGCAAACTGAATATTTCATGGAATGAACGTCGCACTCCTTCAAACCGGCTGCCAGATATGACACTAATTATCTTCTTAATCTTTTATGCTTATTGTGTGACGCCATTGTCAAAGTCAAAATCAGACTCTGCCACTTCTTTTACCTCATTATTCCACACCCACCATGTCCTCCTTTCCAGTAACAGTCTGGCTCTCTGGCAGCGAGCGTCTGCGGTTGCAGTGTCACGTGTGTGCGGCGAAGCCATTCAGACAATCGCAGGTATTATAATTATGGTGGAGAGACAAGCAGGCTGTAGAGGAAATTTACTGGGGCAAGACTCGTGAACGAGCCAAAAGTTTCTGAGGCGACGGCAAAGTTGGAACTGTGCAAGGCGCGTGATATGAAAGACGGCCAAAGTTCGACGGTGCAGGACTTGGACCCGTAACCAAGTTGGGTGTCCTCTTTATCTTAGCGAGCACCGTGTTTGAAGATAGAAGATGTGGAAATAAAAGATGATTTCAGGCTGTCTCTTTAAAACGTTAAAAATGTTTTTCGGAATGTTACAGTTTTCGTTTAATGTGTATCACATACGTTTGTAATCAGAACTGAAATAATGAAACTTAACATAGGTGCATTTCTCAAACTCTTTCATTTTGCGGTAACAGGCTCATATTTGCAGCACCAAAGTAACTTCTTGTCCTACAATAAGCTTAGGCTGAATACGTAAATCCGTTTATACTTTGTTTGTGTTTTATTTTTTGTCTGTGGCGTGTACCAAAAACTGACAAACCTCAAGACTGAAGGGGAAAGACGACAGTCAGTTGCAGAAAAACGGAAAACATGAAAGAAAGTTTAGCCTTAAAGTCAGCGGGTTACCCAGTATATTCAAATTCAAAACAAAAGAAAACTGTTGACGAAAAGTGTTTAGCAGTTTGAAAAGAAAGAATATTGCGAAAAAAGCATTTTCTTGTTTTGTAATTGAATTTGAAATTGTTTTAGAAATCGAGTAAGTAGCTCATCATCTATCCTTAATGCACGCCCATTCACATACGTGTTTCTGTTTTGTTTGTAACTCTGGCTAGCCTCCGCCGGCAACGCAACATTCAACATCCGGCACAGACGCACAGTCAAAAGGGGGTGACTGAACCTAAAGTTAAGGAAAGTAAATAGCATTTGTGACTTTCAATGCAAAGCTAGGCGGAGACGAACGCGGAAAGGAATAAGCTTGATCCCATGAAGTAAATGATGCAACGTAATACGAACCGACTAGAAAGAGGCAAACAGAGGGGAGAGAAGTGGTGGAAACGTATAGCGGATGAAGAAATTTAATTTCACGTCTTTTTAACTCGAATAGCTCGTCTTTCACTACCACCAAGGATAAGCTTCTGCTAGGGCTGGGGACAGAGTTCAGGATGTTCCCTATGCTAGTTATGAGTTACACAAAGCAAAACGAACGATTATGATGTTTTTGATGTCTCGCCTGCAATCGAGTTAGAAAACACTTGATACCTTTATATATTTCGATTCAACCGCTGCGCTTTCTTCGGATTCCTGTCAGGCGTCATTTGAGAACATCCGAGAGCAAGAACCAATCAACGCCCCTTGTATTGTCGCCTGCTGGTGATGGACACGAATCGATTGTTGTTGTCTCTTGGGTTTTGTTAACCGAACTTTTCCCACCAGTTGGCTGGCCGCTTCCACCCCCATTTGATGCGTTGTCGAGAAAATAAATTATCTGTTGAAGTTGGAAGGCGGTTCCAGTGAAAGTAAAAAAGTAAAATCAAAATGCATAAAGTTTACACAGCAGTACAAAATGCAGGAGGTGCGGGACAGTAGTCTAGCGGGAAAAATCTAACAACGCAAATTGTGAAATAAACTTTCTTTTTGTGCGTGCAATACTTTCGCATACCAATCTCATCCCGGTTCTTCTTACATTCTGCTTCTCATTCGATTCGCATTTGCAGGGCTGGAGGCGGATTTTTTCTACGTGCACGAGGGAGCCATTAACACATACGCGATCACTGCCCCTGTACCGAGCGGATGTGCACGAGCTGGTGTATTTCTGGCACACTCTCATCGTTTTCCAGGATGCACTGGGCACACTCATGTTGCGCATTCCACACAAGACTCGAGTGCCGCAGGAGATTAATCTTTCTTTGCCTACCTGCCCTGCACAGGCAACCCCAGCCTTCAGCTGGTCTCCACATCAAGTGCAACAAAATCTGTGCCAAAGATAAGCTTCAACGCAACTATTTTACTCGTCATCACAATCACAGTACACCATACACACCCTTGCCAACCTTTCTTCTATTAGCATCAGCATTACAACAGCGGGCTATGGCAGTCATCAGAATCTATGCATTCGCCTTGATCCTCTCGGTTGACCACCAAGTGCAACCAGCTCCTACGCAGCCATCGCCAGCCTTAATAAATATCCAGTGGAGGCCTAAAAGTCGTGAAGTATATTTGACCGTGTGTCATTTTCCTCTTCTCGTTTCCAAATCCAATATGCTACTCAACGAAGACAAAACTACTTATTTGCCTATAGGGCTCTGCAGCTCACAGCTAACTCAGGTAAGTCCCCACCTTTCATTCTTACTCTTTTAATATGTGGCCACATTGGGGTTGATTGGGGCTGAGCAGCTGCCCTCAGGTAAATAAATGCCTTTGATATGTTGCGACACGTGCCATGTACCAGACTCAAATGGAAATAAATCCAGTTGATGCTCAGCTCGCAGTGGGTCGGTTGTCTGGGAAACCACTTCACTCGACTCCAGTGCTAATTTGTGGCACTCGCCAGACGATTGCTCACAAGGCTGCAGGCCTTACCAATGCCCAACTCAAGCCACCTTTCCTCGGCGATAAAAATTAAATTCTAATTTATATTTACGAGCTGATAAAGCTCCCGAAGTGCGTTTAGTTCGAAACAACAACACCCATTCATAAATATGCGACTCTCTCTTTTCCACCCAGCAGGGTGCCATGATTCCAGCCCCGGCGCAACAGGGCTGCCAGCTGTCTGGCTTCCATGGGGTCGCTCGGGGCTGAGCTAAGTTTTGCTCAAATTCGTTGGGCTGCGACCCACAAACCCACTGCTGGTAGAGGTACATGTTCTAATATGGACGTGGAACGAAATGTGTGAGTTTGTTAAGATAAGCTAAATGTACATCACAGTCCCAGACAAATAGAAATAGACAACTCCTGCTCTCTGTATACATCATTACGTTTTTCTTTTAAGCGAGATGTTTGCTTCGTAAAACTGAATTTAAACTAAACGAAAGCCACAACTGAGACTCAAAAAGCACATACTAAGCCACTAGAATTATATGTACGAAACCCTCTGATTAATTTAATGATGGCCTCCAAATCTTTTTTACACATTGCTACCTCACTTCCGCCACTCTCTCTCTCTCTCTTTTCCTCT
>JAWNNU010001347.1:0-13665 GCA_035044585.1 Scaptomyza polygonia | reverse complement strand
TCTACCTACCAAATTTGGTGGCTCTAGCTTAAACGCTTTGGAAAATACACGCATTCCCGTTTTTAGTGAAGCATTGGGGCGGTTTGGGGCAGCTTGGGCAGTATGGATTGGCGTGCCATCCAAAGTTTTTATGAATTTTTTTGGGGGTTGTTATCACCTATCTTGTCACAAAATATTGTGGTTCTAGCTTAAAAACTGTAATAGATATAAGCATTTCTGTTTTTAAGCTGCGAGGGGGCTGGGGGCGGAATGGGTAATTGGGGCCCCAAAACTTTGATGCAGTTTTTGGGGGGTCGTTTCCAGTTATCTACCTTCCAAATTTTGTGACTCTAGCTTAAACACTTTGGAAGATACACGCACTACCGTTTTTAGCGAAGCGTTGAGGTGGTTGAGGGCGGATAGGGCAGTATAGATGGGCGTGGCATCCAAAGTTTTTATGATTTTGATTGGGGATCGTCAACACCTATTTTGGCACCAAATTTGATGGCTCTAGCTCAAAAACTGTAGAAGATATGGGCATTTTTGGTGTTAAACTGCGGGGGAGCTGGGGGCTGGGGGTGGCATAGGTGGGCGTGGCTCCAAAATTTTTGAGCAGGGTTGTTAGTAGCTATTTTCTCCCCAAATTTGGTAGTTCCAGCTGTAAGGGCATGCGAAATTTCGGGATCTATCGATTTTGCGTTATCGAGTTTATCGATTTGCCAGCCCCCTAGTTATCGTAGAGCTCCAATCTTGACACTTTAATTTACTATGCCATAGATAAAGAGATTTGCAAAGCTTGAAGTCTCTAACTTGAAGGGTGTGGAAAAAAGTTGCGAACATACGGACGGACAGACGGACAGACACCATGACGGACATTGCACAAACCCAATATACTCTTTACCTTCGGTATCGAGTATAAAAATAAGAATAAAATATTTCGCGTAAAATGTTGAGGCGCTTACGCATTTCGAGCATAGCATATACATTGCATTTCCATGCGTAGGTGTAGCTTGTCTGGCAACGCTTAAAAATATGCCAAAACGAGTGCAATATGACATGTGTTTGTATGTAAGCGATCAAGCAAGAATAGCAAAAACACATGTTCACAGAACGATAGTGATCAGAAAAGTGTACTGCCTCAGCACATAGTCATTAGTATATCTCAGCTGTATACATTTTGCTAATCCTTACGCAATCACGATAATTGCGTAAATACACAGAGTAAGCGACCATGCAGCGCCATCTAGGTAATAAACGGACACAAGTGTTTACTTATCGCTTGATAGGCTGCAAAAGATCAAACTAGATGGCGCTGCACCGTATTTGATAAGAATAACAATTTGGCTTTTTATAGAAAATCTAAATCTTGATAGGAAAATTACATCGGCGGCTTGGGTGGGTTTGGCATCCAAATTTTAAAGGATTCTACATCACCTATCTTGGCATCAAATTTGGTGGCTCTAGTTCAAATATTGGAGAAGATATAGGCGTTTTGATTTTTAATGCAAGGGTGGCTCGGGAATGGAGTGCTTGGCTCAAAAACTTTGATGCAGATTTTTGCGGGTCAATACCAGTTATTTTCCTACTTTTCCTCCTTCTTCCTTCCAAATTTGGTGACTCTAGCTCAAACTTTGTTAAAGGTATGGGCTGGGGGCTGGTATGGGGGGGTGTGGCGTCCAAAGTTTTGCTGCAGATTTTTTTTGATGTTAATTGCCATCCTCATACCAAATTTGGTGGCTCTAGCTTAAACGCTTTGGAAAATACACGCATTCCCGTTTTTAGTGAAGCATTGGGGCGGTTTGGGGCAGCTTGGACAGTATGGATTGGCGTGGCATCCTTGGCATTTATGCATTTTTTTGGTGGTTTTAATCACCTATCTTGGCACAAAATTTGGTGGTTCTAGCTTAAAAACTGTAATAGATATAAGCATTTCTGTTTTTAAGCTGCGAGGGGGCTGGGGGCGGAATGGGTAGGTGGGGCCCCAAAACTTTGATGCAGTTTTTGGGGGGTCGTTTCCAGTTATCTACCTACCAAATTTGGTATGAGGATAGCAATTAACATCATAAATAGATCTGCAGCAAAACTTTGGACGCCACACCCCCCCATACCAGCCCCCAGCCCCTACCTTTAACAAAGTTTGAGCTAGAGTCACCAAATTTGGAAGGAAGAAGGAGGAAAAGTAGGAAAATAACTGGTATTGACCCGCAAAAAACTGCATCAAAGTTTTTGAGCCAAGCACTCCATTCCCGAGCCACCCTTGCATTAAAAATCAAAACGCCTATATCTTCTCCAATATTTGAACTAGAGCCACCAAATTTGATGCCAAGATAGGTGATGTAGAATCCTTTAAAATTTGGATGCCAAACCCACCCAAGCCGCCGATGTAATTTTCCTATCAAGATTTAGATTTTCTATAAAAAGCCAAATTGTTATTCTTATCAAATACGGTGCAGCGCCATCTAGTTTGATCTTTTGCAGCCTATCAATCGATAAGTAAACACTTGTGTCCGTTTATTACCTAGATGGCGCTGCATGGTCGCTTACTCTGTGTATTTACGCAATTATCGTGATTGCGTAAGGATTAGCAAAATGTATACAGCTGAGATATACTAATGACTATGTGCTGAGGCAGTACACTTTTCTGATCACTATCGTTCTGTGAACATGTGTTTTTGCTATTCTTGCTTGATCGCTTACATACAAACACATGTCATATTGCACTCGTTTTGGCATATTTTTAAGCGTTGCCAGACAAGCTACACCTACGCATGGAAATGCAATGTATATGCTATGCTCGAAATGCGTAAGCGCCTCAACATTTTACGCGAAATATTTTATTCTTATTTTTATACTCGATACCGAAGGTAAAGAGTATATTGGGTTTGTGCAATGTCCGTCATGGTGTCTGTCCGTCTGTACGTCCGTATGTTCGCAACTTTTTTCCACACCCTTCAAGTTAGAGACTTCAAGCTTTGCAAATCTCTTTATCTATGGCATAGTAAATTAAAGTGTCAAGATTGGAGCTCTACGATAACTAGGGGGCTGGCAAATCGATAAACTCGATAACGCAAAATCGATAGATCCCGCAATTTCGCAAGCCCTTACAGCTGGAACTACCAAATTTGGGGAGAAAATAGCTACTAACAACCCTGCTCAAAAATTTTGGAGCCACGCCCACCTATGCCACCCCCAGCCCCCAGCCCCCCGCAGTTTAACACCAAAAATGCCCATATCTTCTACAGTTTTTGAGCTAGAGCCATCAAATTTGGTGCCAAAATAGGTGTTGACGATCCCCAATCAAAATC
Source organism: Scaptomyza polygonia (assembly GCA_035044585.1). Classification (NCBI taxonomy): domain Eukaryota; kingdom Metazoa; phylum Arthropoda; class Insecta; order Diptera; family Drosophilidae; genus Scaptomyza; species Scaptomyza polygonia. The sequence continues at coordinate 10,381 of JAWNNU010001347.1, read as the reverse complement.
ATAAAAACTTTGGATGCCACGCCCATCTATACTGCCCTATCCGCCCTCAACCACCCCAACGCTTCGCTAAAAACGGTAGTGCGTGTATCTTCCAAAGTGTTTGAGCTAGAGTCACAAAATTTGGAAGGTAGATAACTGGAAACGACCCCCCAAAAACTGCATCAAAGTTTTGGGGCCCCAATTACCCATTCCGCCCCCAGCCCCCTCGCAGCTTAAAAACAGAAATGCTTATATCTATTACAGTTTTTAAGCTAGAACCACCAAATTTTGTGACAAGATAGGTGATAACAACCCCCAAAAAAATTCATAAAAACTTTGGATGCCACGCCAATCCATACTGCCCAAGCTGCCCCAAACCGCCCCAATGCTTCACTAAAAACGGGAATGCGTGTATTTTCCAAAGCGTTTAAGCTAGAGCCACCAAATTTGGTAGGTAGATAACTGGAAACGACTCCCCAAAAACTGCATCAAAGTTTTGGAGCCCCGTTCCCCCCCGTTCACCAGCCGCCTGCATTTTGAAATCAAAAACGCCTATATTTTCCACAGCTTTTGAGCTAGAGCCGCCAAATTTGGTGCCAAGATTGGAGGTGAAGAAAATCAAAAAATTTGGATGGCGCCCCCCACCCATACCGCCCCCAGCCCCAGCCCCCTTCCACCATATTCTACTAACTTTGAGCTAGAGTCACCAAATTTGGTATGAGGATAGCAATTAACATCATAAATAGATCTGCAGCAAAACTTTGGACGCCACGCCCCCCATACCAGCCCCAGCCCCCAGCCCCCCTTCCACCATATTCTACTAACTTTGAGCTAGAGTCACCAAATTTGGTATGAGGATAGCAATTAACATCATAAATAGATCTGCAGCAAAACTTTGGACGCCACACCCCCCCATACCAGCCCCCAGCCCCTACCTTTAACAAAGTTTGAGCTAGAGTCACCAAATTTGGAAGGAAGAAGGAGGAAAAGTAGGAAAATAACTGGTATTGACCCGCAAAAAACTGCATCAAAGTTTTTGAGCCAAGCACCCCATTCCCGAGCCACCCTTGCATTAAAAATCAAAACGCCTATATCTTCTCCAATATTTGAACTAGAGCCACCAAATTTGATGCCAAGATAGGTGATGTAGAATCCTTTAAAATTTGGATGCCAAACCCACCCAAGCCGCCGATGTAATTTTCCTATCAAGATTTAGATTTTCTATAAAAAGCCAAATTGTTATTCTTATCAAATACGGTGCAGCGCCATCTAGTTTGATCTTTTGCAGCCTATCAATCGATAAGTAAACACTTGTGTCCGTTTATTACCTAGATGGCGCTGCATGGTCGCTTACTCTGTGTATTTACGCAATTATCGTGATTGCGTAAGGATTAGCAAAATGTATACAGCTGAGATATACTAATGACTATGTGCTGAGGCAGTACACTTTTCTGATCACTATCGTTCTGTGAACATGTGTTTTTGCCATTCTTGCTTGATCGCTTACATACAAACACATGTCATATTGCACTCGTTTTGGCATATTTTTAAGCGTTGCCAGACAAGCTACACCTACGCATGGAAATGCAATGTATATGCTATGCTCGAAATGCGTAAGCGCCTCAACATTTTACGCGAAATATTTTATTCTTATTTTTATACTCGATACCGAAGGTAAAGAGTATATTGGGTTTGTGCAATGTCCGTCATGGTGTCTGTCCGTCTGTCCGTCCGTATGTTCGCAACTTTTTTCCACACCCTTCAAGTTAGAGACTTCAAACTTTGCAAATCTCTTTATCTATGGCATAGTAAATTAAAGTGTCAAGATTGGAGCTCTACGATAACTAGGGGGCTGGCAAATCGATAAACTCGATAACGCAAAATCGATAGATCCAGCTATTTCGCAAGCCCTTACAGCTAGAACTACCAAATTTGGGGAGAAAATAGCTACTAACAACCCCCAAAAAACTGCATCAAAAATTTTGGAGCCACGCCCACCTATGCCGCCCCCAGCCCCCCCGCAGTTTAACACCAAAAATGCCCATATCTTCTACAGTTTTTGAGCTAGAGCCATCAAATTTGGTGCCAAAATAGGAGTTGACGATCCCCAATCAAAATCATAAAAACTTTGGATGCCACGCCCATCTATACTGCCCTATCCGCCCTCAACCACCCCAACGCTTCGCTAAAAACGGTAGTGCGTGTACCTTCCAAAGTGTTTGAGCTAGAGTCACAAAATTTGGTAGGTAGATAACTGGAAACGACTCCCCAAAAACTGCATCAAAGTTTTGGAGCCCCGTTCCCCCCCGTTCACCAGCCGCCTGCATTTTGAAATCAAAAACGCCTATATTTTCCACAGCTTTTGAGCTAGAGCCGCCAAATTTGGTGCCAAGATTGGAGGTGAAGAAAATCAAAAAATTTGGATGGCGCCCCCCACCCATACCGCCCCCAGCCCCCAGCCCCCCTTCCACCATATTATACTAATTTTGAGCTAGAGTCACCAAATTTGGTATGAGGATAGCAATTAACATCATAAATAGATCTGCAGCAAAACTTTGGACGCCACACCCCCCATACCAGCCCCCAGCCCCTACCTTTAACAAATTTTGAGCTAGAGTCACCAAATTTGGAAGGAAGAAGGAGGAAAAGTAGGAAAATAACTGGTATTGACCCGCAAAAAACTGCATCAAAGTTTTTGAGCCAAGCACCCCATTCCCGAGCCACCCTTGCATTAAAAATCAAAACGCCTATATCTTCTCCAATATTTGAACTAGAGCCACCAAATTTGATGCCAAGATAGGTGATGTAGAATCCTTTAAAATTTGGATGCCAAACCCACCCAAGCCGCCGATGTAATTTTCCTATCAAGATTTAGATTTTCTATAAAAAGCCAAATTGTTATTCTTATCAAATACGGTGCAGCGCCATCTAGTTTGATCTTTTGCAGCCTATCAAGCGATAAGTAAACACTTGTGTCCGTTTATTACCTAGATGGCGCTGCATGGTCGCTTACTCTGTGTATTTACGCAATTATCGTGATTGCGTAAGGATTAGCAAAATGTATACAGCTGAGATATACTAATGACTATGTGCTGAGGCAGTACACTTTTCTGATCACTATCGTTCTGTGAACATGTGTTTTTGCCATTCTTGCTTGATCGCTTACATACAAACACATGTCATATTGCACTCGTTTTGGCATATTTTTAAGCGTTCCAGACAAGCTACACCTACGCATGGAAATGCAATGTATATGCTATGCTCGAAATGCGTAAGCGCCTCACATTTTACGCGAAATATTTTATTCTTATTTTTATACTCGATACCGAAGGTAGTATATGGGTTTGTGCAATGTCCGTCATGGTGCTGTCCGTCTGTACGTCCGTATGTTCGCAACTTTTTTCCACACCCTTCAAGTTAGAGACTTCAAGCTTTGCAAATCTCTTTATCTATGGCATAGTAAATTAAAGTGTCAAGATTGGAGCTCTACGATAACTAGGGGGCTGGCAAATCGATAAACTCGATAACGCAGAATCGATAGATCCCGAAATTTCGCATGCCCTTACAGCTGGAACTACCAAATTTGGGGAGAAAATAGCTACTAACAACCCTGCTCAAAATTTTGGAGCCACGCCCACCTATGCCACCCCCAGCCCCCAGCTCCCCCGCAGTTTAACACCAAAAATGCCCATATCTTCTACAGTTTTTGAGCTAGAGCCATCAAATTTGGTGCCAAAATAGGTGTTGACGATCCCCAATCAAAATCATAAAAACTTTGGATGCCACGCCCATCTATACTGCCCTATCCGCCCTCAACCACCCCAACGCTTCGCTAAAAACGGTAGTGAGTGTACTTCCAAAGTGTTTGAGCTAGAGTCACAAAATTGGTAGGTAGATAACTGAAACGACCCCCAAAAACTGCATCAAAGTTTTGGGGCCCCACCTACGCCATTCCGCCCCCAGCCCCCTCGCAGCTTAAAAACAGCCAATCTTCTCAGTTCTATTACAGTTTTTAAGCTAGAACCACAATATTTTGTGACAAGATAGGTGATAACAACCCCCAAAAAAATTCATAAAAACTTTGGATGGCACGCCAATCCATACTGCCCAAGCTGCCCCAAACCGCCCCAATGCTTCACTAAAAACGGGAATGCGTGTATTTTCCAAAGCGTTTAAGCTAGAGCCACCAAATTTGGTAGGTAGATAACTGGAAACGACTCCCCAAAAACTGCATCAAAGTTTTGGAGCCCCGTCCCCCCCCGTTCCCCAGCCCCCTGCATTTTGAAATCAAAAACGCCTATATTTTCCACAGCTTTTGAGCTAGAGCCGCCAAATTTGGTGCCAAGATTGGAGGTGAAGAAAACCAAAAAATTTGGATGGCGCCCCCCACCCATACCGCCCCCAGCCCCCTTCCACCATATTCTACTAACTTTGAGCTAGAGTCACCAAATTTGGTATGAGGATAGCAATTAACATCATAAATAGATCTGCAGCAAAACTTTGGACGCCACGCCCCCCATACCAGCCCCCAGCCCCCTTCCACCATATTCTACTAACTTTGAGCTAGAGTCACCAAATTTGGTATGAGGATAGCAATTAACATCATAAATAGATCTGCAGCAAAACTTTGGACGCCACACCCCCCAATACCAGCCCCCAGCCCCTACCTTTAACAAAGTTTGAGCTAGAGTCACCAAATTTGGAAGGAAGAAGGAGGAAAAGTAGGAAAATAACTGGTATTGACCCGCAAAAAACTGCATCAAAGTTTTTGAGCCAAGCACCCCATTCCCGAGCCACCCTTGCATTAAAAATCAAAACGCCTATATCTTCTCCAATATTTGAACTAGAGCCACCAAATTTGATGCCAAGATAGGTGATGTAGAATCCTTTAAAATTTGGATGCCAAACCCACCCAAGCCGCCGATGTAATTTTCCTATCAAGATTTAGATTTTCTATAAAAAGCCAAATTGTTATTCTTATCAAATACGGTGCAGCGCCATCTAGTTTGATCTTTTGCAGCCTATCAATCGATAAGTAAACACTTGTGTCCGTTTTTTACCTAGATGGCGCTGCATGGTCGCTTACTCTGTGTATTTACGCAATTATCGTGATTGCGTAAGGATTAGCAAAATGTATACAGCTGAGATATACTAATGACTATGTGCTGAGGCAGTACACTTTTCTGATCACTATCGTTCTGTGAACATGTGTTTTTGCCATTCTTGCTTGATCGCTTACATACAAACACATGTCATATTGCACTCGTTTTGGCATATTTTTAAGCGTTGCCAGACAAGCTACACCTACGCATGGAAATGCAATGTATATGCTATGCTCGAAATGCGTAAGCGCCTCAACATTTTACGCGAAATATTTTATTCTTATTTTTATACTCGATACCGAAGGTAAAGAGTATATTGGGTTTGTGCAATGTCCGTCATGGTGTCTGTCCGTCTGTCCGTCCGTATGTTCGCAACTTTTTTCCACACCCTTCAAGTTAGAGACTTCAAACTTTGCAAATCTCTTTATCTATGGCATAGTGAATTAAAGTGTCAAGATTGGAGCTCTACGATAACTAGGGGGCTGGCAAATCGATAAACTCGATAACGCAAAATCGACAGATCCAGCTATTTCGCAAGCCCTTACAGCTAGAACTACCAAATTTGGGGAGAATATAGCTACTAACAACCCCCAAAAAACTGCATCAAAAATTTTGGAGCCACGCCCACCTATGCCGCCCCCAGCCACCCCGCAGTTTAACACCAAAAATGCCAATATCTTCTACAGTTTTTCAGCTAGAGCCATCAAATTAGGTGCCAAAATAAGAGTTGACGATCCCCCATCAAAATTATAAAAACTTTGGATGCCACGCCCATCTATACTGCCCTATCCGCCCTCAACCACCCCAACGCTTCGCTAAAAACGGTAGTGCGTGTACCTTCCAAAGTGTTTGAGCTAGAGTCACAAAATATGGTAGGTAGATAACTGGAAACGACTCCCCAAAAACTGCATCAAAGTTTTGGGGCCCCACCTACCCATTCCGCCCCCAGCCCCCTAGCAGCTTAAAAACAGAAATGCTTATATCTATTACAGTTTTTAAGCTAGAACCACCGAAGATAGGTGATTACAACCTCCAAAAAAATGCATAAAAACTTTGGATGCCACGCCAATCCATACTGCCCAAGCTCCCCCAAACCGCCCCAATGCTTCACTAAAAACGGGAATGCGTGTATTTTCCAAAGCGTTTAAGCTAGAGCCACCAAATTTGGTGCCAAGATTGGAGGTGAAGAAAACCAAAAAATTTTGATGGCGCCCCCCACCCATACCGCCCCCAGCCCCCAGCCACCCTACCACCATATTCTACTAACTTTGAGCTAGAGTCACCAAATTTGGTACGAGGATAGCAATTAACATCATAAATAGATCTGCAGCAAAACTTTGGACGCCACGCCCCCCATACCAGCCCCCAGCCCCCCTTCCATCATATTCTACTAACTTTGAGCTAGAGTCACCAAATTTGGTATGAGGATAGCAATTAACATCATAAATAGATCTGCAGCAAAACTTTGGACGCCACACCCCTCATACCAGCCCCCAGCCCCTACCTTTAACAAAGTTTGAGCTAAAATCATCAAATTTGGAAGGAAGAAGGAGGAAAAGTAGGAAAATAACTGGTATTGACCCGCAAAAAACTGCATCAAAGTTGTTGAGCCAAGCCCCCCATTCCCGAGCCACCCTTGCATTAAAAATCAAAACGCCTATATCTTCTCCAATATTTGAACTAGAGCCACCAAATTTGATGCCAAGATAGGTGATGTAGAATCCTTTAAAATTTGGATGCCAAACCCACCCAAGCCGCCGATGTAATTTTCCTATCTAGATTTAGATTTTCTATAAAAAGCCAAATTGTTATTCTTATCAAATACGGTGCAGCGCCATCTAGTTTGATCTTTTGCAGCCTATCAATCGATAAGTAAACACTTGTGTCAGTTTATTACCTAGATGGCGCTGCATGGTCGCTTACTCTGTGTATTTACGAAATTATCGTGATTGCGTAAGGATTAGCAAAATGTATACAGCTGAGATATACTAATGACTATGTGCTGAGGCAGTACACTTTTCTGATCACTATCGTTCTGTGAACATGTGTTTTTTTGTTATTCTTGCTTGATCGCTTACATACAAACACATGTCATATTGCACTCGTTTTGGCATATTTTTAAGCGTTGCCAGACAAGCTACACCTACGCATGGAAATGCAATGTATAAGTTAACACGCGCAAGCTTGAGTTTGCTGACAACGTCGTTGCGCCGGATGCCGTCGCGACGGAGTTGCAGTTGAAACCGGAGCCGCACACGCGCAAGCTAGAAGCTCACACGCGCAAGCAGCCTGATCGCCCGCTGGAGACGTCAACTCAGCATTCTGCTGACATTCCGGCCGACAGCGGTGGCTTCATGGTGCGCTGCAGCCTGACTTAGCTTCAGTTTTATATTTGTTCTCTTAACGTTCAAACGAACGTATTAATAAAAACAAGTTGTAATAATACTTTAAACTAATAAAGAGTTAAAAAAGATAATCCTTTGATTTATTAATAAAGTGATTTCTTTTAATTTATATGCTATGCTCGAAATGCGTAAGCGCCTCAACATTTTACGCGAAATATTTCATTCATATTTTTATACTCGATACCGAAGGTAAAGAGTATATTGGGTTTGTGCAATGTCCGTCATGGTGTCTGTCCGTCTGTCCGTCCGTATGTTCGCAATTTTTTCCACACCCTTCAAGTTAGAGACTTCAAACTTTGCAAATCTTTTTATCTATGGCAAAGTAAATTAAAGTGTCAAGATTGGAGCTCTACGATAACTAGGGGGCTAGCAAATCGATAAACTCGATAACGCAAAATCGATAGATCCAGCTATTTCGCAAGCCCTTACAGCTAGAACTACCAAATTTGGGGAGAATATAGCTACTAACAACCCCCAAAAAACTGCATCAAAAATTTTGGAGCCACGCCCACCTATGCCGCCCCCAGCCCCCCCGCAGTTTAACACCAAAAATGCCCATATCTTCTACAGTTTTTGAGCTAGAGCCATCAAATTTGGTGCCAAAATAGGAGTTGACGATCCCCAATCAAAATCATAAGAACTTTGGATGCCACGCCCATCTATACTGCCCTATCCGCCCTCAACCACCCCAACGCTTCGCTAAAAACGGTAGTGCGTGTATCTTCCAAAGTGTTTGAGCTAGAGTCACAAAATTTGGTAGGTAAATAACTGGAAACGACCCCCAAAATCTGCATCAAAGTTTTGGGGCCCCACCTACCCATTCCGCCCCCAGCCCCCTCGCAGCTTAAAAACAGAAATGCTTATATCTATTACAGTTTTTAAGCTAGAACCACCAAATTTTGTGCCAAGATAGGTGATTAAAACCTCCAAAAAAATGGATAAATGCCACGGATGCCACGCCAATCCATACTGCCCAAGCTGCCCCAAACCGCCCCAATGCTTCACTAAAAACGGGAATGCGTGTATTTTCCAAAGCGTTTAAGCTAGAGCCACCAAATTTGGTATGCGGATAGCTCCAAAATTTTTGAGTAGGGTTGTTAGTAGCTATTTTCTCCCCAAATTTGGTAGTTCTAGCTGTAAGGGCTTGCGAAATTGCGGGATCTATCGATTTTGCGTTATCGAGTTTATCGATTTGCCAGCCCCCTAGTTATCGTAGAGCTCCAATCTTGACACTTTAATTTACTATGCCATAGATAAAGAGATTTGCAAAGTTTGAAGTCTCTAACTTGAAGGGTGTGGAAAAAAATTGCGAACATACGGACGGACAGACGGACAGACACCATGACGGACATTGCACAAACCCAATATACTCTTTACCTTCGGTATCGAGTATAAAAATAAGAATAAAATATTTCGCGTAAAATGTTGAGGCGCTTACGCATTTCGAGCATAGCATATACATTGCATTTCCATGCGTAGGTGTAGCTTGTCTGGCAACGCTTAAAAATATGCCAAAACGAGTGCAATATGACATGTGTTTATATGTAAGCGATCAAGCAAGAATGTCAAAAACACATGTTCACAGAACGATAGTGATCAGAAAAGTGTACTGCCTCAGCACATAGTCATTAGTATATCTCAGCTGTATACATTTTGCTAATCCTTACGCAATCACGATAATTGCGTAAATACACAGAGTAAGCGACCATGCAGCGCCATCTAGGTAATAAACGGACACAAGTGTTTACTTATCGATTGATAGGCTGCAAAAGATCAAACTAGATGGCGCTGCACCGTATTTGATAAGAATAACAATTTGGCTTTTTATAGAAAATCTAAATCTAGATAGGAAAATTACATCGGCGGCTTGGGTGGGTTTGGCATCCAAATTTTTAAGGATTCTACATCACCTATCTTGGCATCAAATTTGGTGGCTCTAGTTCAAATATTGGAGAAGACATAGGCGTTTTGATTTTTAATGCAAGGGTGGCTCGGGAATGGGGGGCTTGGCTCAAAAACTTTGATGCAGTTTTTTGCGGGTCAATACCAGTTATTTTCCTACTTTTCCTCCTTCTTCCTTCCAAATTTGGTGACTCTAGCTCAAACTTTGTTAAAGGTAGAGGCTGGGGGCTGGTATTGGGGGGTGTGGCGTCCAAAGTTTTGCTTCAGATCTATTTATGATGTTAATTGCTATCCTCATACCAAATTTGGAGACTCTATCTCAAAGTTAGTAGAATATGGTGGAAGGGGGGCTGGGGGCTGGGAGCTGGTATGGGGGGCGTGGCGTCCAAAGTTTTGCTGCAGATCTATTTTTGATGTTAATTGCTATCCTCATACCAAATTTGGTGGCTCTAGCTTAAACGCTTTGGAAAATACACGCATTCCCGTTTTTAGTGAAGCATTGGGGTGGTTTGGGGCAGCTTGGGCAGTATGGATTGGCGTGGCATCCAAAGTTTTTATGCATTTTTTTGGAGGTTGTAATCACCTATCTTGGCACAAAATTTGGTGGTTCTAGCTTAAAAACTGTAATAGATATAAGCATTTCTGTTTTTAAGCTGCGAGGGGGCTGGGGGCGGAATGGGTAGGTGGGGCCCCAAAACTTTGATGCAGTTTTTGGGGGGTCGTTTCCAGTTATCTACCTACCAAATTTTGTGACTCTAGCTCAAACACTTTGGAAGATACACGCACTACCGTTTTTAGCGAAGCGTTGGGGTGGTTGAGGGCGGATAGGGCAGTATAGATAGGCGTGGCATCCAAAGTTTGTATGATTTTGATTGGGGATCGTCAACACCTATCGTGGCACCAAATTTGATGGCTCTAGCTCAAAAAATTGTAGAAGATATGGGCATTTTTGGTGTTAAACTGCGGGGGGCTGGGGGTGGCATAGGTGGGCGT
>JAWNNU010001346.1:0-16019 GCA_035044585.1 Scaptomyza polygonia | reverse complement strand
TTCTCCCAAATTTGGTAGTTCTAGCTGTAAGGGCTTGCGAAATAGCTGCATCTATCGATTTTGCGTTATCGAGTTTATCGATTTGCCAGCCCCCTAGTTATCGTAGAGCTCCAATCTTGACACTTTAATTTACTATGCCATAGATAAAGAGATTTGCAAAGTTTGAAGTCTCTAACTTGAAGGGTGTGGAAAAAAGTTGCGAACATACGGACGGACAGACGGACAGACACCATGACGGACATTGCACAAACCCAATATACTCTTTACCTTCGGTATCGAGTATAAACATACAGTATCAGACAAAACTGAAGCACCCCCTCGGGCATTTTTTTCATTTGATAATATTTTTATGAAAACAAAGCTGTTCATTTATATTGTTTGTGTTTTTTAATTTTTAATATCCTAAATATTAATGAACACAAAAGTTTAGCATGATTATATTAATAAACAAAAATTTTGAACCAAAAAACCAATTTTTTTTTTAAAAATAGCAAGCGACAAAATTAAAGCACCCCATTTGTAATTAACCCAAAAAAAATTTTAAAATTAATATTTCGTTGCTTATCCGTTAGTTTTATCACACAGGCACATTTTTTAGGATTACATGCTATAAAAAAAAATTAGTTATGTCCGGCGAGATTGATTCCCAAGCTATTTTAACAGCTTCAAACAGATCTGCCTTGGCCTTGCAGTTTTGTCTGTTAATTTTTCTTTTTACTAGCTCCCACAATTTTTTAATTGCGCTTAAATCCGGTGATTGAGCAGGCCAACGAAGGACTCTTACGCCATTCGTCTGCAACCAATCCTTGACCACATGTGCTTTTTTGGTTCAAAATTTTTGTTTATTAATTTAATCATGCTAAACTTTTGTGTTTATTAATATTTAGGATATTACAAATTAAAAAACACAAACACTATAAATGAACAGCTTTGTTTTCATAAAAAAATTATCAAATGAAAAAAATGCCCGAGGGGGGTGCTTTAGTTTTGTCTGATACTGTAAATGCCTTTATCTTCTACAGCTTTTGAGCTAGAGCCACCAAATTTGGTGCCAAGATTGGAGATGAAGAAACCCAAAAAGTTTGGACGCCCCGCCCTCCCATACTGCCCCCAGCCCACCTTCCACCAAATTTTACTAACTTTGAGCTTGAGTCACCAAATTTGGTATGAGGATAGCAATTGACATGATACACAGATCTTGAGCAAGAATTTGAATGCCACGCCCCCATAGCGCCCTCAGCCACCCTTTCCCTACCTTTAACAAACTTTGAGCTAGAGGCACCAAATTTTGAAGAAAGATAGCTTTTTGACATCCCCATCTGCATCAGACGATCTTTGTGGAAGCGTACACCCCTGCCCTAACCGCACCCCATTGCAACCTGGTCTTTTTCTATCGGTTTTATCACTGGTATCGAGTATACCGCAGTCGGTTGCGTCCGACTGCAACGTTTCTACTTGTTTTTAGAGTAGGAAACTTTTTTTTAATAATTTAAAAATACGTTAAAACTAAATAAAATATATTAATGTAAATGAATTTTTTTGAGAAAAATTAGCTTGGTAGTGCTATAATAATTTTTTCAGCTGTATGTAGTTGCGACTTCTCGAACTGTCATTTTAGTTATGATTTGTTAAGAAATGTTTAAGGCCTGTTTACTCCCGACATAGCTTAACATAAAATAACTTAGGAGTCAGCTGACTCAATTTTCCTTATGGCACTCAATGTTAGCGTTTACTCTCAACATAAAATAATTTAACAAGACATTTTGAACCTGCATGTCGAATAGCTGTTGGAAAACAGTCTTGCAAAACGTTATTCAACTACAATTAAACATCTTATTCAAAATAGATGAGCAGAAGTTAATAATGTTAGTGCAAAGTCATTGTTTAATTTATGACAAAAAGTCAAAAGACGTTAAAAATATAATTAAAACAAGAAAAGTTTGGGCTACAATTGCTAATTGTCAATATGTTGAATGCAGATGTTGTCAATATGTGATAATATTTGTTTATTTTTATTTGTTTGGCAATACTGCTAACATAATTATACAGCACTGCCGCACTGATTTATAAAGTTAAGTTATGTCGAGAGTAAATGCAAATATTCCTTACGATATTTTTAATTAAGATAAGTTATTTTTTGTTATGTTGTGTTAAGTTATGTCGAGAGTAAACAGGCGTTTAATAGAATAATCCTGGACTTACTACAGCTGAGCAGGCATAAGTCCACCATGAGACGTCCTAAAATGTTAATAGTGTTGGGGGCGACCCGTTTATTAGCGACACCCGCATCAGTGGCATTTCCACAAATTGGCTCAGCGGCAGCAGCCCCAAAAAACGGTGTCAGCTGTATATCAACTTTAACATTGTTGTGGACGTTATTATTGTTATTATAATGATGGTGTTGCGTTGTGGAAGTGGCCGCTGCAGAAGTTGGCGACGATGCCTCCTCTCTGCTGCTAATGCTGTTTCTTTCAAAGTGCTGCAAACGCGTCGTGTAGCTGACACCAGAAGGTCTCAGGTTGCTCATTTTCAGGTCGGTGTGTGTGTCGAGTGAGGAAGTTGTGGGCTCTGTTGCCCTTGCAACTATCGAGTGTGGTAGTTTTTATCAGTTTACAAATATTCGATACTACTTAAATAACGCAGTTTTCGCATATGGACTGGAAACGGGAATCGAATGTTGGCCTTTTTAGGTATACATATTTGCTTTGTCTAATTGTATTGTAAGCCTCTTTAGGCATTACAAGCAGCCTTTTAAACAAAGAAAAATGTCGAGAGCGTTCAACGATTTTGATTAGTAAATCTAATTTGCGCAAGTGAAAAATTAAAATTTATCACAATTATTGGTGGATACACATGTTTTATTTTTTTGGATTTGTTTTGATGATATTAATTTTATATTTTATTTTAATATTCGATTATTATTCCGTGTTGCAATACATTAATGTTTATGGTAATGCTTTTTTTTATATGTGCTTACACTTTTGATACGCTTTTTTTAAAGCGCACTTGTTATGCACAAAACGAGAATGAAATTCAGACGAAAACTGTTCCAAGATCGGAGCGACCTCAGCACTCGACAGAACACGAAGAACTGAGCAACTACTTTTGAAATAGTTCAATCACCATGCCAGATCATGATACAATTACAATTGTATCATGTGCCAGACCATAATGAAATAACATAAGGTGGTCCATTCCCAACAGAGTCGCTTTCTCGCTTGTCCAGTATTTTCAGCGCTTCACTGCTTGTTCAACGAGAAGGTTGGGTGCGGACGAATTTTTGCTGTAAAATTTGTTAACCCTAACGTGCCGATATATGTTTATGTTTTTATATGTTTCAGCAGACTTATTTTTGTCCGTAATTGTTGGTAGCTATGTTGTGTGTTTTGTGTTTGTCTTCTTATTCTTCTTCTAAGAATACTGAATTGTGGTCTGGCTCAATTTAAACACAAGTACCTTAAATACTAGTCATACTATTAAAGTCAACGAAAATAATACTGAAGAGTTTGACCCCGAAGACGCTAATTGCAAATTCAAAATTAATTAAAATAAGACTATAAAATATTAAGTTTTGTTTGTTTTATCAAGAGGGGCTGCTTGGGGTTAATCAACAGACGCTGTCCGCGTTACATTTACACTAACAGTGCTATGTACACAAAATAAGGGACTGTTAATTACGGAATGGACCACCTTATGTTATTCCATCATGGGTTGGAATATGGCTGTTTGAACCCTCTATAAGTTTAACATCTCGTTGACACTACCATATTAATTGTATCATGATTCAACCATGACCTAACGCAATAGAGCTTCTCTCGCTGAGATGTTCCCTTTTGAGCTCTTGTTTTGGCGTTAATTTTGCCAAATAGCATGTAAAGAGTGTGCAATTGGTAACAACAGATCTTTTCAGGGTTCCCAAGTAGTCAATTTCCCTGCTTTGCTGTGTTGTCAATAAGTGTGAGCGAGCGCGAAAGCGGCTTTTTGTTTTACTTGCCTTTTAGTTTAATTATATTTCATCATTGGATTGTTATTTAGGACTCGAGCGGCAAACTTTTTGGTGTAGCAAATAAGCTTGTTCGTGACAGTTTATTCTTGTGTTGCTGTTTGTTGGCAAACACATATGCGTTCGTAGATATCTGGGTGGTGAAACATTGTTGTTACTGCTTGTCGGAAATATGTATCTTATAGCTTACATGCATATGTATCGTTTATCTAACACGAATTGTTTTGATATGACTTGATTATAAATATATAACAATTTGTCTTGGAAGCATCAATCCTCATATCAAACATAAAATACACTATATAAATAATTTGCTGCTTTTTCAAATTTTAAAATTATTTTTGTATAAGTGTTCTTCATAAAATTAAAATGTATAAGAAAGTAACTTAAACATTAAAACCTGTTAAGAAATAAACAATGCATACATATTGTTGCTGGTAATAGTTCAATTGACATGTAAACAAATAAAACAAGTTGAAACGTTGCAGTCGGATGCAACTGACTGCGGTATACTTGATACCAGTAATAAAATAGATAAAAATAAACTTAATTGCAATGGGGTGCGTCAAAATATTTGGGTTTCTTTATGACCAATCTTGGCACCAAATTTGGTGGCTTTAGCTCAAAACCTGTGAAAGATATAGGCGTTTTTGATTTTAAAATGCAGGGGGCTGGACAACGGGGGGGGGGGGGGGAGTGGTAGGTCCAAAACTTTTATGCACTCTTTGGGGGTAAAAAGTTGTCTTCCTGCCAAATTTGCTGACTCTAGCTCAAACACTATGGAAGATATACGCATTAGCTTTTTTAGCGAAGGGTCGGTGCAGTTGGGGGCGGCTAGAGCAGTATGGATGGGCGTGGCATCCAAAGTTTTTATGAATTTGGTTGGGGGTTGTCAATACCTGTCTTCGCATAAAAATGGATGGCTCTAGTTCAAAAACTGTAAAAGATATATAGGCATTTTTGTTTTTAAACTGCGGGGTACCTAGGGCGGAATATGTGGGCGAGGCTCCGAAATTTTTGATGTAGTTTTTGGATTTTGTTAGTAGCTATCTTCTCCCCAAATTCAGTAGTTCTAGCTGTAAGGGCGTGGACAATAGCCGGATTTATCTATTTTGAGTTTTCGAGTTTATCGATTTGCTAGCCTCCTAGTAATCGTAGAACTCCACTATGCCATAGACATTTGTAAAGTTGCAAGTCTCTAGTTTGAAGGGTGTGGAAAAAAAACATACATACCGACGGACAGACACAAGCAGTAACCTACGGAAATATGATTGACGAGTAGTAACACCATCGAACTCGCTCTATATGGCCATAAAAATTATGTTGCTGTTAACAGACGATCACCTGTTTTCTACAAACGCAGATAACTTGACGCTGGTCAATTCTTTGTGTAATCGATATTTTTGTTTCTGTTTCGGTTTCTGTTTACGGTGTATGTGACTACAGGCCTTTAGCGTGCGACAAACTAATACCCAATTCACACTAGGGCACATTTACCATCTAACATCTTACATCAAAGATGTTACGTATGAAGTAGCCGTTCCAAGTTTTCTCAAAATATTCCAACATCTTCTGGAAATGTTCCTAATCAAAGTGTTTTTATTTAGTAAGTTTCGATATTTTTGATTCCACCACTAAAAAATTGTCATTCACAACCAAAAATTAAACATTATCTACGCAAATGAATGGCAAATAAATCATGGCGGGCAACGGCAACGATAAGTGAAATGCAAATTATTTACGTTATTTTATTAATATTTTCGTATTTAGCAAGAAAAAACTATAAAAATTATAAATAAGTTAGTTAGTAATGTAAATTAAGTATTGTTTATTTTAAGTTTATAACAATAATAGAATAATAGTTATATATATAAATAAATACATAGTTACAAATTTGAAATTGGTATTGGTATTTTTTTATTTGATTATTGTTTGATTTTTAATTGTTTGCCATTGATCTAGCAATGGCTGATCGAATCTGCCGTGCCACAGTCCGATACTCGGCTGCACTCCTCAAGGCGTACAGCGCGATGGCTTTGCGCTTTTCGTACTCTATTGCGTATCTAAACTGCGTGTTTTTCCTTCTCACAACTCCCAACCTCTGCACCAGTAACGAAAATGACGCCTTCTCCGTCCGAAAACTTTCTTTAAAAAAGGCTTCATTATTTTTGGGAATAACCTTTTCCCAAAACTGTCCAAACCGCATCTAAAAGTTTTTTGATTATTTACCTAGTATTTATTAATTTTTATTTTCACTCACATGCGCCCAAATCCTCCGAGGCATTGCAACAAGTGCATAAAGTTGATCATCGTCGAAATCCTCGTCTTCACAGGGTTTATTTAAATAGTCAGCAAGATCAACAATCATACGCTGCTGCTGAGCAACTATAGATATTATCTCTAAATTTCTTTTATCTATTCTTTTATAATATTTTGTTACGACAAAAAAAATACGTGGTGAAATAAGCGTCTTTTTTACAAATGAAAAAGAAGATGCAATATGTTAAATGTTAGATGTTGCAATGTGAACACGAATTTCACATCTTCTAATCGTTCCCCGATATGTGCCCTAGTGTGAATAGGCTATTAACCGATGCCTGAGTGCCGGCTAACATATATCGTTCGTTAAAGGGCCGATATAAAAATCGGTAAAACCATCGTTAGGCAATTACCTGATTCAAGCCGACACTTGCATTGTATATGTTTTATTATTATACAAAATATTTTGGTTTGACTTCACAAGAACATTAACTGCATGCTTCACAGCAACCGAAACGTTTTTCTTACGTTGGCGCTTATATATTTTAGCCGCCCTCAATAAAATTAATGTTTTAAGCATTAGTTTCGAATTTGACAGTCACAAAACAAAAAATATACCACACCAAACAGGTGATTTCCTCGTAATTAGTTGGCAGCACCATTAGAGCGATAGTATCTGAGCGAATAAGGTTAACTTTGCATTGAGAAAAGCCAACTGATTTAGCACGAGCATTAAAGTTATGCTGAGATTAGCTTCTTGGCACTTTAACTGGACATTGAGAAACCGGCCCTAAGAAGTGAAAAGAGAGCGAGAGAGCGAGTAATGCCACCGATGGAGAAACCATCATGGTTGCCATATTAGCTTATTTCAAACTAGATCTAGCATATTTGAAAATGGAATCTTATATATATAAAAGAAAGTCGTGTTAGTTACACCACTTATAACTCAAGAACGGCAGAACAGATTTGGCTGAAAATTGGTAGGGAGGTAGCTTAGAGCCAGGAGACGGACATAGGATACTTTTTATCCCGTTCTACAGCGTTCCCGTGTGTCCACGGTGTCCACGGTGCGTTATGAAACTCCTTCGAAACGGCTCGACCGATTTTTAAAAAATTTTATATGCGAATTCAGTAGGTCTGAGAATGGGCTAGAATATATTTTGCATCCCCTAAAGGTTAAGGGTGGTCCACCAGTAATTGGTTTGTTTGTAAATTCCTATTTGAATTTATAGTTGCCTTTTAATGTTGTGTCAGTTGGCTTTTTAAACTATATTTCGAGATAGTAAAGTGGAGTTAGAAATTTTAGCAAGCCAGTTTATTGTGTGAGGAACTAAAATAAATTTTTAAATTTGAATCCGTGTGGGAAAAGTCGGTTCATTTAAAAATCCGTGCCGAGACCAAAAATATATCTTTAGAAAATGCCAGCAATTAGACGTAAAAACTTTTTTTGAATTCAATTGTCAAACGTATTAACATAAACAGTAAGTTTTGAACTGTTAAAGAAAAAATGCCAGACGAGCAAATATAGGTCGGCAAACGCGTAATGCAAATGATGTGGCATTACTGAGACAATCACAGACTGCAGACGAACGCGCACAAGCTAATGCAAGGCAGCGTGAACGTAATGCATGAAATAGATTTCTAGACCTCTTTTCTTCAGTTTTTGGTGGACATGTATGTCAAAGTGGAGAGTGAGCGCTTAAGGATTATTGCCTTGAACCAATCAAAAATGCAAGCAGAAAACTAAATACATAATCAAGACGCGATCACGAATAATGTGGAATTAGATCCAAACAAATGGTAACAGTCCCGGCGTCATTTGTAAAAAGCCCGAGTTATCTTCATGAGTACACGCAGGATGCGCTCATAAACGTGCGTAAGTACGGGAGGCTTGATCTAGAATTCAGATCAAAATTCAACGGACAGATATGACTTTGAGTATTATATATTCTTGAAGTCAAAAAGCACCACAGCAACGCGTGGTCCGGGTACACTAGTAGCTTATAAAATTCGCAAATAGCTTATAGCCTTAAATCTAGCATTTTTCTAAGTTGATATAGCATATTCTAGCATTAATTTATTTTCGTGAATTCAATGAAATATTTTACATATTTTACAGCATACAAATATCGGAGCTTGTTTTTTTACTGCCGATTGTAACGTGAACTCAATATGATCGTGAATTGGTATTCTAATCAATAGTGTCATCGATATGTCGGGTGATGCATGCGCGATTTTATTCAATTTGGAAGTGTAGTGATGAAGAAGGTTAACAAAATTGCCCAAAATTATTTATAAGCAATTATTCCGCGATGCATGGCAATCAACAACCAACATTTTTTCTGTAGACACATATGGTGCACGCCCGAAAAAACATATTTGATTTTATAAAAATATTTTAATATATCTTATATTGACGATTTGAAATCGCAATTAGATAAAATTCATCTAATGAAATGGGAAAATACTAATAACACAGTAAAATTTTGGACAAAGGTACTCGCCTTCAAAGACGCAGGCAATAATAAAACATTTGAGTCCCTTGCTCTTTTTGCAATTCAATTGCTTTCACTGCCGTGGTCAAATGCGGAAGTGGAGCGCGTTTTTAGCCAAACAAATATCGTAAAAACGAAATTGCGAAATAAAATGCAAATAAAAACTTTAAACGCGATTTTATCCATAAGGTTTGTTTTTCAAAATCTGAATTATTAATTTTTATAATTACATATATTATTTTTAATTTCACAGATACGGGTTGCGCAGAAGTGGGAAACGTTGCCACACCTACAACTTGCCCGAAAAATATTTAAGCCAAATTAAAAAAAATGAGAAATACGTTAATGAATCTGAAAATTCAGAGTTGGATGATTTGTTGACTGACTTTATTTAAATAAAAATCTAATTATTTGTTTGTTTTTCATGAATTTGGATATAGCTTGTTTTTTAGCATATATTTAGCTTATTTTAGCTTAATTTTTCATAGAATCTAGCTTATGCGGGCGCTCAATACCTGGCAACACTGCATAATAGCTACAGATATGTTTTATTTTAACTGTGTTTTTTGTCATTTGGCAAATTTTTTGCTTTTACTGCAACACTAGTAAGCTCCTCTGATATAAATAATACAAACATTGACTTGAAATATAAATCATTAAATCAAAATTTCTGCATAATTAAATCTAAAATTGTATTTTTGTTTTATGTTTGGTATGTGACTTTTGATACGATTGGTTTGTGGAAGGAAAATAACGATATGTAACTCATTAATGATACACTTAAGTTTCTGGCAAATACTTAATCTATATTGGTCAGAGCTAAGGTGGTTGCTGTATTTTTAATATACGTTAATTTGAACTTTTCTTGCATAAATTCTGCACATGAACAATCAGATGTCATTTATAAATTAAAACAACTAAAAACGTTGCAGTCGGACGCAACTGACTCCGATATACTCGATACCAGTAATAAAACTATTGAATTATATTAGAAAATATAATATTACAAGAAGTCCAAACCAGCACACAATTAAATAAGTAGACACTTTGATTTATTTATTTTAATTCTCATTTTAATTCTTAGTTTCTGAACCGCACGCACTCGTTGTCAAGAGAGTAGTGAAGTACGTGTTCATAAGTACAGGCAAACACCCAAGAGTCAAAGAACAAGAGCAATAGGGTCCCGTTACCTTTTTGCTATTGCCTCATCCACTCTACTCACGCATATAAACATGTAATGTGTATTCATGTTACTTTTGCTCATTTATGTACATATGTATGTTCATACTTTACAACAAAAACAAATAAAAAGAAACCTAATTGCACTGGGATTCGGATACGACAGGGGTGTACGCTTCCACTCAGATTGTCTGATGCAGATGGGGATGCCAAAAAGCTATCTTCCTTCAAAATTTAGTGACTCTAGCTCAAAGTTGGCTGGGGGCGGTATGGGGAGTGGCATCCAAAGTATTTATTCAGATCTGTGTAGGGTGTCATCCTCGTATAAAATTTGGCGACTCTAGCTTAAAGATTGTAAGAGCTGGGGGCTGGGCCCGGTTTGGGGGCGTGACATCAATATTTTTGCTGCAGATCTGTGTAGAATGTCAGTTTCTAGCCTCATACCAAATTTGGTGACTTTAGCTCAATGTTAGTTATATATGGTGGAAGGGTGGCTAGGGACGGTATGGGTGGGGGGCGGCATCCAAATTATTTGGGTTTCTTCATTACCAATCTTGTCACCAAATTTGGTGGCTCTAACTCAAAAACTTTGGAAGTTATAGGCGTTTCTTATATTAAACTGCGGGGGGCTTTGGGGCGGAATGGTATGGCGTGGCTCCAAAATTTTTGATGCAGATATGTGGGCGTGGCTCCAAAATTTTTTATGCAGTTTTTTGGATTTTGTTAGTAGCTATCTTCTCCCCAAGTTCAGTAGTTCTAGCTGTTAGGGCGTGGAAAATAGCTGGATTTATCGTTTTTGAGTTATCGAAAATATCAATTTGCCAGCCTCCTTGTTATCGTAGAACTCCAATCTTGAGACTTTTTTTAATTTACTATGCCATAGATAAAGAAATTTGCAAAGATTCAAGTCTCTAGCTTGAAGGGTGTGGAAAAAAGTTGCGAACTTACGGACGGACGGTCGGACAGACACCATAACGGACATTGCACAAAACCAATATACTCTTTACCTTCGGTATCGAGTATAAAAAAAAACAAAAACCTCGATAAGCAGGCACTGCCAGAAATATATGTATGTTTCAAACGCACTTGCATACAATATGTACCAACAACTTGTTACCGTTCTTGCTGTCCGCTGACCCGCCATCTCTCCTTTAATCAATGGGCCGCTGAACGCAAAGGGAAACTGAACAAAACAACAACGTGCTGGCTTGTCGTAGCTGAGACGCTTATGCAGCCCAATGATTTGCTCGACATTAAAAATACATAATTTGCATTCCTAAAATAGAAAAATTTGATACATTACGTTGTCCGAGTCATGTCACACCCTGTCAAGAAAGTCATAATACTTTAATTTCAAGTTCGGAAATAAGTCAAGCGTCTGCCCCAAAAACAAAATTCTTTTCGAAACTGGCAGCAACTTCATATCCAACGTTAAATGATTCGCCTTTAGAAGAAATTAAAAAAATAAGGCTGTGTAAAAGACACTCTTGAAAGTTATACTTTTTATATAGTAATATGATAACTTTTTTTTTTTTGAAATTCAAGTATTGGTAAATCAATAATTCAGTCTTGTTTAACAATTTTTTAGAAAATTTATTTTGATATTATTTTGAATAAAAAAAAAGAAATTAATAGGTACATTAAATAGGCAAAGAAAATTATTTTGTTTTACAGCTTTATTTCGATATTGATAATAAAAATACATATTACATCTTATATATAAAAATCAATTTCTGTTTATTTGTGTATGTTTTATAGACTCGAAAACTAAACAACCGATTGACTCCAAGTTTTCAGGATATGTTTGTCTCGGTGTCTGTGATGTTTCTGTAAAATTCGGAGTCAATCGGTTGTTTAGTTTTCGAGTCTATAAAACATACACAAATAAACAGAAATTGATTTTTATATATAAGATTCGATCTTCGTTTCTCTCTACATCAACGGAGCTGTGTAGCGTGCACCGACTGTGTATATAAATGTATTTAGTCTTTTTTGAATATTCGATTCTTATCCAAAACGGTATTCAAATAAGAATATTCGATTCTTATCCAAAACGGTATTCGTTTACTAGACGTTGTGGTTGTTTATAAATTTTATGTCTTTTCATTCCATACAACAACCATTGATACAGAAACGCTGTCCAGTAACGGTACTCATTTTAAATTATGGTGAAATACAATCTTTTGCTGTGAATTTGATTTTTGTCGTGCCGCGTGTGGATTGTTGTCGGTACTGCGCTGTGCTGTGCACAACCGATCATATATTTCAATATGTATGTGTATTTTTGTATTAAATATCGATTAAAAATAAAACTGCAACACATTGTGAGTAAAACAACAAAACAATGACATTAAGCGTGCTGCAACATGTGAAATACACAATTGCTTAATGTGAAAAACAAATTGAATAACAATTATAAAAAATATTTTTCAATTTTGATTTTTCTCAATTTTAAAACTGAAATGTGCCTCCAAAGCGGCAGGCCATTGGTCGAAACACTCGCGCATCAGTTGGAGGGGCAGTTGCACGTGCAAATGAAAGTGAACAGCAACGATTACAACGAAATGAAAGAAATCAATTGCAAACAGAGCAGGCACGTTTAAGTCAAACTAATGAGCAGCGAAATGATCGTTTAAACATCGAACGACGCCGCGCTCAACGTAAACGCGCCAATGAAACCAGTGAACAAAATGTGGCTCGGATTGAAAGTATGCGCATAAGGATGATTGAAACACGTGCAGCCGAAACACCAGAAGCCCATCAAGATCGAAATATAGTTGATCTTGGACGAATTGCACGAAATCGTCAAAATGTTTCCGTACCATACGAACGCATTGCATTCCATTATACACCGGAAATTAATTACACTGAAGATGCATTAGTTGTCATCGGTCCCATGAACGTTGAGAACGGACAATGTCAGTCGGATGTGTGTTTGTGGGGCAGCAAAGCGCACCGGTATAGCTAGTTATATATATACATATACATATTACTGATTCAAAACAGAAACTGTTGGATTATGATAAATAAAATACGAAATGAACATTTTAGAGCTTAATTTTAAATACCTCGTGAATATAGAAATGGCATCGATTGTTGTGCCGCTTTTTGTTTTGGCTTCATTTCTATTATTATTTATTATTAATTTCAATTCATCTGACAAAAATTGGAGTTAAGGATTTGCAGACTGAGCAAAATTTACTTTAAAATCTCCAGTTAATAGAATGGGTAAAGAATTATAACTTTGGTTAAGTAATTGAGCTCCACCATAAGTTAACGGCAAGAAATGAAAACGCATGAAAGCAATGATTTGATTGATGTTTGTATTTGGTGAAATGTAAACAGTAATTATAACGAATTCTCGTCCCTGTAATGTTGATGAGTGTGCAAAGCAAATGTCTCCGATTTGAGAAGAAGATGAAAAACTGCTTATATTATTTACTCCTTGAGAAAGCATGACGTTAAAAGGTGTTACCGAAGTAATTGAACGGCAATTGTTTTTAAAAACAGCAACACCACCCGATCAAAGTCAATCACAGCTGCTCAAAAAGAGTGTTGCAAAACTACATAAACAGTTTGAAATAGATACTGCGCCACATAAACATCTTCTTGGAAAAGCACCTAAGCAACGTTTGCTTCTGCCTTTACTGCCCGACATAAGAAGTAAAACTTTATTATATCAAATTGTTTTTGTTTTTTATTTAATGCACTGTATATTTAATGCATAAGTACGCAACGCTGTACATTTCACACAGTAATCGATCTAATATATCGATACATTACTGCATACACTACATTGCAAAGTTTTTTGTTTGTCAACACTAACAGATGACATGGAGGGCTTTTTCGTTGCACTTTTTATTTGGTTTACTGTCCGGCATAAGAGGTATAACTTCTAAAATATAGCAAAGAAAGGGTACTTATCAGCGATAAATTTGAAGCAATTGAATGGTGAAAGAAAAATATTATTGTCAATATTTTTTACTATTTTGTTATAGCTTCTTTACAAAAACAAACAATCGAAGGACGCACACAAGACAACACAAAACCTATGTTGCCGAAAACACTTCATCACTCGATTCACGTATTCACTCTCACACCTAACCATTCACGCTTGTGTTTTTGATGTGTTAACATCTATAGGCACGGGTTTCTACATCTGCCAGTTGAATACATGCAAACAAATGCAGCGTGCCGTGCTGCGCTGAGCTCGACCTACGAACAAATATAGAGTGCCGTTGTGGACCGACTGAAAAATTTCATAAACATATTCATCTGAGTATGATTGTATTGGTGTAGCGGTAGAGAATAACTGTAAAATACAAATTTTAGAGATCTGCCTCAATCTGCTTGATTTAGTATAAGTTGGAAGGGTAGTATATACTTAATATGAACTTTGTGCAATTGAATAGCAAAACTTGAGATTCTTAAATATAATTTTAATTCTACATGTTTGCTTATATTGGAGCTTTGTTTATTGTTTATATTCTAGCATAAGCAATATATACATATTAAAATCATATATTAGAGTTTTCATTGACAATCATTGAATGTTGGTTCAAGGGGTATTGTTTCTTTGTGGAGTTTGTGCTTCTCAGCTACGACACGGCAGCACGTTGTTGTTTTGTTCAGTTTCTCTTTGCGTTCAGCGGCTCTTCGATTAAATGAGTGGCGGCGGGTCAGCGGATGGACAGACAGATATGGCTATATCGACTCGGCTGTTGATGCTGATCAAGAATATACACACTTTATGGGGTCGGAGATGCTTCCTGCTGACTGTTACATACTTTTGCACGAAACTATTATACACTTTTTACCCATTTTATGGGTTCAGGGTTTAAAAAGTTTTTATCAGCGTGATTTTAAATTCGAACTGGCTGTGGCTCTGCTCTAGCTCATCAGTTAGAAACTGACACCACACGCCATTAATAATAACAAGTAGAAACGTTGCAGTCGGACGCACCCGACTGCGGTATACTCGATACCAGTAGTAAAACAGATTAAAAGAGAGCTGATTGCAATGGTGTGTGGATACGGCAGCGGTGTAGGCTGGCTCAAAGATTGTCTGGTGCAGATGGGGATGCCAAAAATCTATCTTCCTCCCAAATTTGGCGACCTTAGCTCAAAAATAGTAAAATTTGTGGGAAGGGGGGCTGTGGTTGGTAAGGGGGGGGGCGTGGCGTCCAAAGTTTTGCTGCAGATCTGATTGTGATGTTAATTGCTATCCTCATACCGAATTTGGTGACTCTAGCTCAAAGTTAGTAAAATTTGGTGGAAGGTGGGCTGGGGGCAGTATGGGAGGGCGGGGCGTCCAAACTTTTTGGGTTTCTTCATCTCCAATCTTGGCACCCAATTTGGCAGCTCTAGCTCAAAAGCTGTGGAAAATATAGGCACTTTTGATTTCAAAATGCAAGGGGCTAGGGAACGGAGGGGCGTTGCTCCAAATTTTTGATGCAGTTTTTGGGGGATCGTTAACAGCTATCTTCCTACCAAATTTGGTGACTCTAGCTTTAACTCTTTGGAAAATACACGCATTCCCGTTTTTAGTGAAGCATTGGGGCGGTTTGGGGCAGCTTGGGCAGTATGGATTGGCGTGGCATCCAAAGTTTTTATGCATTTTTGGAGGTTGTAATCACCTATTTTGGCACAAAATTTGGTGGTTCTAGCTTAAAAACTGTAATATAAGCATTTCTGTTTTTAAGCTGCGAGGGGCTGGGGGCGGAAAGGGTAGGTGGGGCCCCAAAACTTTGATGCAGTTTTTGGGGGGTCGTTTCCAGTTATCTACCTACCAAATTTTGAGACTCCAGCTCAAACACTTTCGAAGATACACGCACTACCGTTTTTAGCGAAGCGCTTGGGTGGTTGAGGGCGGATAGGGCAGTATAGCTGGGCGTGGCATCCAAAGTTTTTATGAATTTGATTGGGGATCGTCAACACCTATCTTGGAACCAAATTTGATGGCTCTAGCTCAAAAACTGTAGAAGATATGGGCATTCTTGGGGTTAAACTGCGGGGGGGCTGGGGGCGGTATGGGTGGGCGTGGCTCCAAAATTTGATGCAGTTTTTTGGGAGTTGGTAGTAGC
>JAWNNU010001345.1:0-365965 GCA_035044585.1 Scaptomyza polygonia | reverse complement strand
GGCACGGGTCCAGACTCTTAACGTGTTTCTGGAGTCAATTCAAAAATTGTATTCATGCTTTCAAATGACATCGTTCGGAGCAACAGAAATACTCAAAATACTAATGCAAATAGTCAATATTTTTTTACATTTAAAGCCAAGTTTATCATAAAGTAGGCTAATTTTTACAAATCTACTTTATGGGCGGCGTGGATTCCGGGAGCGCACTAGCCAATCGGATGGATGAACGTTGTGGCATTATGTGTACAACTTTTCCTAATAAAAAATTGAGCTTGATTAAACAAAAAGGCTGTTCTAAGGCGGAATAAACTTCGACGGTCCGTCTAGTAATTATATATATTTATTAATACATATATATTTATTTTCCATTATGTGGCACAATTCCATTTGCATTACGTTATCCTTCACTTTTTGTTACATTCTCCTTCATTTTCGTTATGTTCTTGCGTTTGTGTTTGACGAGTTAAGGCACCAGGCGAACAGAAATCAGCAGCAGGTAGTTTTTTCTATTTAAAAAAATGACTGCATACTTTTAGTCTGGAGCATATTTGCAATTTATTCTAATGCATACTTTTATGCGTGTCCATTAAAACTTACTGAAGGACAAATTAACCTTATTTGCTTTGAATCAAGACGAGCATTGTATTTTGTTATTAATATTTTGTTTTGTAAATCTTTTTCTCGTCTTATACATGTTCTTCCAATCTTGATTCAAGTACTGATAGAACTCGATTTAAGTTTTTGAGTTCATAAAACGTAAATTCACAAAGTTCTTAAAATAAGTATTTGTATTTTTGCTCCAAGGATTTGTGTACTTGATGCAAGTATGACAAAACTTAATCCAAGTGTGACAATATGTAGCAATATTATACTTTATATACTGTTCGAAAGCTAACATTTTCAATTAACTTCTATATATGTAAGTAAGATTTCATTTGGATATGTATACAGTATAAAAAATCAAAATGAACGCTTCGAAAGTGGTCGCAAAAAACTTTGACTGCAATAACGAATAACGTATTCTACGTTAAAAACATAAGGAGAGAGTTGCGTCTTTAAAGCGAAACGCAACTATTGACTTTACCAGGAAACCCACTGCTTTATCGCAGAAGGAAGTGGCCCTATGCCTTTTTGTGGCACAACATTGTGCTATTAGTCCACTGGACCAGCGCGAGCGCGCTTGATCCCGCTCTACTGTCGCCGTCTTGGCCGCTCGGTTCTCTGAGGTCTTTTGTATTATTTTAAGAGTTATGTGTAACTTATATTTATTCTCTTCATTTCATTTGAGTTTGTCCTTTATCTATTAATTGTATTTCTTATATGTGAGTAATTAGCTTAAATCATTTGGTGGTCTTCCTGACTCGTATTCTTTTCACTCCATTTTTTTTCTCTTATATCTTCTAATCTTATATTATCTTATTTAATTTATGTGTGGGAGGCTCGCGCCGGGCCTACTTCACACGCCCCCCCTTTCATCGTGATCGTGACCCTGCCATCGGCGTGATGGGTCACGGCGTACAATTCCTCACGCACTCTCATCCTAAATCTGTCTCGTCTCCCTCGGTTTCCTCTGTATGAAAGCTCCCGCTATATTTCCCTCACTGCCTGGTTTGTAAGTATCCCGGTGCTAGGGTAGCCAATCCAATTCTTCGGGATGTTATTGGGTGACTCTGGCGATCTTCGCGCGCTTCCTCTCAGCCCGAGTTCGGAGCTGCACGAGGGCTCTTGACGTGCGTTGATATGTTTCTGGCTTCTTTCACATACGACTCTTTGGCGTGCCCTTGGGTGCCTTCTTCCTTTGCACTAACTCTCTTTTCGTTGTTCATTTTCTGTTGGTAGAAATTGTCAAAGATTTTCGGAATGGCAGACAGCTTGGATATACCCATATAGTTTTTTAACGTTGGACTTAGAAGAATTTTTATGAAGTGGAATAATAAAAGATTCCTTCCCTATACTAGTAAACACAGCTGAGTCAACCGACAAGTTAAATAACTATATAAACTCGATGAGTATACTGATTGAAAATACTCAGCAAATATGGTAGATCAGCCACCGCTTGATCGGAACTTGTCTTTGTATTTTCCAGGTAAACCGAGGATGGCAAGCAAGAAGATTACCGTTTTTAGCTAACAAATTTATAAAACTGTTTGGGATCACAGGCAAAGTTTAATCTGCATCGATTGAGATAGTTGTTGTAACAGGAAGCGTTTACGAAAATAAAATATGACTTTGCTATTATATACAAGGATAAATCTATAGTATTTCCAGATTTTTTAAAATTTTTATAGGATCTCGTTTTTACGTTTTTTAATTTAGATAGTTCCCTCGTAAACCAAAGTGGTTTATCGGCACGGGTCCAGACTCTTAACGTGTTTCTGGAGTCAATTCAAAAATTGTATTCATGCTTTCAAATGACATCGTTCGGAGCAACAGAAATACTCAAAATACTAATGCAAATAGTCAATATTTTTTTACATTTAAAGCCAAGTTTATCATAAAGTAGGCTAATTTTTACAAATCTACTTTATGGGCGGCGTGGATTCCGGGAGCGCACTAGCCAATCGGATGGATGAACGTTGTGGCATTATGTGTACAACTTTTCCTAATAAAAAATTGAGCTTGATTAAACAAAAAGGCTGTTCTAAGGCGGAATAAACTTCGACGGTCCGTCTAGTAATTATATATATTTATTAATACATATATATTTATTTTCCATTATGTGGCACAATTCCATTTGCATTACGTTATCCTTCACTTTTTGTTACATTCTCCTTCATTTTCGTTATGTTCTTGCGTTTGTGTTTGACGAGTTAAGGCACCAGGCGAACAGAAATCAGCAGCAGCTAGTTTTTTCATGACTGCATACTTTTAGTCTGGAGCATATTTGCAATTTATTCTAATGCATACTTTTATGCGTGTCCATTAAAACTTACTGAAGGACAAATTAACCTTATTTGCTTTGAATCAAGACGAGCATTGTATTTTGTTATTAATATTTTGTTTTGTAAATCTTTTTCTCGTCTTATACATGTTCTTCCAATCTTGATTCAAGTACTGATAGAACTCGATTTAAGTTTTTGAGTTCATAAAACGTAAATTCACAAAGTTCTTAAAATAAGTATTTGTATTTTTGCTCCAAGGATTTGTGTACTTGATGCAAGTATGACAAAACTTAATCCAAGTGTGACAATATGTAGCAATATTATACTTTATATACTGTTCGAAAGCTAACATTTTCAATTAACTTCTATATATGTAAGTAAGATTTCATTTGGATATGTATACAGTATAAAAAATCAAAATGAACGCTTCGAAAGTGGTCGCAAAAAACTTTGACTGCAAAAACGAATAACGTATTCTACGTTAAAAACATAAGGAGAGAGTTGCGTCTTTAAAGCGAAACGCAACTATTGACTTTACCAGGAAACCCACTGCTTTATCGCAGAAGGAAGTGGCCCTATGCCTTTTTGTGGCACAACATTGTGCTATTAGTCCACTGGACCAGCGCGAGCGCGCTTGATCCCGCTCTACTGTCGCCGTCTTGGCCGCTCGGTTCTCTGAGGTCTTTTGTATTATTTTAAGAGTTATGTGTAACTTATATTTATTCTCTTCATTTCATTTGAGTTTGTCCTTTATCTATTAATTGTATGTCTTATATGTGAGTAATTAGCTTAAATCATTTGGTGGTCTTCCTGACTCGTATTCTTTTCACTCCATTTTTTTTCTCTTATATCTTCTAATCTTATATTATCTTATTTAATTTATGTGTGGGAGGCTCGCGCCGGGCCTACTTCACACGCCCCCCCTTTCATCGTGATCGTGACCCTGCCATCGGCGTGATGGGTCACGGCGTACAATTCCTCACGCACTCTCATCCTAAATCTGTCTCGTCTCCCTCGGTTTCCTCTGTATGAAAGCTCCCGCTATATTTCCCTCACTGCCTGGTTTGTAAGTATCCCGGTGCTAGGGTAGCCAATCCAATTCTTCGGGATGTTATTGGGTGACTCTGGCGATCTTCGCGCGCTTCCTCTCAGCCCGAGTTCGGAGCTGCACGAGAGCTCTTGACGTGCGTTGATATGTTTCTGGCTTCTTTCACATACGACTCTTTGGCGTGCCCTTGGGTGCCTTCTTCCTTTGCACTAACTCTCTTTTCGTTGTTCATTTTCTGTTGGTAGAAATTGTCAAAGATTTTCGGAATGGCAGACAGCTTGGATATACCCATATAGTTTTTTAACGTTGGACTTAGAAGAATTTTTATGAAGTGGAATAATAAAAGATTCCTTCCCTATACCAGTAAACACAGCTGAGTCAACCGACAAGTTAAATAACTATATAAACTCGATGAGTATACTGATTGAAAATACTCAGCAAATATGGTAGATCAGCCACCGCTTGATCGGAACTTGTCTTTGTATTTTCCAGGTAAACCGAGGATGGCAAGCAAGAAGATTACCGTTTTTAGCTAACAAATTTATAAAACTGTTTGGGATCACAGGCAAAGTTTAATCTGCATCGATTGAGATAGTTGTTGTAACAGGAAGCGTTTACGAAAATAAAATATGACTTTGCTATTATATACAAGGATAAATCTATAGTATTTCCAGATTTTTTAAAATTTTTATAGGATCTCGTTTTTACGTTTTTTAATTTAGATGGTTCCCTCGTTAACCAAAGTGGTTTATCGGCACGGGTCCAGACTCTTAACGTGTTTCTGGAGTCAATTCAAAAATTGTATTAATGCTTTCAAATGACATCGTTCGGAGCAACAGAAATACTCAAAATACTAATGCAAATAGTCAATATTTTTTTACATTTAAAGCCAAGATTATCATAAAATAGGCTCATTTTTACAAATCTACTTTATTGGCGGCGAGGATTCCTGAAGAGCACTAGCCAATCGAGTGGATGCACGTTGTGGCATTATGTGTACAACTTATCCAAATAAAAAATTGAGCTTGATTAAATAAAAAGTCTGCTCTAAGGCGAAATAAATCTTCGACGGTCCGTCTAGTATTTATATATATTTATTAATACATATATATTTATTTTCCATTATGTGGAAACGTTCTCCTTCACTTTTGTCACGTTCTCCTTCATTTTCGTTACGTTCTTGCGTTTGTGTTTGACGAGTTAAGGCACCAGGCGAACAGAAATCAGCAGCAGGTAGTTTTTTCTATTTTAAAAAAATTACTGCATACTTTTAGTCTGGAGCATATTTGCAATTTATTCTAATGGATACTCTTATGCGTGTCCATTAAAACTTACTGAAGGACAAATTAACCTTATCTGCATTGAATCAAGACGAGCATTGTATTTTGTTATTAATATTTTGTTTTGTAAATCTGTTTTCTCGTCTTATACATGTTCTTCCAATCTTGATTCAAGTATTGATAGAACTCGATTTAAGTTTTCGAGTTCTTAAAACGTAAGTTCACACAGTTCTTAAAATAAGTATTTTTATTCTTGCTCCAAGGATTTATGTACTTGATCCAAGTTTGACAATATTTAGCAATATTATTAACTCCTATATATATAAGTAAGATTTCATTTTTTAAAAATCAAAATGAATGCTTCGAAAGTGGTCGCAAAAAATGTTTACTGCAAATTGCACTAACCTGCCGAATAACGTATTCTACGTTAAAAACATAAGGAGAGAGTTGCTTATTTAAAGCGAAACGCAACTATTGACTTTAGCAGGAAACCCAATGCTTTATCGCAGAAGGAAGTGGCTCTATGCCTCTTTGTGGCACAACATTCTGCTATTAGTCCACTGGACCAGCGCGAGCGCGCTTGATCCCGCTCTACTGTCGCCGTCTAGGCCGCTCGGTTCTCTGAGATCTTTTGTATTATTTTAAGAGTTATATGTAACTTATATTTATTCTCTTCATTTCATTTGAGTTTGTCCTTTATCTATTAATTGTATGTCTAATATGTGAGTAATTAGCTTAAATCATTTGTGGGTCTTCCTGACTCGTATTCTTTTCACTTCATTTTTTTTTCTTATATCTTCTAATCTTATATTACCTTATTTAATTTATGTGTGGGAGGCTCGCGCCGGGCCTACTTCACACCCCCCTTTCATCGTGATCGTGACCCTGCCATCGGCGTGATGGGTCACGGCGTACAATTCCTCACGCACTCTCATCTTAAATCTGTCTCGTCTTCCTCGGTTTCCTCTGTGTGAAAGCTCCCGCTGTATTTCCCTCACTGCCTGGTTTGTAAGTATCCCGGTGCTAGGGTAGCCTATCCAATTCTTCGGGATGTTATGGGGTGACTCTGGCGATCTTCGCGCGCTTCCTCTCAGCCCGACTTCGGAGCTGCACGAGGGCTCTTGAACTAATCCGTCTGAGCCGCGTGAGTGGCTTGGCACGGCCTGCGAGACATCTGACTCTAGGCCAAAAAAACACGTTTGTCGGATTGCTGGTTCTGTGCTCTGTTCGGTTTCCCTGACCAACGACTCCAAACCTTCTTCCCATCCTACTATGCCTTCCTCCTCGTGTACGTTTTCCTCCTCGGCCTTGCTTGCCGGGGGTGCGTCCTGCGGTTCTTCCTGTGCTCCAACGATTAATGTTGTCGTCCTGACGAGAAACATATCCCTTGGGTCCACAGATGCCTCCATGTGCACGTGCGTTGATATGTTTCTGGCTTTTTTCACATACGACTCTTTGGCGTGCCCTTGGGTGCCTTCTTCCTTCGCACTAACTCTCTTTTCGTTGTTCATTTTCTGTTGGTAGAAATTGTGTTATTGTTTTATTAATTATTGCTACGCTAAAATGTAATGTTATTGACACATAGCGTCGAGAGTTGTGTGTTAGTATGATATTTAATTTTTTTTCAGGTTGAGTTAAATTAAAATTTTTCCACTCTCTTCCCACTGTACTGCGTTCAGCCACCGCGCCCAAGACCAATTCCAATCTTGATGTTTTGGGGCGTGCTGCACTTAAACCGCCGGCGCTCTCGCTGCTCTGTTGTTTTCAATTCTTTCACTACATGTTCGGCTACGCGCGATTTAGCCTTTTTCCGCTTAAAGTTCACGGCTTACGCTTTACAAGTCCCGTTTGCTTAGTCGGTGCGTCCGCTTCCACCGTCACTTTCGCTGCAGGTGCACGCTAAGCGCAGACCGATTTGCTGCTTAACACACAAAAAAATCTAATTTGCCGCAACAATTGCACATTTGGCAATGTTTTCCATCGGCGACAAATGACCATCTGGCATATTTTATAGCCCGCGCCGTTACTTTCCGTTTTTTTTTAAACGCGCACACGACCCACGGGGTATGACCGGGACCGTTTGGGGTTTTTACTTCCGAATTGTATTAAGCCTCTTTCACTTTGGGTCCCTGCTCGGGAGCCACTTGTAAAGTAGTTATTTTTCCGATTTACAGATCTCAGTCTATCCAAGGCCCACGTCGCAAGATATTAATATTTATCATCAGCGATACTTCGTGAAAAGATGACAAGTGTCGCGAAAGCCACCGGATACTTGGTGACGCGTTAGCGAAACGACTGAGCGACTAGGGAGCTGTAAAAGTTAATCATTTCTACCTGTACCTCGTGTCGCGCAGACTGTACTCTCGGCGAATGAGCGGTGGCCACAGATTAGCACGATGAGTTACCAAACACAACCTCACTTCCCCGCACATGCAACCTCTCTTATGTAAGTTACTCAAAAGAAACACTGGGGGTCTCAGGTTAACTTGGTTTAATTTGGCCACTTATACTCACACTAATGATCTGATGCCTTATGTATATGAATATCTGTAAGAAAGTGCACGAAGAAATGCCCGTTAACGTGCCAGAAAACCTGCTGCACCGATCACTATTTGTCTTTAGCGTCTTCTTTTAATCAAATCTCACTTAAATCCGCCGTCGCGTCTGTTATCCTTCGATGTTCCGTGCCGACTCGTTTGCTCGTCCCGCTCTTGGGTTCAACGCGCTTCTTTCTTCGCCGTCGCACGCGACATTTGAGGTCGCGTGTCGCGAGCGCTTGATCTCACTCATCTGTCCAGTGTTGCCAACTCTGAAGCGTAGCTATAGCTGAGTGGACTCTTAAAAATAGCCAAAAACGGCCCAATTTGACCAAAAAATAGCGATGGCTAAATTAATTTAAATTAATATGATTTTTTTAAGATAGTATGGTTATTATAGTATGGTTAAATTCGACAAGTTTCTCTAAAATTTCCTCAACATCAACTTCTGGTTCATTGTATGCTAAGTTGGTGCCAATTATGCGCAACCAACTCTCTTTAAAACAACATTTTTCAGCTTGGCGCAATCCGTATCTGGAATTAATATTGATTATAAGTTTAAGTTATAAATTAATAGATTGATCTATAAAAACCTTATGTCCAAAATGGAGTTTAAGGTTTGAATTTCCATTTTATTTCGGTGCTTCGTTGTTACTTTATGTGGTGTATTGTTGAGTATTGATTTAAATACTTCTTCAATTTGCTCTGGAAACAGCTTAAAACATGATACTGTTTCGAGTACATCATCTTTTTTTTGGGCGCAAACATTTTTACGTCAAATGCACTAATTTTCTACAAAACTTCAAAATTATCTGGCAATCTTAAAAATATATAATCATGTTAAGGCATAACAATAATTGAAACGTGATCTTCACTTTGTACGTACCCTCCACTCAACTGTTATTAATTTAATAACAAAATCCTTGCATGTGGTACGAAGACTAGATTTTGGTTCGGAATCAATACTTATGCTTTTTAAATGCGTTTCAAACATGTATACTAAGTACAAGTCCCGTTCGTCAACATTTGGTGGTAAAATTTTTGATTTTAGTGAATTTATAAGCAAATGCAAATTCAGGTCTCCAAGAAGTTTGGTTGCATTAATGTTTTTTCCTTGAAAGCTTTTGTTCACAGTTAGAATGTTTTCTTAAACCGGCTTTAGGAAAAGAGATATGCATGGTTTATCTTATCTGGAAACATATTCTGTAATATATGCGCTTTGTGACATTTCTCTTTCGTTGCAGCAATTTCAAAGTGAAGTTTTAGTTCATCCCATTGGCTTAAAATTCTGCTAACCGCCGTATCTATGGAAAGCCATCTTGTGTCAGAGAGGGATCATTTTTAACAGAAATAAAAATTGAAGCAAGCAAAGGTTAAAGTAAAAAGATAATTAAATTATAAAACAAAAAAACGTCGACGATACAAGTATTTAGTGTAAAGAGCTATGCACAAATCAAACGTTCTCGTTGATTATAACTTGGTAAATACTTTTGTAGTCTATTTGCCGCTTGGTACTTTTAGCAACCAATTGTATGTCTCGTAACTTAAGAATTTCAAGTCCCCTGGTAGTATAAGTTTACAGGCATGATTAACTGCCAACTGCACTGAATGGCACACGCATTTAATTGAAACTAATGACGGCACATCCTTTTTAAGCTCTTGGTATACACTCCTTTAAGAGCCAACGATAATTGCCGCGTTCTCTGTGCCAATTCCTTCTAGGTTGTTTTGGTTGATTTTCGTTACTTTTAATTTGTCCTTCAGAGCTTTTGCTATAGAAACGGCATCTGAATTTTTAAGCTTTACTATGCACAAAAATGTTGACACAATTTTATGTTGCTTCATACTAAAATACTTTATGGCCACACATGCGAAAACAAAGAATTAAAAGCGATAGTTATTATGCGATTGCAATATTCTCTACTTACCAAGTACTGCCAATATCGGTTGATTCGTCAATCAACAAACTAAATTTGAATTCACCAATATCGCTGTGCAAAAGTTCTTGAAAATGTGGCGATAGCACATTTTTTAATCATATTTATACACTTGATGCGATGTATTTTAAGATTTGATTCATTAAACACGTGTGTGCACAAATTGTTTAAATGGTCCACTGGACTAATAGCACAATGTTGTGCCACAAAGAGGCATAGAGCCACTTCTTTCTGCGATAAAGCATTGGGTTTCCTGCTAAAGTCAATAGTTGCGTTTTGCTTTAAAGACGCAACTCTCTCCTTATGTTTTTAACGTAGAATACGTTATTCGGCAGGTTAGTGCAATTTGCAGTAAACATTTTTTGCGACCACTTTCGAAGCATTCATTTTGATTTTTAAAAAATGAAATCTTACTTATATATATAGGAGTTAATAATATTGCTACATATTGTCAAACTTGGATCAAGTACATAAATCCTTGGAGCAAGAATAAAAATACTTATTTTAAGAACTTTGTGAACTTACGTTTTAAGAACTCAAAAACTTAAATCGAGTTTTATCAGTACTTGAATCAAGATTGGAAGAACATGTATAAGACGAGAAAAAAGATTTACAAAACAAAATATTAATAACAAAATACAATGCTCGTCTTGATTCGATGCAGATAAGGTTAATTTGTCCTTCAGTAAGTTTACACGCATAAAAGTATGCGTTAGAATATATTGCAAATATGCTCCAGACTAAAAGTATGCAGTCATTTTTTTTTAATAGAAAAAACTACCTGCTGCTGATTTCTGTTCGCCTGGTGCCTTAACTCGTCAAACACAAACGCAAGAACGTAACGAAAATGAAGGAGAACGTGACAAAAGTGAAGGAGAACGTTTCCACATAATGGAAAATAAATATATATGTATTAATAAATATATATAAATACTAGACGGACCGTCGAAGTTTATTACGCCTTAGACCAGACTTTTTATTTAATCAAGTTCAGTTTTTTATTTGGATAAGTTGTACACATAATGCCACAACGTGCATCCACTCGATTGGCTAGAGCTCTCCCGGAACCCACGCCGCCCAAACAGTAGATTTGTAATAATTAGCCTATTTTATGATAATCTTGGCTTTAAATGTAAAAAAATGTTGACTATTTGCATTAGTATTTTGAGTATTTCTGTTGCTCCGAACGATGTCATTTGAAAGCATGAATACAATTTTTGAATTGACTCCAGAAAAACGTTAAAATTCTGGTCCTGTGCCGATAAACCACTTTGGTTTACGAGGGAACTATCTAAATTAACAAACGTGGAAACGAGATACCATAAAAAACTTAAAAAATCTGGAAATACTATAGATTTATCCTTGTATATAAAAGCAAAGTCATATTTTATTTTCGTAAACGGTTCCTGTTACAACAACTATCTCAATCGTTGCAGATTAAACTTTGCCTGTGATCCCAAACAGTTTTATAAATTTGTTGTCTTAAAACGTTTATCTTCTTGCTTGCCATCCTCGGTTTACCTCGAAAATACAAAGACAAGTTCCGATCAAGCGGTGGCTGATCTAATTGCTGAGTATTTTCAATCAGTATACTCATCGAGTTTATATAGTTATTTAACTTGTCAGTTGACTCAGCTGTGTTTACTGGTATAGGGAAGGAATCTTTTATTATTCCACTTCATGAAAGTCAAACGTTAAAAAACTATAGGGGCATATCCAAGTTGTCTGCCATTCCGAAAGTCTTTGAAAAAATTATATGGTCTCAATCGCAGCACTTATGTATTTTAATTTTATCCCCTTACCAAGACGGTTTTGTAAGACGAAGATCTACTACCACCAACCTTCTTGAGTTTACCTCACTTGTGTTCGTTTATACAGATTTTACTAAGGCATCTGATTCTGTTAGTCATTCTTTGTTGCTTCATAAATTAAATATTATTGGATTTCCAGCGAAACTCTTGTCGTGGCTTTCTGAGTACTTGTGTAGCCGAACACAAAAAGTAGTTTTTAAATCTTAAGTGTCCAAATCAATTTTTTTTTACCTCTGGTGTTCCCCAGGGCTGTCACCTGGGACCATTACTATTTAATGTTATTACTAACTCTCGTGTTTATATGTTTCACCTATAATGATGCTTCTCTATGTAACTTACTAGAGTTGGACTTAGGTGCACTGTCGGCCGTTATAACTAACTAAATTTAAATTGTTCAAAACGTAAAGTCATGACTCTTTGTGGAGGTACCCCTCATACTGCTCACTACTTGCTTGTTGCTTCACCTTTTGTCCGCGTTTTTGAAATTAAAGATTTAGGCATCACTCTTGATAGCAAATTCAAATTTGATTCTCACATATCGTCGATGGTCAATAAGGCCATTAATGTCATTGGCTTCATCAAGAGGTGGTCAAAAGAGTTCTCTAGATTCCTACACCACTAAAACGCTATATACATCTCTAGTACGTCCCATCTTGGAGTATGGATCTTGTGTGTGGTGCCCGCAATACGGGATTCACCAGGATAGACCTACCCCTAGTAGGTAGACTTCTTTTAATTAATCTTCCTTCCTTGTTGAACCGTAGAATTATGCATGGTGAAGTATTTATCACTAATCTAATGGAGAAATCGACTCATCGGTTCTATTAAGTCGGATAAAATTTAACGTTCATATTAGATCTACCCGTAACTTTTAGCCCTTAGCCTCTAATCACTAATCTATCGCTGGTCAGATTGGGTTTTTCCGGGTTTTTCCGGGTTTTTCCGGGTTTTTCCCAATCCACGCAACAAATGTTGGACCACTAATTTTCTTGTTAAATTTTCCAGAGCTTTAACGTTAACATTTTTATTATTTCACCCTTAATTTACTTTCAGATCTACATATAATTTTATATTTCACTTTTAATTTAATTATTTTAAAATCTCTTATTTTGCAGTAGTTTTCATTTCATGTCAGCTGACAATAAATAAATAAATAAAATAACAAGTCCGTCGGCCTAAGAGACTACAAAAATTAAAGAAATGCAATTTTAAATATATATTTATACCTATACAAACACATATATGTATGTATATATGTGTAGAACAAGATCTGTTTTCGTTTTGCAAATGTTTGCGATAATACTAGAACCTCAAATTTTTAATCTGAAGGCATAAAAATAAGCAACTATTTTCATTTGTTCGAATTCGATCAACAAACAAAAGTACAGAAGTTATGGACACAGCGAAAATGCACTGAAGAGTAATGAATGCAGATTGAAGCCAAATAAAGACAATAAAAAAATCAGACACAGTGCTACAATGTATGAGACCATCATGCTTTAGTAAATCTTAAAAAGATCGTTACTAATTTCAAAATTAACGAGCTATGTAATGCATTCCACATTTTTACTATACTTTATGTCTTACTTTATTGTCTTGCAGACTAGAATAATGTTCCCTTCATCCACTTTCTCTGCTTTCATTCATTTATACTTTTCATTGTCGCTGTCATCATGAAGCAGGGCCCAATGATAGAGAAACGTTTGCGCACTAATAAAAACTGAACTTGAAGTGGCGCAAGCTTAGGGCCAAGTGCAATCCACACACATATCTTTGGTTGTTTCCGGGCTAAACGGGAACCATCGCCAAAGTTGATGCTAATGCCGATGTCGGCGACTTTGCTGCTGTCCTTGACAACTCAATTTTCTGTTTGGGGAGCGTGTACGACCGAAGCGACGGCTTGTTGCCTTTTTGAGTTCTTTTGCCGGAAATTTCATTGCGTCGCACATGGCCATTGTTGTTTGTGAATTGTGAATGTTGGAATGGGTGGTTTGGGTCAGTGTTCAGCCACGCACTCGTTATCGCCCGTTTTATTCTCACACATTGTTTGAAGCTCGAAGAAGAACAGAATCTCTGGATAAATACGTACTATATCTCACAAGGCTGCTTTTGTTGTGTGTGTGTGTGTGGAAATGAGAATTGAACAAAAAACTTGATGAGGCTGCGTGTCTTTTGATTATGCCATAGCTCACTTGCAGCACATACTTTGCCCCTATCTCTCTCTCTCTCTCTCTCTCTCTCTATTGCTCCTTGACAGAATCTTATGCGCAATGTTGTCGTTATGACCGCTCGTAAACATTAACGACAGTCACCCTATAACTTCGAGCACACTGATTGATTTCAAGCTCAGTGGCAGGGCATATAATTTGCTTCAACTCTAGATACCCTTTCGTAAGTTCGCATGCAGCATTTGATACCTAACTCTAAGCTTAGGGTATTGGCAAGCCGAGCACACCCACGCGCAATAACCTTCCTTTAAAATGGCTTTGTTTGAGTTAGAGTAATAATGGCAAACGCAGTTTTGCTTTCTGCACTATAATAAAGTGGCATCCACGAGCATGAACGGCAATGGTTGGATTTCCTCCCTCTTTCATTCCCCGATTTGCCCATCGAGTCTCATGGAATTTTGGGTTGTTTCCCTTGCGCCGTGTTCGACTGTCAAAGACGCTCATCACTTAGCACCGCAATGGCAGTCATTAATCAAACAGCGCCCAAAACACCCGCCTACTATCTAACATCTATAAGCGACTCCTTTTTGCATTCCTCGCCGCACACCTCACCATACCACTAAGTTCACTGTCTTGTCCACAATAGCAATGATACGCGTCGCTTTTGGGGTTTTATTGGATTTGTCACCAGCCCCTAAGATGATTTAGTTTTGGACCCTATCTATCCGTGCGTTGCATGGGAAAAGTGCCACCTGCAGGACAAGGTCGACCCTTGTCCCAATACCCGCTTTCTCTGTCTCCTGTCTGCTATGAGTTAGCATTTTTTGGCTCAAGCGAAGCACATTAAATAGTCCGGTCCGATTGCTGCGACGGTGATGGTGACTAGTTTTGGATATCCCTTGCGTTGTACTTAAAAGAAAAACCCCTGGACAGTTTGATCTAGTGTTATATATATATATATGCAAAAGTATCTCAAACATTAACTTTATTGTCTGCCCAATGAACTTCAGCTCTATTCAGTTTGACAGGAAATTACCCCAGCATTTAAGATTTATTCACAATTTAAATGATTCTTAGCTTTCTAACTGAAAACATGGATAGCTTTTTTGAAAATTTAAGGTTTTTATGCTGTCAATAAAAATTTAATATCCGAATCTAAAAGATTTGTTGATAGCTAAAAACAGGGTGTGCAACCGAAAGGATGATCTGTTACTATCACAGTAAAAAGTAACGGTACCCTGAATCATTTAAATTGGTACACCGAGAAAAAAATACAACGTAAAATCCAAAACTTAATTTTAGATTCAGATTTTGAATTTTTCTTCTCAAATTCAACACGGAAATTTAAGAATTTAAAAAAAATTAAAATCAATGTGGAAAAACTTTGATATGAAATGAAGAATTTTAAATTTAAGAATGTGCCCTTTTCAAATAGATATTTAAATGGAACAAATTAAATTCGATAATTACAATTTTAAAAATCAGTAGCCATCGCTTTAAAATTTAAGTGTTCACTATTATAAATCGTATTTTTTTATTTTTAATTTGAACAAATCAGAAGAATGATAAAATGATACACTTTAGATTTTAAATTGAAAAATATTATTTTAAAGCATATTC
The DNA here is from genome assembly GCA_035044585.1 of Scaptomyza polygonia. Lineage (NCBI taxonomy): Eukaryota > Metazoa > Arthropoda > Insecta > Diptera > Drosophilidae > Scaptomyza > Scaptomyza polygonia. The sequence goes on along the minus strand of JAWNNU010001345.1, from coordinate 350,682 downwards.
ATATTTGAATCAAGATGCTTCATCTTTACTTCACAAACCTAAAATGAAAAATTATAATTTAAGATGTGCCCATTTGAAATACTGAAATCAAGCGCGAAAGATCTTCATTCATGTACGATTTAATCTAAGCGGCATTTCATATAACTTTTTTTTTCGCTATTAAAATTTGATATTTTGTGAATAGTTTACTATTGTTCTTATTTTTTTAAAGTTATTTAAAAAATATCAACTCCAACCATTATGTGTTTGGAATTGGCTCAACAGCCAAGGCACTCGACGCATTAACCAGTGTTCTAAGGTTGAAATCCTGGCACGGTATTCATAAAAACAATAGTTTGTTATGATTGTTTCTCATTTCTAACATTTCTAGCTTTAACATGAAAATGATTGGCAGCTCTAAAAATGCTCCATCTGTGCTATGTATCTATCTTGAATTTCAGGAATTTATAAAACTAAGTATGTATTGTAAAACTTGGATACAATGTGGAAACCAGTATACCAATTCTTGGCTTTTAAACACACGCGCGCGGTTCAAGCTTAAAGACAACAAATTGAGTATTTCAGTTTAAGAAATTATGACCTTAGGCAACTTTTAATTTTTATGTAATCGTCAAAATATAAATATTTTTTTAGACAAAAATGTTCCATTTTAAAATCTGAAATGTAGGCACCTTAAATCAAAAATTAAATACATGTTTTAAATTAATAATCTTTACTTTAAAAATTTAAATTTAAAATTCCACTTTTTGAATTAAAAAAAAAGGTCTATGCGATTTAAAAATTTTGTTTTGTGTTTATAATGTGCTTTTTTGCAAATGTAATTAACAGAAAAGAGGAAGCATTTCCGACACCATTAAGTATATATGGAATCATCTGTGAAAATTTATCGAAATCGGTTGTGAAACACTGTAAATATCGAAGATTGACTTTAGGCGTTTTGTTTAGCAATCGGGATATCTTCTAGTCGAGCTTTCTCGAATAGAACTTTTTTAGTCGGCAATTTTGTTATGGTACAGTCACCAACAGTTAATTTCGGTTGGTACTACTACCTAAAATTTGTACTACATACTGAGACTTGAAGGAATACATTCAATGGTTTTTAGTTCGTCAAATGATGATGTCGTAGAAAAAGTTTGTAAACTTTTGTGATTAATCGGGCAATTCGCTTTTCATTTCTGTTTGCATTTGAAATCCATACGCGTCGCTTTAGTGCATGCCGCGTGGCACATGACGCATTTCTCATGTTGCACAACTTCACAGCACCCGCCATCATTCATTTAGTAAAAGCCAAGTAAATGCAGCGACTGGAGGTAATCAATCAGCTGGACAGACAATTAGATCAAAAGCTCACTTAGCTGATTCGCTTAGCTTCTCTGCTTCTCAAGTTTCATTGCACACCCCGCATTTACTCTCAATGGAGTTGTTCATAAATTTGATGGGTATGGTTCAAAACTTTTTGATGCTTTTTTTTCGAGGTAGCTATCAAATTAACAAATTTGGTAATTCTAGCAAGAATGTGGGAAATATGTGGATTTGAGTTATCGAACTTATCGATTTGCCAGCCCCTTAGTAGTGGTAGAAAGTCCAATCTCAAGCTTAAAGGATCTCGAAAAATGGTGCGTCCATACAGACAACATGACCGTCATGGTGTCTGTCCGTCCGTCCGTCTGTCCGTCCGTCTAGCTACTAACAACCCCAAAAAAACTGCATGAAAAGTTTTGGAGCAACGCTCACCCATTCCGCCCCAGCCAACCCGCAGCTTAAAACCAAAAATACCTATATCTTCCACAGTTTTTGAGCTAGATCCAAATTTGTTGCAAAGATAGGTAATGACGACGCCCAAAAAAATTCATAAATACTTTGGATGCCACGCCCATCCATACTGCCCCAGCCGTCTTCAGCCGCCACAACGCTTCCCAAAAAACGGGAGTGCGTGTATCTTTCATAGTGTTTGAGCTAGAATTACCAAACTCGGTAGGAATATATGCATTTTTGTCCATGTGTTCATGTTTGGATATAACCAAGCGAAATGCAGCAATTAAAGATCGATTTCAGATATCCTGTAATTATTATTACCACCTAATTTATGCCAAACTATCTATGATTCACTTATTCTCACTCTCACTCGCTTTTATTCAGCTTGTTAATCACTATAATACATTTGCAATCATACACAAAACCATTTTTATCTTATCTTGTGTTAATATCATTTTAGTCTTTGAATAAGCGTTAATCTGCTTTCGTAATGTCAAGGTCATGTTTACAAAAAATATAAGCTACCCCTTTTATAGCATAAAACGATGTTGCGTTTGCTGAGCCATATGCTTGCCTTTAGCTATAAGTGTTACAGTATGTGTGTGCGGCAAGAATGTGAATGTCTCTCAGTGGACAAATCAAAGTTAACGAAGCGCTTGCAACAGTAAAAACAGCTGCTGGGAAAAAAGTAAAATCGGTGAAAAGCGGGCACCAAGGAAAATTGAAAAATCAGCAACAACGATGAAACACAATAACAGCATAAAGAATAAACAAGAAGCGCAAGTGGCAGAACATGGAACCCAATGTCTGTGAAAATAACTAACTGTGCCATACTCAAGAATTTTTGACTCGTAGATATCCTGTAAATTAGCTAGAAAATAAAACATTACTTAAAAAAATAATTCAAACTAAATATTTCTTATTCATAAAATTTGTTTTTTAATTTATGTAGGTTAAGGTTAATAGAAAACTTAAATACATATGTAATAGAAAATAATAATGAATTGTTTTGTGTATATACTGCTACTATACTATATGTTATCGGAGAAGACATCGTTTGTCTGATATATATCCGTTTTTAAGTGTGTAGAGGGAATGCGCAATATATATTCATATACTCCTGATCGTTAGACAAAAGAAAATAAGTTTTTCACAGCTGCAGCGCATAAATTTTCCAAGTGCCACCCAAAAAAGACAGGCTAAGCAACGTGGAATGAATAGCAGAATGATATACTAGTAGAAGTAGGTTGAGTGTGTTTTTTATGCAAATATCTTTAGGGGGCTGCACCCCTTTCCTAAGTGCGGTGTCTCCCTGACAGCTGCCAATCAAATTTGTCGCGCGGATTTGTGACAATGTGCAGCAGATTTGCATGAATATCATGCGAGGATCTGAATGCTTAGTTGGATTTTATGCAAATTGTCAGCGCTTGACTTGGTCAAAAAGCTACCAGCAGACAAACTTTATATGCAATGGCAACGAATATGAACAGATAAATGTCCCTGTCAAGGGCGAGCAGTTGGCGAAAGGAAGAACACACAGACAGCGAGGTAGCTTTGTGGTGTTTGGGTGTTGAGTGCCGAGTGTTTCAAGCACGTACAGCTGCAAAGCCAATACCTAGTTGTTTAAGCCTTTATAAAAGCCATTGGCATTATGGCAAATGAAGCAGCTTCAGCAAAATGTGGCAAATACTCTGCCACATGCCCATCCTATATTTGGTGCAATTGCTGCCGTGTTGCAGCATCAGCAAGAGCATCAGCTAAATCAGTTGCAAGTTGCAGTTGCGTCCTTCATTTGATTTGTGAGCATCTGTCTACAAATTCAGCCGACGCAGTGGCGCCTATACAACAGAGCCGTTAAAGGAGAAGCAAACTAATAAAAATAAAAATGCATCATTAAATTAAATTTTTTGGAAAGTAATACATCAATTAAAAAAGGGGCAATAATCATTAAAATTTATGTTATTTTAATGACATGTTTTTTTACGTTATGCCTTAATGAAAATCATAAAATTTGTACTTAGTTGAAAACAATTTCAGCTCAAATATAATGGTAATTGATTTTTTTTGGCTTAAACTAATACTCAACATTGTTCCATTAAAAGCCTGTGATTTTTTAAACAAAAAATAAATTATTTTTATTGTCCCTGAAATGAATATTAAGAGCTGAACAAAATGTCCAATGTTTTTATGCCATATCGAGACATAAACAAAAAGGACTTCCTCAAGATGCAGCCCAACCTTTGATTGTCCAGTTTACATTTACGACCTAATGCAGATCAGTTGGAAGTATTATCGCATTCTGTATAGATCTAAGAGCTTAGTTCTACTGGTTGCTTGAATGAAGCTAGGAGCTGTTGACAGTTGGCCTTAGATCTAAGTTTAAAGTTCAGCATACAGTAAAGCCAATAACAATTGTATATGTTCCTGCTGAATTCAGCTGCAAACTTTGTTCTCCTGGTAATCGAGTTACAATTTCAACATAAAGACGATGATGATCCCATAACAGTTTATAACACATTTTATGTAACGAACGTGCCTAAAAAGCTGTTTTTAAAGTTTTTGCTTTGTTGGTGTGTACTTAATATGAGTCACTGTTTTGTACAGTGTATCTGTTAGGGGGGTCGAGCCGCAGTGACTAGCCCATAAATTTAGTGCACTTGAACTGGATGCCAAGGGGCTGTGCCGGGTCGGCTGCTTTATAGCCACAGGGCTCAATTCCCTTTTGCTTTATGCATCCTTGTCAGCAGCTTACGCGCCGTTTGGGCATTTGCTTGAATTGCTTATGACCCAAATGCCAACAGCCAGAAGTCAACTGGCTGCTAACCAGAAGCAGAAGAAGACTTGTACGCTACAAAGCTTTTTGGCATTGGGCCGTGCTTATTTTGAATGACATTACTATTTATGACTGTCACACTCTTAAAGAGGAATAACAAACAAATGAGGCTAAACTCGCAATTATAGATACTATGTTAAATTTCAAAAATAAATAACTTTTAAACAGAATATTTCTAATATATATACTAAAGAGCTAAGCAATTTTGAACAGAGTTAAATTTGTTAGAATTTAACCAACCCAAGTAAAACTCCATTCTGTTTAGAACCAAATATAATTGTATCCTTTTCTTTATTGAAATGTATTGTGTATTGTATATATTTGTTATATTTATATAACGTTTGGTTTGATAGATGTAGTATACAAGTATTTATAATATATGTATATGTATATATTATATGTTTACAAGTTCTTCCTCCCACGTGCTTGCACATTTACATACAGGCTTAAGTGTATATAGTATTTCAAAATTTGTAATTTCAAGTTTCTGTTTTTTTTTTTTCGACCTTGTACATTATGTAAAATACAATTTTAACAAATATACATATTTAGAGCATATATGTATGTATATACACAATTATTTGTGTAAGTATTTCATTTTCCAATGCTAAACAAACAAATCTTTATTAGGGGTATTCGACAGCTCAAATAAACTATTTCGCTTATAGCAAACGAAAAGTTGTAACTATGTTAGCTTCAAAGTTGATGGGCTTGAGCAAATTGTCTGTTCAACATCCGTTACCAAAATAAGATCAATTTAAAACTTGGTATCAGTTTGTCAGAGCCGAGGAAATTCCACCAAATGTGCCTTAATTGTTGAATATTTGTTACTCAGCGTTGAGTTTCTGAGTATGTAGTTAGTTTTTGATTTAGTTGTTGCAGTTTAGGTTAAATTAGTTGTACCGCATTGTTTGCACTAGACTTTTAAGTGTTTTTTGTTTTTGTTATACCATACAGATAAGAATCTTAAAATATATACATTTATATATATTTGTGTATATAGATTTTTATAATATTAGTTTATTCAGTTGGATGGGTTGTTTGTTTGTTTAAAGCTTTTGTTAGTCATACATTTGTTTGTTGTTTTTGGTTATTCTTTGATCGAAAGTTAGCACACTTACTTACTATATACAGTATCTAACGTGTGCCTTTACTGTGGTTCTTTGTTGTTCAAGATAGATATACAAAAACGTATGTATGTATTAGACAGATTAATAGATAAACATTTGGTATAAAAGAGCAACACATCTAGACGAATGTCAACAAAATAAAGAGACAGCTGTCAAACCCGGATAGAATAAGGAAACGTTATAAGATATTCATGTTATAAGATACAAAGATACAAGATACATCTTATCTTTTAATAAAGTGCGTGCATTAAGCAAACAAAGGCATCGCCTCAATCAGAGAAGAGGGAGGCAAATTGACTCGTATAATTTTAAACAGCATCAAAACGTTCCGGAAACACAATTGTGTACGTACTAAATCTTTGCTTTAGTTATGTTCTCGTTCATTTGATTCGTTGATGTTTGGATTTCGTTACTTTAGTTCGTTGGAGTTGGTTGAAATCTCGTTGCTGTTTTTTTGTTTTGATTGGTTAAGGTTTTATTTTCTTTTGTTCTGTTTAGTTTGATTTTAATGCAAGCAAGAATTAGAGCCAAACTAATTGTTTGAACACAAATTGACGAAATTGCTTTCCAATATGTATACAATTTTATATTTTTAGATTTATATAGTTATAGATAAAAGCAGTTAGAGGGTATGTAGAAATAAATACTCGTATTTGGGATGTTTGTGCCTATGCTTTTGTTTGCAACCAAAAACTTTTCAAAACAAACTACATGCATTTACTAATGTATAATACTTTGTAAACATTTAGGTATGTTTTTATGCATGGCTCTGGCCAAATTATTTTGTATGTGTGAGCTACCAGCAGGATGACTGCTACGAGCATATATTAGATAAATATTAGAGTAGAATAGAATAGATTTAAGATCTTCACTAGGTAATATAATAATACATACTTTAAAACACATGTGCTGATGAGCTGATGTATTCGTTAGCCGTTCAGTTTTATAGCAATTCGCATAATTTTCTCGAGCAGAATTGACTTAAGGTGTGCGTCATATGTTTTTAATTGGAAATACAATCTTTGGCATATTATTTACTGAATGATACTAAGCTGCAACAGCATATTAACAAGCAAAAATACGACATAGTATGGTCAGAAGAGAGACTGCGGAAGAGAGAGAGAGAGGCAGATAGATAGAAAATGGGAGAGTTTCTTCTTTAAGCAATGCGTGTCTTTAAGTTTATATAAACACATTGTAAATAGTAGTAATTGTTGAAATTTTTGGACAGTGTTGCTTAATCTGCTTTCTCGTTCTAAATCTAGATCTGTGTCTTCTTTATCCACATTTACTTCTGTTCTGTACTGATATTTAATTTCAAGTAGCTTACTCACTGACTTAATTATGTGCTCTCTCATACTCACACTCACACGCACGTACAAAATACAAATGCACTCACTAATTAAAAAACAGACACGCACACACACACACACACATCTCTTGTTCTCTTGGATGAGTTAGTATTTACACCTGCTCGGCGCTCTCTTCTAAAACCATTGAATGCAAATCCATTGCGGAGCGTGTCTTTCGTGGCGCTCTTGGCATTAAATAGTGACTCGTGCTGGCTCCGACGAAAACCGAATTCTGGCGCGGTCGAGATGCAGACATGGAGACATGCGAAGCGTAGCCTGAAACGAAACGAAGAAAATAAGATTGCGCACTTCGATTTCAAAGCAATGTCAAATTCTAAAATTACTAAAATGAGTGATAAATACTATTTATATTTGATTAGCTTAACAAAAATATTTTTTTTTTATTCTCTATGGTTACAATTCCGATCTCAAATCGAGTGTTTATACGCCAAATTTATTTGATCAAAAAGTCATAATTGACAATAAACTTGACATGTTTCGCTCTTAAGTTAAACTTTTTATTGAACCCTTTTCAAGAGTAGTTCATTAATAATTAAGCAACTCTGCTGACTCTTCATTTGCATATTAAAACTTTCAATAAAGCTTAAAAAAACTCTTTAACTTAATTTTGATGAAAGTTATTCACACAAACGTTAAAAATAGTTTCAATCACTCACGAATGTTAAGCATGTGTTGACACACACACACACATAAACACAGTTGAAAGCATATGTAAAAAGCCGGAAAAATACTTATTGCTGTCTGGTCGTTCTCCCATTTGCATTATCATTTCCCAGGCCCAATTTCCCTTTGCTACACTCAGCTAAGTACATGTGTATTTGTATGTGCGTTTGCACAAGATTTAATTACATTTTTATTTCTATAGCTGTTGCAGAGAGTCGGAATTGGAATTGGAATCGGAGGCGCATAAAAATGTATAGTTACTTGCTTCGCTATTAATGTTGTATGACGCACCACGCACTCTTACACCCGTCTCCCAGCGTCTGGCGGTTGAGCAGCTTAATCGTGTGGCAAGTCATTAAAACTCAGACTTAAACGTTGCATTAAAAACATAAATGCCACAACAAGTAAACATTCAACACATACTTAGTACTTAGAAACGCTTCGCTTTTATTCTGTTACATTTATTTTGGTTTCTCTCTCTTTCTCACTTTCCTTGCTCGCTATAGTGGTGCTTATGTTTAAGGTGCAAATATGCTGGTGCAACATTAAATGCAGGTTCAATTAATAAAAAAAAACCATTTCAAAGTATGCAAAGAAACCAGAGTATTGAGCTGAAAGATACCATGTATGTACAATGGACTTACTTGGAGTTTCTTTCTAGCATAATACCGAAATACTGAGTTCATTTAAACCGCATTTCAAGGATTTAATGCTTAATTTACTTACTTACACTCAGAAAAAAACGTAGTGCAAATAAGCATATTCATGGTTAATTCAACTATTTTCTATACATAATTTCATTCCGAACATGAATTTGCTTAGCGTGAAGTAGTAAAATCAACATTTTCCATGGTTGATTTAAAGTATTAAAGTATTAATATTGATGCACAAAAAAATGAGACTCAACATTTTATCATACTGGAACTGAACATAAGATTTCTTATTTTAATATCTCGGGTACATTCAATCCAAGTATGCAATTTGTCAGTTCCTATTCCCTCGCGTTAATTATTATTCAGGCCTGTTTTAAATTCCGAGTCGAAACGGAATCGAAATGGATTTTCAATTCGATGCCTGCATTTCCAGATTTCGATCAACTTATATTTATTTTATACTGAATTTCGATACCAATTTTGTGTCGAGACAAACATTTTGTTTAAGATTGATTCCGATCGCTTTGGCTTTGCCACCGCACGTAAATTTTAGGTGTACAACAAAAACAAGTAAGCAGGCTTTAGTCGGGAGAGCCCGACTAGAAGATACCCTGAACCCAGCAGCAAAAAATATTTTACTCCTTGCGCCCTAAACGTATGCTTCAAATAATGATAAATTTAAACAACACTAATAACTGACTTAACTTTACGATATCTCCGGTGTTTCTTAACCGATTTGGACGAAATTTTGAGAAAAGTTCCATCGTTATCCACTATTTCAACTCCTTTTTACATTTTCCAAATTTGATATTTTTTAGCAATCGATTCTTTGTGTATATCGGAAACCAGAATATTTATCGATAATTTGAAACAAACTTGTTCTGCTCATGGTATAGGACAGTCGGACAGATAGACAGACGGACATGGCCGTATCGACTCGGCTATTGATGCCGATCAATAATATATATGCTTTATGGGGTCGGAGATGCTTCCTTCTGCCTGTTACATACTTTTGCACAAAATCATTATACCCTGATTCACCCATTTTATGGGTTTAGGGTATAAAAATAATACTCAGGCCCTTCGAGTGATAGTGCAAAATTATTGCCAACAGTATTTAAACTAAGTAAAAAATAGTTTCAGGGTTTAAAAACACACATAAGTTGCTTTATAAGCCCAATCGTTTTCATTTCGTAACTCGGAATCGAAAAGTAGAATAGGCCTGATTATTTATTAAAACTACTAGAACTACATTGAAATCTTATTAAATCAAACATACCGATTACGAAACATGATGAACTTTGATTTAACTATTTTATGTTTTTAGTTGAATCAACATTTTTTATAGTTAAATTTACAACGTTTCATAGTTAAAACCCGCATAGTATTTTCTTAGTTGATTTCCGGGTGTTTTTTTTCTGAGTGTACTCAACAGGATACCCATTTGGATAGTTTCCAACTTCGACAGGGTATAACTGTGTTCGAACCGAATGGTACATTAAGGCTCGAATAAATAATAAATGACGCATGCACATGTGCGAAAAAAAAATATTTTTGAAAAAGTTTTAAAAGCAAATACAAGTTTGTACATACATACTACTCACATATGTATATGTTTTAAATTTGTTCGCTTAAATGTCGAACGGCTGTTCGCCGTGGCTCTTTCCACACACTTAATTTTGAGTGCTCCTAACTTTGCTTGCTGGGATTGTTAACGAACACTTCACTTCTCTAATTTACAAGTATTACTTTAGATAAAGTAACCCAGCGAGCGAAGTGTCTGGAAAGAGCCGAGCTTTAGAGTGTTTTAAGAGCAAACACATATTTTTGAGTGTTTTCGGAGCTCACTCAGTGTTCTCCAAGCAGAGGCTCATAAAACGAAAAAATCGAGCATTCTGTTTTGGGTTGTTCTTTTGCTTAGAATAACGGAATGCAGATATCATGCGATATGCAAGACGACAGACAATTTACACCTTCATTCAGTTGTTCAACTAAACGTGAACGGCAAATAGCCAAAAAACGACGCTTTAGTGAGAGTTTGCCATCTTTGCCAATATCATTAAGTGTTGGAAATCAATTAGACCATAATTATATGGATAATGATAATAATGATGGATACTCAACAGCAAAAATAAACCTCTGCGTGAGGAACTAACTTACTGGGCAGATGTGTTTGATAATTCGACCTCTGCTTTAAATGAACTTCAGAAAATGTTGCGGCGTATAAATTGTGATTTGACATGCGATCCCAGAACTTTAAAGACAACTCCTAAAGATGGTTCTTGTGTCACGCAGCTAACGTCCAGCTATGCAAATACTTCCAGTAAGTATAATAATAAAAACTGAATTCGAGTAACAATAAACTTAATTCATTTTAAATTTTAAGATTTTCAGCAGCTAATGTACAAGCAATTGGTCAAACTAAATAAAAGTGTAGAGGTGCTGCTTTTCGAAAATAAGGGTATGAATGTATCACTTTGATATTAATACGCTTTTATTTAAGGTTATCAGTAATCAATATCTTTTAAGATATTAAGGAACGCTTAAATGAATTGAAAGATGAAAATCAAAAGATCCAAACTCGCATACTAACAGAGGTTATATTACAACGAAAGCTTATGCACGGAAATAACCCACTTTTGTTGCTATTATCAAAGCCGAACAGCAAAGTTGAAGAATTGTAGTTGCAGAATTGTGCAAACAACTGGTAAGACTAACTTCAATTTCAAAACAATGAAAAATTGTAAGATTTTCTTATTTTTGCCATTTTATTTTAATGTTGAATTATCTTATAGTTTTTACGCACAATCTGCCGGAAAATTTGTATTGACGAAGCTGCAGTAAACTATTCTTGGAAAGGCATAAACACTTAATATTGTGCGCTTTCAACCTAAAATTTTCGGTCGGAGAAAAGCAATTCGTCGCTTTTAGTAGCAAATGGTTTCAAACTGCTCTATCATTAGCAGTAATTAAGTATTACAAGAAATCTATAAAAAAAAAAAATTAAAATAAGAATAAAAGAAAACACATACAAGTTTAAATTTAAGCAGTGTAAATGTTAAATCTAGTCACATTTTTCCTATTTTGTTAGTTTTTCAGTCAAAATTAGTATCTCATTAAAAAAAATTTAATAAATAAAGGTTTTTATTTAGACGCTATTTAGACTCCCAAAACTCATAGATAAGTGCCCTTTTTGCATTTAAATCTGCACTCCAATCAGCGTCTGGAAAGAGGATTTTAGGAGGATTTAATGTGCTTTAATGTTAGTGTAAAAGAACTTATATCGGTGTTAGAAAAGAGTTAGATATGACTCAGAAATCTTTAACATTATATGAGACCGTTTTCATAGATAAAAACGCTCATTCCGGACTTTTTTTTTGTGTGTTATGAATGCTCATAAAAAGTGGCAGAAAACGCACATATTGCTTGCTGGGAGTAGTTTTTTTACCCTCAAATTACTTATTTTACTTTAGTAAAGATTGTATCACAAGGATTAGCACTGATTGCTCTAAAGCAAAACTTTAAGAATTTTCCCAAAAGTTTTTAAGCGCAAATGTCGAAAAAAGTTTGTCGACAACTTTTTGCAATTCTATACAATGCGATTAACACGTTATTCAAGTGGAAGTGCTATGCAGCTCAAAACTTTGCATGTATGCTACGGGCGACGCTCAAAAGTAGGCAACAAAAATGCCGCAAGTTGAAAAAAAAAATAACACAAAAATAGATACGAGGATGTGAATGAAGAAGTTTTCATTTTTAATTGCATTCGCATTTGTATTCAAAGCGTTTTTATTTTGTGATGCAATGAAAATATGAAATGCATGCTGAATGCAACGTTGCTTACCTTTTGCATAGAGGCTGGGATTATAGGCCGCAAATTGACACGTTGGCATATTTAAGGCGTGATTATGCACCATTCCCATCGACATACGAGAAACGGAGGTGCGCTAAAAATGAAATCGAAGAGCGGAATATGAGATTAAAATGTATATTAAAGATCCAATATTCATTTAAGCTTACATCATGCATAGTACATTATTGAGTATCTTACCTGATGCGTTGCAACTGCATCCAAATCGACCAAGGGACATGAACTGCGATGCTGTTGCTGAAACTTTGGCTGATAGGGCTCTAGCATGCGTATCTTGCCCCAGCGATTAAAGAAAAGCATTATAGCGCCTACCCACAGCAGAAGAACGAGTCCAACAATCAACACCTCTTCGGTGCGCACTATGATCTTGGGTCCTGCCAAACAAAGGTAAAGAAAAACAAAATGTCAAATGTGTGTGTATGAAGTGAAATTAAATTCGATTTGCTTTGGTAATATTTTTTTATTTTTATTTTAAACACGGTACGCACGTTCGAAGCATAAACAAATAACTCAACATAAGAGCCGGTGATTGGAATTCGATTATCGCGCGGTTTGCCGTTACATTCTCTCTCTTTCTTTGGCTTATTCCTTGGTATGGCAATTGGATTACAGTTAAGACCATAAACATTCAATTACACGCATCCTGCGTCTTATTCTTCTTCTTTCGAGCATGTGTAGCAACAAATCTCTAAGGATTTGCCTGCAAGCCAAACATGTGCCTTTGTTTTTGTTGTTTAAGCTACAAATTTATGACATTTCTTAAAAATTTCAACATTGAATTCACTTGTGCAGCTTTTATTTCACTTTATTTCCCTCTTACGAGCTCAGGCAACACATTGCCTTTGTTGATGGTTAAGTGTGGTTTTCTATGGCCGGGAAGGATATTGCGCCAAGATTGAAGTTCTGCGCCTACTGGGGGCCTTCGAAATCGATAAACATAACAGCTGGAAATCAATAAATCCACATTATTTCCCACATTCTTTCAGCTAGAGTTACCAAATTTGGTAAAGATATGGCTACTGGTGTACCCCAAAAAAATGCAACAAAAATTACATTGCCACGCCCACCCATATCGCCTCAGCCACCCGCCTTTTAAAAACTGGAATTCGTATATCTTTTGAGCTAGCGTCACCATGTTTGGAATGAGAATAGCAATTGGCATCCCACAAAGGTCGGTAGCAAAAATTTTGATGCCACGCCACAAACTATGCCCCATGATCCACCGCCTCTTTAAAAACCGGAACGCATTCTTCTTTCACAGTTTCTGAGCTCGAGTCACCAAATTCGGGTGAGTAAATTATACATAAATTAAAGTTTCAAGATTTTTTACATCGATTTTCGCCAGTCAAATATTAATGCAATATTAATGCGCTCATTCATAAAGCTCGGCCACATAATCATATTTAAACATTAGTGTTCAAACATTTCTATGCAACGAATTTGCTCTACAACGAAGTTCTTTTTCTTGCCCCGTGTGTTTCGTTTTATGAAAGTTCAGCTGTAATAAATAGTTAAAGTTAATTGCGTTTTTAAATGCACTCAAAAGGATTCCAAGCTAACTGACCACAATCTGGTCAATTATTTTAGCTCGTTAAGTAGCGCACATTGCGCTATCGATAGATATTTAAACTGGATTAAGAAACGCTCGTAAATGTGGTTCAATAAAATATGTGTGTGCTTGTATGCTGTAACTATTCTATGGTATGCTATAAACACAATGAATGATGTCATTTGCGTTGTATTTTATTTTGTTTGAAGATAAAGAGTATATGGGTTTGTGCAATGTCCGTCATAGTGTCTGTCCGTCCGTCCAACAAAGTGCCAATATAAGATAACTTCGATAACTAATCGATGCACCAAATCAAAAATTTGGCTGCCATGCCCCCAACCCGCCGCCTTTAAAAACCGGCAATGCGAATATCTTCCACAGTGCTTGAACTAAAGACAAACAATTAAGCGGACTGCTGGTAAAATTTCTTTAGATCTGCGTTAGTTTTTCGTTAGCCTCCCGGTCTTTTACTACCGTTTGCAAAAATTTATTACTACATGAATTAATATTCGTGTCAGAGTATTTCACAGTCGGTTGCGCGACTGCAACGTTTTCACTTGCTCTTCTTTTTATACCCTGAGCCCATAAAATGGGTAAAACAGGGTATACTGGTTTGTGCAAAAGTATGTAACAGGCAGAAGGAAGCATCTCCGACCCCATAAAGTATACATATTATTGATCAGCATCAATAGCCAAGTCGATACGGCCATGTCCGTCTGTCCGTTTGTCTGTCTGTCCGTCTGTATGAACGCGTAGATCTCAGAGACTACAAGAGCTAGAGACTTCAGGTTTGGAATATAAGTTCTCCTATATTATCGATAAATATTCTGGTTTCCGATATACACTTAAAATCGATTACAAAAAAATATCTAATTTGGAAAATTTAAAAAGGGGTTGAAATAATGGCTAACGATAGAGCTTATGTTAAAGTTTCGTTCAAATCGGTTCTGAAACACTGGAGATATCGTAAAGTTAAGTCAGTTTTAAGTTTTTATTCAATTGAGTATTATTTGAAGCATACTTTTACGGCGCATGCAGTATAATTTTTAGCAACTGGGTTCAGGGTATCTTCTAGTCGGGCTCACCCGACTAGAGCCTTATTAATTGTTTGTTGTTGCTGTTGTTTTTTTTTTTAAGCCTGCTGCACTTACCCGCATTGGGACTTGTGCCATTTACTGGGATTATTGTGGCATCCTCCTTGCTGTTGGTTAGTTCAACGTTGTAATCCTCGGATGTGTTGCTGCTGCCACGTGCGGCATCTGGTGACATGGCAGCTGTTTCCTCGACCTCCACGAGAAAGTTGGTGCCGCCCTTCCAGCCAGAACCCCATTCTGCAAAAAACGCGTTTTCATTGAGTTCATCAATCGAGAGGCAGCATGCGGCATGCCACATGTTTCAAGTGCCAATATGACAAAGTGCCAAAGTTACATATGACATGCGGCACGTGGCATATGCCTCGTCTACTCACCTTCCGAGATGCCCGTTGCGGTGCTGACCTCCTCAGCGTATGCAGCCAACTCAGCAACTGCAATTGACAATTGAAGGAAGAAAAAGTTGAAAAAAACGAGATAAGTATGTGCAATAAAGACAAACGATTCACATAAGGCATGTGGCAAGTGTTTACTTTTGTGGCCACATTATTGACAGCTTTCAATAGCGTTTACATTGGCCAATAGCCAAAACGAATTCGGTAAAGAATTTGAGGGACCAAACAGTCAGTGCCCTAAAATTGCCAAAACCCTTGTCACAGCTGAATTAAAAGTTTTTCATAACGTAAACAACATAAGTAAATACACAAAAAGCATATTGAAATTCAGCATTAAGGCAGTATTAAAGAAATCTGTCAACATGATCAATGTTTTACCATATGAGTTACATTATAATGACGAATAGTTCAGAGAGTTTTAACGTCCAGAATTGAGAGACAATTTATCAATTGTTTATCAGATTATAGCTTGATTTTAACAAAGCTTTCATAATAACTCTATCATTTTATATAATCTGTTTCAGTTTCCATACTTTTACTTTTTCATCATTGAGAAACCTTTTAACGAACCAATCAATTTTATGACTTGAATATTGATTCAAGATGAAACATGAGAAATAATTGTATATATATTTTCATCAGCCTATAAGCATCGCTCAACAAATTTATAATATTTCATGGCAAACAACTTTACACACATTAATGACTGCCAGATAGTCAATTTAATTTCAATTATATTCAAATTCAGCTTCCTTCTAATCTTTGGCAAACTTTCTAGCTTGTCGAGTGTGCAAATTGTTAAAACTACCCATTTGATGGGTTGAGTTGAGAGATAAAAACCGGACAGAAACCAGGAAGCACGCAGTACAAAGTACGATTCACAACATCAGCATTTTTGGTATGAGTGTTGCATGGACCGACTGTGTTGCTGCAATTCACATGTGCAACTAGAAGTTTTGCATGCAACATACTGCCGCCTTCAGCACCAAACAGTTCTTAAAGTGTTTAAGTCAAGCAACACACACATACACACACACTTTATTGTATGCGCAACTTTTGACACTTGTTTAGAGCATAAGAAGTTTAGAGTCAGAGCAACTATTATCCTGTTAAGTGGTCAATGGAGTCATAGAGATAGAGAGAGAAAGGCAGGGGGTAGAACTAATTAGTGCTCGTTTTAATGATGATGATTTGTGGCGCCATCAGTTTAACATCATTCAAGTAAAGTCCATCATAAAATTAAGTATTGCCATCAAGGTAATATTCGGAAGAGATGGCAATTACCGAAAGCTTTTTCTTCTCAGGCAGTCGCTTCTGGTCAGTGGCTTTGATTTGCTTTGTTTTGCCTTTCCTTGAAGTGTTTGTTAGTACATATTTGTTAGTTCATATTTGAATTTACATATGTATATGCGTTAGCAATTTTAAGCGTGGCAATTCTATATTTAACTAATTGACCTGCCTCAACTTTTTATACTCGATACGGAAGGTAAAAAGTATATTGGGTTTGTGCAATGTCCGTCATGGTGTCTGTCCGTCCATCCGTCTGTCCGTCTGTATGAACGCAACTTTTTTCCACACCCTTCAAGTTAGAGATTTGAAACTTTTCAAATGTCTTTATCTATAGCATAGTAAATTAAAGTGTCAAGATTGGAGTTCTACGATAACTAGGGTGCTGGAAAATCGATAATCTCGATAACGCAAAATCGATAAATGCAGCTATTTCGCAAACCTTTACAGCTAGAACTACCAAATATGGGGAGAAGATACCTACTAACAACCTCCAAAAAACAGCATCAACAATTTTGGAGCCACGCCCACCCATTCCGCCCCCAGCCTCCCGCAGATAAAAACCACAAATGCCTATATCTTCTACAGTTTTTGAGGTAGAGCCACCAAATTTGTTGCCAAGATAGGTGTTGACGACCCCCAAATAAACGTTAAAAAACTTTGTATGCCTCGCGTATCAATGCTGCGAAAATTTGCGCGCCACGCCCCCATACCACCCACAGCCCCCCTTTCCCTACCTTTAACAAACTTTGAGCTAGAGTCACAAAACTTGGTAGGAAGATAGCTTTTTGGCTTTTTTCTAAAATAAATGACACTAACGCACATGCATACAAATACAAACATACTAAATAAAATAATAATATACTGATTTTATTTAATAGATATACCAGCAATGGTCCCTTAAGCTAATTCTGCACTTACTTTTTAAAAACCTAATAAAACTTTTCAAATAACTCAAAACTTTTACAATCACACTTGATTTTTTTCATGTTATATATACATATGTTTATGCTGAGTGTACAATGTGTGTTTACACATTCTCAATGGATCTGAAACAAGACAACACACTAAAAACAATTAATTTATAATTAAAATCCATCTGTTCAACAATTTTAATTGGTGGAGAATACAATGATTTGACTTGATAGACATTCCCTAGACCTTTAAACCTCAATTATGCTCACATGCTGCCCTTGTTAAACATTTAATTTATGTATCGAGTTTGTACTCATTACGTTCATTTGGTTAATTTGCTTAATCTACGCCCGAAAATTAGCTAATTTGCATGCATAAATTATGCGCAATTCGCGCAAAGCAACAACTGGTAACAAGATCAGGAATTACTGACAACAGGACTAGACACAAAACAAACAAACACACAACCACTGAGGCAACACACAGCGTGTATTTGGCTACTTTCTTGGAACTTTACTCATGCGGAACAATGTGAAAGTCCCTGTAATTTATGAATGAAACTGAGCATAAAAATGAAAAGTGTAAGCGAAAAAAGGAAAAGTAAAACAAATACAAAAAAACCAAAAAAAAATACGCCTTGCGGGTAGAAGAAGCAATGAGGTACTTGAAGTGAAAATGTTGTTTAAAGGGTGGACCGGAAAGGAAGTCCAGGTAATCAGTGTGTGTGTGTGTCTGTGTGTGTGTCGCCAAGGATATACCTGGCAATTAAATGCTCGTTAAGTCAAAACCAACAGAAACAGCAGGATGTAAGCTCCCTTCTAATTACTTAATGCAATTGCAGTGCAGTCAAAAACATATAAAAAAAAAGGAGAAAGCAGCTCATAAAACAAGTTTGCGGAAGTTAAATGTGTGTGTGCGACTTAATATATGTACATATGTAATATATATAAGTTTTCATTTCAGGTTAGCAAAAAAAAAAAGGAAGGTGATAAAAAATAAAAAATAATACATGTAAGGGTCATGTGTATTAAATAAATATTTTGTTAAATTATTCATAATATAATGAAACAAATAAAATTCGAGTATCAAAAAATACTGTGTATATATATATATATATAATATGAAGCTTGATTTAACAGGGTATCGGAATGGGCAAGCTAATGAAACAGTTACAAGTTAAGGGTACATTTAAATGGCACTCGAATTCAAACTTGAGCTTTATGGTTCATGGTTCACATGAGAATCGAATTAATTTGCACGTGCATAAAAAAAACTTTTCCCAGCTGCCGGGTTCCCAATAGTTTGTACCCTCCAACTGTCCTTCTCCTCTCTTTTCAATAAAGACGTATGGATACAAAAAAGTATCGCCAGACAAAGAGAGAAACAGAATGTCGTTTCAATAATGAGTAAGTGTACCCGTGAGGACAGACAAAGCGAGAATTCCTTGCTGTTTAAAAATTTATAAGGGAATTACAGCAAGAACAATGCAGGCGCACACACTAACATACACGCAGACATATCTAATATAAGAAATAAAATAAAACTATTATTGATTTTCTATATATTGCAATAAACTCTCATAAACTTACACACTCAATCGTCAGTTTCAATGGCAGCTCAGTTTCTTTGTAAATCATGCAATCAAATAACACACGCAGTCAACACACACACTCACACACACACACACATAAAGTTATACACACGCCAACGCTTTCAGCTCATGTGCTGTTAATTTGACGTGACACATGCAAAAGCTACATTTGTGGAAAGAAGAAACAACAATAATGAAGCCGATTCAGAAACAAACTTGGAAAACCCTTACAGTTATTAAACAGAACACAGCTGAACAGATTATTATTATTATAATAAGCCTAATTGACTCTTAATATATTAATATACATTGTATCTAAGTAAAAAATAATGACTTTTTTGTACATTATATAGAAAAACTTTGAAGTAGTAAGTGTTTAACTTTTGTCCGTGAAGAAAATGAAACTGAAACAGGTGAAAACATTGCAGTTGGGCGTAACCGACTCTGTTATACCCTGATACCAGTATAAAAAACAGATGAAAAGAGGCTCCGAAAAATGAGGCAGATATGGCAATAATAAATTTTACAGGGTGGTTGGCAAGGGTGGGCGTGGCATCAAACATTGATATGCAAATATTTTGGGGACACCGGGTAGCTGTCTACTTACCAAATTTGTTAGCTTAAGTTGTACTGATATGGGAAATATGTGCTCTTATAGATTTTAATCGATTTTATCGATTTCTTTTAAAAAAACGTAAAATCTAAAATTTTATTTTAGATTCAGATTTTAAGAAAATTTTTTTATTTTAAAATTATTCGTATTTATTAAATATTATTATTATAATTATAATAATATTATTTAAACATCAAACTTAAAACGATTCGTATTAAAATCAAAGGGATAAGTTTTGATTTGAACTATTAATACTCAAACCTAATATTAAAAATTATTAATTTAAAATTGTGCCTCTTTATAATACGTATTTTAAACGACAATATTGAAATCGCTTATTTTAATTTCAAAAATCAGTATGTAACGCTTTAGCATTTAAGTACATATTTACTATTATAAATCGTATTTATATATTTTTATTTATTCATATTTGAATCCAAATGCTTTATCTTAACTACACAAACCTAAAATGATAAGTTTTAAATTTAAGATGTAAATTACTGAAATAAAGTGCAATAAATCTTATGTCAAGTAAGATTCAATTTTAGCGGCATTTCATAAAACTTTTTTTTTCGCTGTTAAAATTTGATTTTTTGTGAATAGTTTACTATTGTTCTTATTTTTTTAAAGTTATTTAAAAAACATCAACTTCAACCATTATGTGTTTGGAATTGGCTCAACAGCTAAGGCACTCGAAATATTAACCAGTGCTCTAAGGTTAAATTCCTGGCACGGTATTCATAAAAACAATAATTTGTTATGATTGTTTCTCATTTCTAACATTTATAGCCTAAACATGAAAATGATTGGCAGCTCTAAAAATGCTCTATCTGCGCTATGTATCTATCTTGAATTTCAGGAATTAATAAAATTAAATATGTAATGTAAAACTTGGATACAATGTGGAAACCAGTAAACCAACTCTTGGATTTTAAACACACGCGCGCGGTTCAAGCTTAAAGACAACAAATTGAGTATTTCAGTTTAAGAAATTATGACCTTTGGTGACTTGTAATTTTAACATTATGTAAATTATTATTATTAAATAGAAATATTCTTTTGATCAAAAATGTTCCATTTTAAAGACTATAGTGTTGGCACTCTAAATTAAAAATAATGTATTTTAAATCTAAAATTTTAACTTTAAAACGAGAGACGTACATTGCACCAAACTAATATACTGTTTACTTTCTGTATCGAGTATAAAAAGAAGAAAATACTTTTAATCAAGTTTTCTTCTTTGAGCAACGAATGCATAAAAAGAAAAAGGAAAAGCACTAATTTTTTTTAAACTAATTATTCTACTTCAAACAGATTCATTGAAACATAGAAATCAAGTGTTAATCTGAAAATTAATGCATAATAGATAAAAACTAGATGGTATAAGTTAAAGTGAAGCAATGTTTAAGCCATTTTTCACACCGTTTCTCTCCCGAGAACAAGAACTATTTTTATCTGAATGTTCTACTCTCATTCCAATTGTAAATCTTGAAGTCAGCTCAACAAACGCTTTAGGGTTTATTCTTACTAAGCAGGCAATCCTTCTATGAACTATAAATAACTTCCTGCTTAAAACAAGTGTTCATAAGTGTTGCAAAGCCAAAAGGCGTTGTTTTCTGTGTGTTACACATATTTAAATGAGCCACCGCCTCCTGCAAAGCAAAGCAAATGAAATCAATAGAAATGTCTTAGACCAGCTGCTGAGCCACATAAAACGCAGAGTGCTTGATAACTCTAAGAGCGGTCATCTGGGTGGTGGTGGAGAAACCGAGAGTGAGATTGAAACAAAGAAATTTTAACTGCTTGATTAAAGCTGTTAATGGACTTAGCTTGGCCTTTAGATTGCCAAGCGAACACAACTGTACGTGAATCTGAGCTGACCTTAGATAAGCTGATGGCCGTTCGCCACCTGGTCAAGATCTTGTGGGCAAATCCCAAAGGTTGGTTACCAGTTACCACAATGTCGCTGCTTCGCTTGTTGCAAGTAGCGAGCGTTCTAGCCTTCAAACAAGTGCTAAGCATTCAGACCCCGGCAAACGGACCAAATTAACGCTTAAATAGCCGACGCCCCGTGTTCAATATGCATAACGAGCAACTTATGTGTGCCACATGTGAACGCTATTTGCTTAGTTCACTGCTGCTGATGGACGTGCTTGGCAAGTCCCGATGCGGGAATACCAAACGGAAATACCGATATGAAGTGTGCGATATTAAAGCACGCAGTCGTCTTGGCCGCCAACTTGCAGGATCACGACCAGGAATGGCCCAACGGACCAACAAGTGGAAAAAGTCAAAATGACAAGCAGGAAATCACAAAGCCTCAACGATTGCTGTTAGCCAGATTTAAGAGACGACCTTTCTACCTGACATGCAACTGCAACTGACTCTTTGGGCTGACTCACAAAATGCATTTAATAAACACAACCACCCACCCACTCACACAGACACTCAAGTGTAGATAACAAGCATAACAAGTCTACAAATTATAAAGATTTTAGGTATTTAGTTTTGTTGGCTATCTTCATTTTTTGTTCGGCGGGAACAAATATCAAAACAATCCCTGGATGTATCCAGATGTGCTTTAACATTCAAGTTGATTATTTCTCTACCTTCGTCTAAATCTTTCTCTCTGTCACTTTATTTTGTTTTTTATCAAGCATAACCTCTTGAAACAATGCATTTGTCCGTGCCCAATAATAGAAGAAAGAAAAAGTGGAAACGTTGCAGTTGGAAACAAACGCGAAAGAGGATTTCTCGTTTCACTTGTCCTTTCGCTCAACGGCCCAAACCGTCTATTTTACGACTACCAAGAACGGTAAATATTTGTTGGTATTGCATGTTGCCTGCTTGTCGAGATTTAGTAATATTTATGATATTTCTTTCTTTTGTCTGTGTCTTAAACAAGTTCACTACTGAATACACTATCGGAATTTGTGTACATCTTGGCATAACTGTTGACAAAACTGTTGGCTGGTATCATAGTATTAAAAACATGAAAGTGTAGTTTTGACCAGCAATTGCAAATCTGAAATTTGACTGTGTGTTTGTGTGTACATCTATGCATATATACCTACAAATGTGTGCGTGGCAATTGAATATTGTTTCTTGATTCGTCTCAATTATTATGTTTGGCAATTTATGAACAAGTTGGAAAAATTCATAGATTAAATTCATTTAATTATTATATTTTATTTATTTATATCCTGAACCCATAAAATGGGTAAAACAGGGAATAATGGTGGCAGAAGGAAGCATCTCCGAACCCATAAAGAATATATATATATTCTTGATCAGCATTAAAAGCCGAGTCGATATGGCCATGTCCGTCTGTCTGTCTGTCTGTCGGTCTCTCCCAACTAGAGCCTGCTAACTTGTTTTTACATAATTTTAAACTGTTCAAAATAAACCCTTTTACTACTCTAAAATGTTTAATACTTGAAAACAAAATATATTATTGATGTTTGTAAAGAATGGGATAAAATGCCTTTTATTTGTAAACTTTCCCATAAAAGAATTTAAGTGTCAAGTGTCAAGATTCCCTTAGATAATAATAATCAAAATGTGATGG
The DNA here is from genome assembly GCA_035044585.1 of Scaptomyza polygonia. Classification (NCBI taxonomy): domain Eukaryota; kingdom Metazoa; phylum Arthropoda; class Insecta; order Diptera; family Drosophilidae; genus Scaptomyza; species Scaptomyza polygonia. The sequence continues at coordinate 327,395 of JAWNNU010001345.1, read as the reverse complement.
AATTGGCTGAACAGCTAAGGCACTCCATGCAATAACAAGATATTTAAGGTTCAAATCCCGTATAGATAAGCATAAACAGATAGATTTGTAATGGTTGTTTCTAATTTCCTACATATCAAGCATAAACATGAGAACCATTGACAGCTTTAAAAATGCTCTAGCTCCGCTATGTATTTATCTTAGAATTTCAGAAATTATGAAAACCAAGTATTGTCATGCTTGGATCAAGGATTGTCACACTTGGATTCATACTTAGATCCAATATTGCCATATTTTGATGCATACTTAGATCCAGAATTGCCATATTTGGATCAAGAATACAAATTCTTGGAGCAAAAATAAAAATACTTATGTTAAGAACCTTATGAACTTACACTCTAAGTACTCAAAAACTAAAATCGAGAACTAGCAGTTTTTGAGTCATGAATGGAATATCCTAATTTAAGTTTAAGGAGAAATTGAATCAATAACAAACGAACTTAAAACACCGCTCGAGAATGAAGAACGACATTCTCGGATTCAGTATTTCCTTACTTTGTGAGAAATCAAGTTCGAAATGTGGGATTTAAATTAAAAAATACTTTATTATATCTATCAGTGTACAAATACTAACAAATATGTACCGCTTTTGGTTTTGCCAAGTGAAACAAAAAAGGCTGCACATGCTATCCACCTATCCACTATAATGCTCGGTCGTCGGCAAACAAAGCAAAATATCGTTCATGACTACCAGCAACACCTTGAGACGAAAGAGCTTTAAAAGCACTTCTTACCAATCGCACACTTGAATGATTATAAACACTTTGCCCAAGCTCAAAAACTGTGATACATGCATTCCTTTTTAAAACGAGGCACCGGGGCGGCTACGGTCACATGGGTGTCCCGGCCATTGAAAAAAAATAAAATAAAATCTCGAAACATTTTTGTGTGTCAGCTTTTTTTTTTTAGCTGCCATTCGTATTTACTTTTTGTTGGTGTTGTGTTTTTTTTTTTTTACAATTTCAGCATTTTGGACACGTCTCAGACAGACTCGAGTGGCCTTCTTTACATTGCTGAAATGTTGACTTCAAGCGCTTTCGATTCTTCCTTGCATAATAGCTTCAAAAGGGGGTATGAATGAATGCATCCGATATAACTTTGAACGGTATTCATGCCTGACTTTGAAGTAGACAAAAGCTAAAGTATTTTACAGGATATCAAATTTAACTTTTATATCTAAACAAGATCCTCTGGCTAACTTGCCGACACATTTGAACTTGGGTTAATAGCATTTCAATAGTTTCGTTTGCTTCAATGCTGTGCATATACTCAGTGTAAAGTGCTGAAAGGGCTTCGATTGGGGCGCACAAAGATTAAATATTGTGATTCAATTCAACTTACCAATTAGTTGGGAATGGCTTTAATAATTGACAGGCAACGACAAAAGAAACACCTGGCACAGGGGAATGGAATACAGGTTCTCGGCATTATTCAAATAATTGTGAGTAATTTGAATTAATTAAAAATAATGTGTTCAAAGTGAATTCTAAAAAAATCGACTCGTTTAATTTAGCAATTTAATTGGATATACATATGTTAAAAAAGAGATTGGGCTAACGAGTGTGTCAGTTTGAATGAATGCAGTTACTCTTTACCTTAAATTACTGACAAATTAAACTATATCAATAAAAAGTGGTTGCGGTTTTATAGTAAATTCAACATACATATCTCACTTTTATTGATGGGCTTGATTTTTTTTGCTTTTATATCTTTAGTCGGCCAGATTCACTGTAGTTTAATTCACGTGCTTGCAACGCAATACAAAAAAAAATTGAAAAATTGGCAAATGAATCTGCAACTGCAATCGGGACGGGACGGGCAATGGGGCACGAAAAATGATGATGTTTGGCTAGCGTGTTCAGTCTCGAGTTGAGTTAAAGCATTTGTTAAAACCGGGACCGGCTCGGTCCGGTCCGGTCAAGTCTGGTATCTGGTATTTCTCTAGCCGCACTCGCAGATAAAGAGCAGAGAACGAAAAACCCGGAGCTAAATTCCTTTTGGGATTTGGAAAATTGTCAACCTCACTTTTACACGCACACACACACATGCAGAAACGACTTTGTAGTTGACCATAAACTGGAAAATGTGAGAATTTTTGCGGTTGTGTTTTCCGCTGGTTCGGGGTTCACAGGGGGAATTCCAGTTGGGCCGTGCGAAAAACTGCGGTCTTTGGTTCATGTTTGCGTGTGAAAATGCAACCTTCCAGCAACATTTCCTGGCGATAGTCAAATGAGCACAGCAAAAGCAAAAACTAAAAATAAATCGCAGTCGCACAACCTTTTGTCGCTAGCCAAGAAATAAATGGGCTGCACCCAAAACATCACGGGAATATAAAAAAAAAAAAGAAACGCCTTAACCCTGCACCTTCGGCACCCTTTATTCTCTTACTGATTGTGTTTAGATTCTTCTAATAAACACAGACTAGTTTTTCCCATCACCATATACCCAAGGATCTAATTATTTGCCAACTATGGATAGATAACTGGCTTGCAAAATTTTGCAAGAAAAACCGATTTACCATAAATAGTTTACACGTTTTGTCCATTGATTTCCAGAAGTTTCCGAAAAACCTTATGCGTAAGCAGGGTAGATTGTAGTACTGACTGTTGACATCATCTGTTTCAGAAGTTTCTAGAAATAAAATCTTAGTGTGCTTCAGACATGTAAACCTCTTTTGTCTGTCAGTTTCTTTCTATGTTTTTGGGTTTCTTTTGCATCTTCAGTAAGTAAGTTGGTATTATTGATGCCCCACATTAAACTCAATCCAAGACTTAGGTTAGATTTTGCCTAAGAAAAGTACTTAAGCTATCCCAACACCCTTTTCTCGGAGAGCTTTAGATTTACATAGTTGTTAAGACTTTAAAAAAGATATTAGTCAACTTGGGTTATTGCATAATAAGGTTTAATATTTTAGCTGTTGAAAAACTAATTATGTAAAGAGAATAAGATTTTTCTGGGATTGTTTTGTTTTTGAACTGATTTTTGAACAAACTGTACATTTCAATGAAGTAATTCACGTAAACAAATAATTGTTGTTCTAAATAATAAATAATCGCATTAGAACGTGATTAGGCGTGATAAAAAAGAAAAGAAAAAGAATCAAAACAAAATTTATATTTATTGTTTTACAGTTTGAGGCTTTGCAGAAAAATACCAAAATTCCTTTTTAGTTTCAGGTGATTGCAACTCTCTCAGCTGAATTTCATAAAATTTCTTTGGGAACTACTAGACAACCATTAAAGAACATTTGCATGCGTTACTGGTAAGCCTTGGGCAAAGCAACAGTTAAGGCAGAAGAGCAAAACAGCAGGAGGCATAGTCATAAGTAGCTATGGCCAAACACGTTCGTTCGATTCCATTTAAAAATTTCATTTGAAATAAGCAAAAACTTCAAATAAAACTCTTAAACAAAGCCAATGTGATCGAAACGCGCATCTGTTCTGTTCTATTGTCCGGCAGCGAAGACGTCCTGCTATTGTCCTGGCAGCTCTGCACCTTGTGCATTCGCTGACTGGCGTCAACGGCGTTTGCACAACAATAGGTCACAAAAGTTGCCAAGGTTAGGCAATTGCACAGCGCCGCTTACAAAATCCAAACCAAAATTGAAATCGAAAAGTATAAATTTGTAGCTAGGTTATCGCTAATTGTATGGCGTGGAGTGGCAAAAAAAAAAAAAGGGTTGCCAATAAACAAATGGCCAAGAAATGGCGAGTTTCGGATTTGACACACAGTTTGCCTGAAAAAAAAATCCAAGATTGAGCTATTGAAAATCCATCAAGGCAAATCCGATGGACAATCAAGGTCGCTAAGCAGGTAACAAATATAAACATATACATATATTCTCTGTATATGTTAAGCCAAAAATGCACACGTGCACACAGGGCTGGGCTTTCTCTGCTTTGCTGCTCATGCGGCCATAAAACATTTTCCGCGCAGCCGGATTAGTCAATTGCAGCCAGGTAAATGCTAGATAGATAGCGAAAACCAAAACACCAAGCCTAATTCCTGGAAAATTCGCGACAAGCTACCTGAGTTTAAAGTTAGCCCAAGGCGCGGCTATATAAGAGGCGCTAGCAGGCTTTTTGGCCGAACAGTTCTTACCAAACCATTGAAGTGAAGACACACACACAACTTTAAGTGTAAATTCCAACATAGTTTTTCGTTTTGAATATTCGAGTTTTTGATTGAAAATGGGTTGCTGTACAAGCAATTTTAAAATGGATATAAATCGCAGTTTGAATGGCAGCATTTGTGCCTCAAAGCGAAGTCGCAGCAGCAGCAGCAGCAGTTGCAGCAGCAGCCGTACCAGCAACACAAGCAGTGGACTGGGCAGCAGTGAATGTAGAACGCCATCTCGCAATCGCAGCATTTGGAGTCGCAGCCAAACGCGTCCCATATGCGATGATTTTGCCGAGCAACCAATGTCTGCTGTTGCCGCAACGGAACTGGAGCGCTCCTGCGGCTATCATACATGCAGCAGTGCTGGCTCCACGCCTAGCAAACAACAACTGCAACGCACTCAGGACATGGAATTGGCCAATCGAAGCAATCAAAGCAGGAGCAGTTACAATGATGACGACAGCAATTGTGACTTCGTGAATTCGTGTGTTGGCAACCTGGAATGGGAGATGTACATGATGCAGCATGCACAGCGCATAATGCCAAAGACCTCGTCGCCAATATGCCAGCGACGAGATTCAACCTTTGACCTCAACTCACGTTCATATCAAAAATGGCGTCATTATTTGCAGAGCACACCCGTCCACATGTTGCACAATGTCAGCCATATACCGGAGGCAATAGCTGGTCACTTTTGTCCCATCGATTTTCCCGCCTTCAGCGATCTAGAAGAGATGGAGAGTGCTCCTAAGCGTTTCAAGATCGATACAAATGTCACACATTTAACCGGCAATAGTCCCCAACCACAGCAGCATCTAACCCACACGATAAGCACAGATCTTTAAAGAGGGGGAGACGAAGAACACACAACACGCTAATATTGGACAGGCTCCGCTCGGTTTGGAGTTGATTATTAATATTTTGGCTTGACTGCTGGCTACTGGCAACAGGTTGTCAGTCAGTCAATCAATCAAGCAATAAATCAGTTTCACACGGTTTGATTGGTATACAAATGTCAAAACTCAATCGTCAGTTTGGAATATTGCTTGTAAACCGATGCCAATCATCCATCATCAGGCATCATTTGATTAACTCATCAACTAAACTATTTTGTATATACTATAAAAATAATACACATCATATTGACAATTGCCTAGCAAATGGACAACATTTATATTCTAAGAGGCAAAATTCCAATATTTTTTTTTTATTCAAAATCAAATTTTAATAAGCGACGAATTTATAATTAATAATGAACCAAAACAAATAAATATAATATTTAAAGCATAATATCACGTTTACCTTTTTGACCTTAAAATCTCAAATCGAATTAAAGTCCTGACAGAGTCAGTCATCTTCGCAGGACACACTTTGAAGCCAAGTACTTTGTGGCCTTTTATAATTAGTTAAAAGCAACCAAAGAGGCAGCAGCAGCCAGAAGGTTGAAAGGCAACAGAGAATGGTGAAGCGGTTGCTGTCAGTGTTGTTGCCGTTATTGTGCAACGGTTCAAAGGGCACTTGGCGTTTTAGCTATAAATTTGAAGCAACGCTTGAACAAGCAAGCTCTTGGCAAAGATTGAAACAGCTTCACTGCAAAGCCAACAATCGAAATAGATAGCAAAAATACCCATTTAATTAAATATTTATTTCAAACTCATTTTATCCGAGATAGTTTACAAATTGAATTTACTAAGGTTTTTGCTTTTCAATTTAAGGATACAGAATTCGCACTTAATTGTGTCTTTTCTTTAATCTGTCTGTTGGTATTCCATAAGCTTTCTGTTTTTAAGTATCTGTCTTAAGTCCTCTTTTTATCTAGGTCTTCTTTTGTTCTGATTGTAAATCTCTACTTATTTTGTCCACTGCAAGCTCTCAATTTTATTCCTGTCTCTCGGTTGCTTTTTATCGTTTTCTGTCACTCCACTCCAAACTGTTTTCATTTGATTGATTAAATTTGTATCTTGTTGAAAAATTTACGATTTTTTATTTTGCACCCAAACACAACTTTATTTTTACTTTGTTGAATGGCAAACAATTAAGTTATTCACAATTTATCATTGAATGCATGCTTAAACCTTGAACTTCAAGTTGGCATGTAACAGCATTGGTTTCTATGTTGCCACAATTTCAAATGCAACACAGAGCCAAAGTGGACAAGACCAAAAAGGGAACTGGTGAGATAGGGGACTAAAGCAGACCAATTGCTAAAATCAATGTGCATTATGAATAAAACCCGACCGCAGACACATTTAAGGCAGGCCAACAACAAACAATTCAACAACGACCACACAGCGTATACGCTATATACGAATTTAAATTAATTATTTCCACATAAATGCGCAATAATAAATTAATAATCATACAAATGCGAAATATCAACAGTAAAATGATGATGTCCAATTAAAGCTAGCCACAAATATTGATATTGATTTGATTTACAGATTTCCTGAATCCCTTAACCTTTTGAAAGCCGTACAGTTAATTAACCATTTAACCTTTTAAGCCTTTTCATCGGTTGAAGCTTATTATGTTTTTTTAATACTCTTAAGAAATACATATATAGTCGAAATTTTTGTAATTTAATTTGCTCAACAACATTAGCAAAGAATTGTGGTTTCAAATATAACAAATCTTTATCTATTTGATATGAATTAAGCTTAATCCATGTTATTGTACAAATGGAAATGGTTTTAATTTTATTAAACTAACCGTTCGACTACACCAACTGAATCAAAAAAAAAATTCATACCATATTTATTTGTATGTACATATATTTATTAAATGGTCCCATGTGTTTGTGCACGTATTTTTGTATGTATGTCGTGGTGGTGGTCATTAATTATTAAAATCGCTGCGGGCTAACCAAAAAAGTTTGGTTTCAAAGTTTGCTAACAAATGTTCAAAATATTCGTTTGAACTTCACCACAAATTACAACAGCAACAGTCATAATAATAGCAGCAACAACGAACAGCAGCAATGTCTCGACAACAAGTCGTTTGATTGTCCATAATTTAAAGCAAGTAATATTGATTTTGGCCTTCTTGAACCCCACAACACCACAACACAACCTACCATATTCCCTTGCCAGCCGTTGGACATGTCAAGTGTCTTGTCAAGACGAAGACACCAAAACCAAAAACCAGGTGGCGTCGTCCGTTTCTTGCCCATTGCACCATTGTCATTAACAACATTGTTATTGTCAACGAGGGCCCAATGCTGACGGACGCTCTTTCTCTATCTCTATATCTACCTCTCTCTTTCTGACTTTGCCTTGGTTATAGCCAACAGCTATGAATAGTTGGGGCCATATGTCCCCCATGCTCTGCAAAAAGTGCAGCCCTGACATTGCAAGCAGTGTGCATTTTTGAGCTGTTGCTGCCACAATGACGTGACAGTGTTAGCCATAATTGTGTACCCAGCAATTGTTCAATCAGTTAGCCAGGCAGTCCGGTCTGTCCGGTCTGTCACTGCAAAAGTCCCAAGCCCCATTACCTGTGACCTGGCCACAAAATGGAGTCAACTACAAAATTTCAATCGCGTGGCTTTTGTACACTGAGCGAACGTAACAACAACTTTACAACAAAATATCGATTGAGACAAACGCTTTCATTCAATTTATAGCTGAAACTATGGTTTCCTCTCAGAAAATTAAAGATAATAAATATATCGAAGAACAACAATTTCTTTAAGAATTTGAAACTTATAGCCAGAGCAAGGAATGGCTTAAGGCAGCACTGACAACATTCTTTAAGGTGTCTTACAAACCAAGAAAATGCGAATTAAAATATGAATACATATATTAAAAAATTAAAAAAGCAAACCTGCTTGCTGTCTTATATAAAAAGTTTAATTAAGAATAAATGAAGTTTTTTGTTAACGAAGTTAAAATTATTGTGTTGTGTTTTAGCTTATTACAACCTTTCCATTGTATATTTGAATTGCACTTTTGTAACTGTCTTAGCCCAGACCCATTCCTTATCATAATTACAGCATTTGCAAAGTGCATACGACCCTGCTCCTTTCCATAACGTCATAACGCGGCAAGTCTAAAAACAATTGGAAACCTTTTTTTTCTACTAGGGCAAATTGCAGAACCTTTGCACCTGTGACGGTGCAGGTGGCCGACAACAAGTTTCTGTAGAGCCTGCCAGGCGCTGACTTGCCTTGATTATTGCAAAACTTTTCCCTTTTATTTACTGCCAATTGTTGTTGTTAGTATGGCGTGCTGACCAAGGGCGTAACTTGTTGGGCTGTGGGAGCTATGAGAGAGGCGGTGTTGCTAACAATCTAAATACACATGTATATAAATGGTGTCTAAATTATATATAGAAATCCCTTAAGTAAGAAAGTCTTGGCTGAACGTTTTTTTAATATGTTTACGAAATAAAATTTTGGAAAACAATCCAGAAAGATTTAAAAAAAAAAAACAACTTTATTTTCCTCATACAAACATCATGGTAATATAAATCTAAGCAAACGAACTAAATGAGAATGAAATAATATGCAGATGCGGGCGAGAAGGAACAATTTAATAATTTCCTATTTTTCCTTTTGCTCCAATAATGATAAATGCAAATGGCAAAAACGGATTATGCGAGTGTGTGGAGAAAAGTTTTGCAATATATTTGTATGTGCGTGTAAAATATATATATTGATATATTGATATAGAATTATTAACTTTCTGGGCTACAAATAAATAGAGCTATGGCAAAAAAAAGGAAAACAAATACCGCCCGAAGCTCGAGTGCTTTTACTGTTGTTCAAGGGCAAAGAGGAAAGAGGGTTTAAGGGGGTTTTCAGGTTTAAAGAGCAGTTTGGTTTTTGCTAAGTGTGGGTTAAAACAGAAAAAAATATGGAAAGGTCTTTCATAGCCCATGTGACCTGAGCAGTAATAAATAAAATGCGTTCAATTCCATTGTAAGCAAAAAGTTGAAAATTGTAAGAAGAGACAGTTTATCAATACTTTCAAAAGGATCCAATCGTGACATGTCCTTTGATATTAAACATACAGAGTCTTATAAATACAAACTTTATGCAATGAAAAAAGCACAAGTTGATCCAACGTTAAGTAAAAATAATTAGTTAATTCAAACCGTTAAATGAATGCGGGATTTCTAAGGCCCAAAAGATAAAAGAAATTTATAAAATAGTAAATGGGATCTTTTAAGCACCTGAATATCACGTTCAAATAGTTTTGAGATTTTAGTTAGATCAAAGCAAATATGTTGTTGATTGCAGTGTTCTAGTTAAATAAATTATATCATACAAAGGTAAAACCTTGGATATATTAGAATGCCATGAACTGATGCAGCTAAGATAGTGGGGAAATGGACATCTACATAATAAATACTTTTATACAGAGAGTAAGAGGGAGAGAGTGAGAGCATGAACTTTTTGTTTTCTTTTGGACCAGCCAACTGTGTTGGCCAGGTCAGGAGTTTGTGTGTTCAGGGCCAACAATCTATTAGCCCTGCCCATGCATAATTCAAGCACTTAAATGGTTGCTCGCGGGCATAACAAAAAGAACATGGCAAACAAACCGTTTGGCTAGTTAAAGTGTTGCTCTTGTTGCGACTCTTAAAGAGACAATGGAAGGAGTTTATGGTGTAGAAGATGGTATTGATATGCTTGCTTAAGCCAAGCCAAAACATTTAATTAGGCCAGTCCAAAAAGTAAAGCATCGTTGATATGACAGCAGCGGATCAGTGAACTGAGTTGTCTAGTATTGAGAATTGCTATAATGGTATATGATATGTCGTATGCTTAACCAGCTCTAATTATTAAATGCAACACTTAACATGGCACAGTGATGAGTGTGCTCTTTGGTTCTTATGGATTTAGGATTCGTCAAATCCCACTTGAATCTGTCGCGTGCTCAACGCGTTTGTGTAAATTCTAGTCAAGATTAGGGCTGTGCCAATGATAACCGCAGCTGAGCCCAAAGCCACAGATTAACTAGTCAACCCACACATATCTTTCTCTACCTCTCCCTCTCCCTCTCTCTCTCAGTGGTTAACATCGCTTGGTATTTTATGGAAAAACGTCGCGGGTTTTCAATTTGCGATGCGCACTCATCGCAAAGGCGTTGGACTTGAAATCCTTGGCAGGATTATGGCTCATGTTGCGGTTTTATAAGCAGCTGTGAATGTGTGTGTTTCACTATTTGCCAATCTCCCACTCTATTTCGGTGTGGTATTTTTGCTTCCCCTCACCCACCCAACAAAGCCGTTTAGCACTCGTGATGAATTTATGGCACATCTGAAAGCCATGTTCACATTTTGACCCGCCCCGCTTGCTATTTGCTCTGTTCTTGCAATGTCAGACTCCATTTAAAAAAAAAAAAAGGCTTTCCAAGGCAACACAAACAGAAAAATACGGCTTTAAAATGCCAAAAGCCTAGCCCCGGAATTTGATGCGTGTAAACAATAACTGTGACAAGAGGATGTGAAGAGGCTCTGAATTGATTGGAGAGCCCAAAGCGAGAAGCCAAAGCAAACGAAACCGAGACGTTCTGTGTTAAATCAAATTCAATTATGAAAAATACACAAAAAACACTAAGAGGCTAAACTGCAAATAGCACTGAGAGAAATACCAAAAACATCGGGTGTCTCTAAACCTAAACAAAAAGTTCAACACTCAAGCATAGAACTAAAAAAAAAACAATAATAACGGAAAATAGTACAAACAATTCGTATTTTGAGTATAGTTTCTAATTAAAAGAAACGGTCACGATATTTAACTTTAAGTATAGGATAGTTACTATCAACACTTTCTGTTTCTTTATCAATCACTTCCTAAATAGTATCAATAGTTCCTCGCAATGGAACAAGTATATTGTATTATTCAGTTTGTTCAATTTGATCATTAAATCAGACCAAAACGAGCGGACCATATCAACTTTAATCGTGCGTTAAAACTTAAGCTTGGAATTTTTAAAAATAAATGCTAGAGAAATCCTGGAACATTATCGGTTCACACACCTGTTTTGCTCAGAAGTACAAATAAGCATATTCATGTTTGATTGAACTATTTTCAAAATATTAGATTCAAAGTTTAATCAAACTGTAACTGGCTTTGAAATTTCTAATCTTAAGATCTCGGGTACTTTAAACCAAGTATGCGTTAATTATTATTCATTATTACAGTTGCTAGAAATACGATGAAAACTTATTAGATCAAACTTATCGAATACGAAATATAATTAGCCTTTTTGGGATTCGAACCTGAGGTCTCTTGTGTGTGTTTTTTTTTCTGAGTGTAGCTGTTATCTCTAAGCGAGTGTGTCAAAATCACATTAGATGCTGTTAACTTTTGCCAGAGTTTTATTTTCCATTGGCGTTTTTTTTTTCTTTTTTTGTTTATTTTGGTTTCGTTTGTTTGTCAGCGTGCAAATTGATTGATTGCTATTGAGGCGTGCACCACTTGTCCTTAGCCCTGAAATACTAACCAACACACACACACACACATACAAAAAGGACAAAAAACAAACAAACAAAAAATCTATAGTACAAATATAGTAGTTCATTATGAAGCTGCCTTTGGTTTATTTTCCTTTAACTTTATCTTTGGCTGCCCAATTTGTGAAAAGCTGCAAAAAATTTCAGTTGTATGTCTGTGTGAGTATTATTAACTTTTACTTACACTTGACACTGCTTTGTTAACTTTGTTTTCAACTCCCACTTATCATTATTACAAAAACTGTACATAACTGTGTCAAGAGCAATGGAAAATGAAAATGTTGAGAATTAGAAAAAGTAAATTAGTTAAAGGCCTTTACATCGTTAAAATAAAGTTTAAAAGTTAGATTCAAACTGTTCTTGGCAATGTCAACAATATATGTATGTATATACCATATACTATATAATAATTAACTATTTAAAAGTTCAAGTTCTACCCATAAAGCTGACTTGCAAAAAGGGAACCTCGGCCTGTCGTTGCAGTGGTTCTACATAAGGAATAAACTTTGCAGAATTTGTAACAAAACTTCCAGTGCTTATTTCTAATTATGTATCTGCTTTCAAGCGAATTAGTGAACCAAGCGATTTTGATGCAATCGTAAAGTAGACATCAACACTTCAGCTAACTTTATTCGCAATTAGCAAAAAACTTCGCACCTTGGTGGAGAGAAAAAAATAAATAACGCTAATGAAAATCTATTTTTCGTGGAAATGGATTTTACTTTATTTTTTTAAGTATTTGAATAAAACCTACAATTTAAATGATTAATTAAACTATGTTGTATTCATATAAATATATCAATTAGGTAACAAAATAATAACCTGGATTGTGTGAACAACTTTTGGTCTATTATTCCAGATTTGGTTTATGTTTTTAAATTTTTTGGTTTTAAGCTCAAAAAAAAATTCAAACCAAACATTCAATTTGAACAGTAATGTATTTAAAAATATATCCGATAGACATTATAATGGCTAAAAATTAGTTAATTTGAAAACATAATATTACTATTCATTTAACTAAATTAAGAGAATATTTAATTACATTTCTACCAAAATCAAGACAGAAAATAATTTTCAAGAAAATTCGATAAAAAAAAGCAAATTGACAACACTCAAATTAAGTGCTTTTGCATGGATTATAACAGCACACATTTAAATACAGCTCATTGTTGAAATTGTTGTTTTTTTTTATTTTGATTTTGGGTTACCGGTCATACAAAGCATTGACTTTGTACCAAAATCCGCTTGTGGCCTGGCCAACAAAGGAGAATCACACACTCACAGGTATAAAGATAGATGTATTGAGTGCCAATTGTTGCGCTAGAGAAAATCTAGGGCATCAATAAAATCGAGAGAGAGAGGTAGGAGGACTGTTCAAATACATATTGTACTTCATACTAGTACATTCGTGTACCTGGAACGACGCGTCGTCAGCCGGCAACTGAAGCGTTTTTTTATACTTTTTATGCCAGCCGATGACAAAGGAGGGGGTGTTGGGTGTAGTAAAGGGTTAGAGCATAATAAAAAGCAATATTAATGGCCTTTTAATGGCGTCTACATATGTTAGCCTGGCCTGGCCTGGCCTGCAACAACACTTCGTTCCATTCCATTGCATTCCTCAGCGTTGCGCACGACTAAATTCAATTGCATTTGAGAGCACTTGAGATGGGCGACGGCGACGTCAACGAAATGCAACCTGGCGGGTTGGGGAGGGTAAACAAATAGCAACAATTTATTGTATTTGTTTAACCGATTAAAAGTTCATATGGTGATTCGTTGCGGCCGTTTTAACTTATTGACGTTTGTTAATAGCCCATAATTTTGAATTTCTGAGGATTCTCAATAATCTTGACAGAACTTGAATTATGGTGAAATATTAAACACACACAGAGAGAGAGAGAGAATAATAAACGGAAAAGCCAAAAAAAAAAAATAAAAACGGAAAGAGGCTTCACAATTTAATCACAGGCGTTGCCACTGATTGTTGTTGTTGCAGTTGTTGCTGATATATTTTTGCGTTGTTCGTAAATTCAATTAGGATGCGAGCCAAAAAGAACTACAGGTGGACAGTGCCACCTGCTGTTGTCGTTGTCATTGTCGTTGGTGTTGGTATCGTTTTGGTTGTTGTAGCTGCAGCTTTTGTCATGCCATGCCATTGTTTTCTGTTGTGCGAACACACACACACACACATAGCCTTCAAAAAAAAAAAAACCGACCCACCAATGTAGGCGAGTCGTTCCCTTTAATTGAAAAACTGTTGCAGCCGTGGAAAATATTGCGACGGGGTCGTCACATCAGTAATTTTCAGCTAAGAGAGAAATAGAGTGAGAAAGTGAGAGAGGGAGGAGAGAGGGGATTTGGCAATTAAGCTGCTGTCAAAGTCCCTTTTTAATTTTAGCGGTCAACGGTTGGCGGTCAGTGGAGAATCAATTAGAAAAGTGTGGCAAAAATTCACAAAATTCCAAAATACAGAAAATCAAAATCAGAATCAACAATCAGCCAATTACAGTGTGTGTTTGTGCGTTTGTGTGTGCTCCAATGATTTATTTTGTACTGCTGATTTGCCACTTGCCACATTCAATTGAAAAGTTAAACAAACCTTGTAAAATAAAAGGGGTCCGATACAAAAATAAGTCATGGATGCTTTGTTGTATAAATTAATCATCAGTATGATACATTTTGGTAGCCAATGCTTCAAAACTTCATTAAAGTTCTGCGCGTATGAAGCTTAATTTTTTTTTTACAAAAGTTGGATTTTAATCAATTTCAAATTTCATCAATCATTCTTAAAAGGTTACTTTTGTGCTTTTTAGCTTTAAAAATTGTTAGAAAGGGTTAAATTTAAATTATGTTTAGAGCTATTCTTGAACAGCTAATGATTTAAGCATTTTGATAACTTTCTCAAGTTAAAGTCAATAGCCATAAAATCCACAATTTTAAAGATAAAATTATTAAATTGAAAAATGAATCAAATATTTATGTTAAGCTGCATAAGTTCAATCAAAATCAAATTGTACATATAAATACATTCGGACTTCTTTTAATTTATATTTTACAAATTACTCTTTATTACGAGTTTATTTCCAAAACACTGCCATTCGGCTCACACAAAAAGACATTCTAAATTACGAGTTTTCTCTTTAACAATGTTTTTTTTTTGTTCACTTGAGATTCGTTATATGTTTATTCATATGTCAAAAACAAACATAAATTTTCATTTATTTTTTGTTTTTTTTTTTTCAGTAAAGAAATAATGGTTTGGGATTGGTAGAGAAGGTCTCGTCGACATGAATGTATTTCTTATCTCAGAGCCTTGAGCAAAACAAAAAGTATGAATGCAGTTCCTCATCGCTCAAGCGTGGCTCCAGTTTATTCCTGTTTGGTCATGTCGTTTATTTTATAAACTAAAACAAAAAATCATATATATTGTAAGGAACTAGTCCACATTCTGCCCATCTCTAGCCAAAACAAAACGCACTTCAATTGCATTCCAAGCCGACAAATTGTTTTGGTCTTCTTTTGTATCTCACGCCCTCGTCTTGTCCAACACACACACATATATTCCATTAGCCACAAATGCACGTCACTGTCAGCTGCAACAGCAACATCTTCTGTAAGTTGCATTTCCAGTCCATTTCATAGCTTAAAGTGAACTAAAAGATTTACTACGGCACTGAGATGCTTTAAGATGGGTTTTTTAACTTTTTTGATTTTTTTTTCGTGGATAACATGAAAATGTTTACTGACTTTTTATTTAATCGATTTGAAAACTAACTTTGGCACTATATATATTTATTTTGTAATAAAAAAACTTTACTTAAATGTAATCATTTGTTAAGCATGACAAGAAAGTAATGTAAAAGTTAGAAAGTTAATTTTTTTTTTTTTTTTTGTTCATGCTTAAAGTTGCATTGCCACTTTTACAGTTTGTGGCCAAAAGCTTGAGCAAGTTCTTAAATGTTAACATGATAGATTTATTGTAATACTCTAGAGTCTAGACCCTGGCTAGGTTGAGCACATATCATCCAAAAAGTTAAGCAAAGGTTGCAGTTGCAACATTTCCACAAGCTCTTTCATGTGGTTTTTTTAACACACATTAATTATACATTGCAATTTTATCAATCGTTACAAATGGAAAACAACACTAACAGCTTTTCAATTTGTATGAATAATGCAAATAAGAACTAACAATTAATTTAATATGCAGAATACTAATAGCCCTGAAAAATGGCACTTTGTTTAAAAACCAAATTAAATAAAAAATTATTGATTTTAAGTATTCAAATATAAATTGAATGTTGCATTTGAGTTGTACATGCAACTAATTAATTTGAATAATTACTAAGAAAAATTGGTTATCTTGGTTATTTTAAATGTATATGTTTTTGATTAACATATGTAAGTGGAAAGTGGAAAGGTTGTGCTAAAAAAAAAAAAAACAAAAACAATAACATCAACCATTAGAAAATAGCAAATAATGTTGAATTTTGAACTGTGGTTATGTGCTTGCCTTTAATTAGAGCGGACTTTAGTTCGAGTTCCAACATATTGAATATGTATGCAGTATGTACGTGCGCTACGACACGAGTTGCATGCACAAGTGGCACAACAGCAAATAGTACACAAACAACAAAAACTGGTACTAAAGCATGCCCGATGAGGGCATAGCTGACATGCAAAAGCCACGTTCTTGTCGCCTGATTGACATACAAAGCCACAAGCCAAGGAAACGGAGAGATCGAGGAGGCAGGCTGTCGTATATAATGCTGCTGCCACATGGCTTAAACCGAGCCACTGTTGTCGCCTCCTTGTTTGACTCGTGTGTGTGTGGGTGGCGCATCCGGTAACATCATCATCCTTATCATCATCAACATCAACATCATGAACAACATCAACAGCTGGAGCTACCCCAGCTTCCCCCCTCTTATATACGGTCTTTGCCATTAAAAGTAGCTGCTGCAATTCATTAACAATTTTCAGTCATGTTTTAAGTGGCTGCTCTGGCGCCAAGAGTAGTTCTCTTTGCCTTTGCCAGTTAAAAGCTGACAACAACTGACAACTAAAACATTTTAGTACTGGGTCAGACATAAGGCAAAATGACAGACCATTAGGTAAGCGTAGCTGCTGTACGGAACACGTGTCCTTTTATGATCAACAGGCGCTGGACAGACAAAAACCCTAAAAACCAAAGCCGCGATGACCAAAACCCAACTGAATGCCAGGTCATAAATAGTATATGTACCCATATCCAGGCTGACGAGAGTAAACGCAATAAGATTTGCACATATCGTTATCGGTATTGCGTACCTGAATTGGGGTAAACTGCCTGGGCTTAGCCTACCTCTCGGGCAGGTACTACTTACCAAAGCTACCTAATCTGCAGTTTTTGCATATAAATATGGTAGTCGTTTAGGCCAAATCAAACAGAAGCCTTTTAGCAGTCAAGCAGTGAACACAGCACACGCAAAAAAACAAAAAAAAAAAGCAACGAACACGCAACATGGGCGGCACACACTCCTCTTCAACCAACCTTTGCTCATCATCTGGAGTGGCAACAACAAAGACGGCAACTGGCAGTACACCTTCTACTACTACTTTCGGCAATTGTGTTTGTTGTCTGGCGCCGCGTCCCAACTTTGGCCAGCTGTTGGCCAAGTTAAAACGCACTTTGTTGCGTCATTTGCGGCCATCATCATTTAAACGTCGCAATGCCTTTCAACGCGGCTGCGGTGCACGAACTGCCCTGCTGCGACCCATGCCACGCTGCTCTTCCTTTGGCAGCTGCAGCACACTAATCCGGACAACACCCAGCAGCAAGCGGCACGCCAAGAAGAGTTCGACGGACAACTATGCGCAGTGGAAATGCATGTTCGAGCATGCAGCGGGCAAGAAAACAAGATGTCCCACAGCCACACAACGACCGCATGATATAAGTGAGGCACTGTCGGGCCAGACAACGCCACGAGGTTTTCCTTCGCATACGGATGCAAGGCGTTGCGTTCAACAAACCTTGGAGCCGGAGCGGCCAGTTCAGCCGGAGCAGCCAGAGCAGCCAGAGCAGCCGGAGCAGCCGATTTATGATTGTGTGGGCGAAGATAAAAAGATACGTCGCCGTCTTAGCTTTCGTTTGCCCAGCGGCAGTAGTCAGGGCAGCGTGAGGCGTCTAACGGCACGCCAGAGAGCCGCACAGCAACGGCTGGAGGAGCAACTGCAGCGCGAATTGTGCGATCTACAGGATTACTATGGTGGATTTAATTATGCGCGTCGTAACGAGAGACGCATTTGACAACACACACATACACACACACACACAACAAAAATATGGGAGAATCTGTATTGTGATAGCTTTTTAATTGTAATTTTTAAAAAAAGATTTTAGAAATTTTTACGTTAGAATAAAATTCCGTTTAAAATGCAAAAAAAAACATAAAAACCTGAACAACTATATACCAACCAAAAATGTATAATAGAAAAAATTTAACACCATTTTCACTTATTAGATGGGTGTTAATTATCAGTTAGTCGATCAATCATTTATGTGATGCAAATTAGTTAAGAAACAGATTTTCAGTACATCAATCACTCGATCATTTGGACAAAATTAGGTATAAATCAAATGTTATTGAAATACAAATAATAAAGTCCTAATAAAGCTAAGCAAATTGAATAGTCAACCAATCAATCAACTGTACTTCAATCATTTCGAGAAATAAAATATTTTTCATGTGCATCAACAATCAATGAATAATCATTTAAAAAAATAAAACATTATACAAATACAACATATCAATCCGAAAGCAATTAACATTGGACAAGAAAAACAAAAAAAAGACGAAGACTTAAGTCTTAAAACGAATGCAACACCTAGTAATGAAGACAAGTCAAGACATGTATCAAGAAGATGAAGATAAATCTGTGCCCAATGGAAGTGATGCGAAATCAGGGCATTTTTTATTTGAAAAGAGGAAACAAAATTAAGATGAAATCTTTGCAGTTGGCCCCAATTACCAAATCGCCGCTAAACGCGGCCAGGGTCAGTGGCATCCACAATAAATCAGCGTCAATCAAATTGCTGCCAACTCGCCGACTAACGAGCAGCAGCAGTCGGAGCAGCAGCTATAATAGGACTGAACAAACGACTTGGCCAAAATGCACTCAACAATTGCAATAGCCAAAATAACGAGGCGTTTTTGCCTCTGTTGACGTGCTATAAGGTTTCTGATAAGCAAGCTCTGCAACACTCAACACTCAAAACATATTCATTGCACTTCAGCAGTGGAATTTAATTGAGTTTAGAGAGTATGTTAAATTCGGCTTTATGCTTTATTTCTTTATTTATTTTTTAGCCATTTTAGTTGCGATTTTTATTGATGATGCGTTCTTTTTTTTCTCCTTGAAAATTGTCGATTTGTTTTTTTTTTAATTTATTGCAGCTGTCGCCGTGACTTAAATTTGATAGAGAAAAAAATAGAAATAAAAACTGAGAAATTCGAAATTCATTCATTAGTCACAAATAAGAGAAGACGGCAAATTTGCATTGACGTCTGGTTGGCTAAGAAGGGAGGGAAGTGTGGATAGGTGGATAGGACGGGTATCTAAGAGATTTATGAGGCTTCCAAGTGGAAAGCGAAATGCTAAAAACGACGCGCCACACAATGCAAATGCCGCAATGAAATATTTGTGGCACTTGTGGCGCCGACAGGCACAATGCGACAAGCCAAGATGACAACAAGTTGAACGAAATACAAAATCTATTCACAAAAATACAAACCAGCAACAAAAAATTGGTTCAAGTTCAAAGACTCTTTCAAAGGTAGGAGAAAAGAAGACAAATTAATGATAAGCTGGTGGCTGATAGCCGAGTAAATTACCTTATTTAAGAGATAAGTAATTAACATATTATTCGACCTAGTAAATAAAATAAATCCCAGCTACTAATACTACTACCAAAATCCAAAAAAAAAAAAAACATTCATATCAGATACATTTATCCAAATTGTTGTTGCCCATAACATGTTAAGGCGATTATCCTTCTCGCAGATCGGGCTGTTAAGATATTTGGAGGAAAGGGATTGTATTTGTGTTGTGTGTTGGCTTAATCGTTAATGCCAAATCGATAGTCGAAAGAGCCAATGCCACAGGCAAAAGCCACAAACGACGTGTCACGTGCCTTTTCCACAAGCAAACCAACTCAACGAATGAAAACTAATAGGCAATTATGAGAAAATTTATACAGGCAAACAAGATGTAAAGAATCAAGCACACAGCTAGGCCATATTGAAACGAGAACATCAGACTGTAAAAAATGGTCGTGGAAATTAAGCACGCAACTTGTGGCCTATAAGCTTGCCAAATATCGCATTCATTCGAGTTACAAGCAGCTTATAGTGATAGTAAATGACCCCGAACTAACGCAATTATGCTCACATATTAGCACGGAGGGGAAAAAAGAGCTCGACTAGGAAATACAGTGCATACCCTGTGGAGTTTATTTTTTGAACGTGCAAGGTTTTACAATCCAATGACCCTAATGTTATAAAAAATACGCTATTATCGATTTATCGATATATTAATAAAATAACTTCGATTTGAACGTTGTAAACGAAATTTAAGCATCCAAACTATCAGGTTTAAGTTAGAAGCACTATAGCTATGGATTTAGAAATATATTCTTATCATTTGTGAAAAATTAAATTTCAACTTATGCTTTTTTATTTTTAAATTAACTTCATTATTTTCGTATATTTTTATATCGTACTGAAAAACTAACATCCGAGAATGTTATTCTTGACTTAAGAACGATTTCTTTAGTTCGTTTGTTATTGATTTAAGTTAACTTTACACAAGTACTCTAAGAACTCGATTTAAGTTGTTGAGTACTTAAAATGAAAGATCATAAAGTTCTTAAAGTTAGTTATTTTTATCAGTACCTGTAGGTTTTATTGGGTAGACTAGTTTCAGAATCACACTTAGCAACACCTGTACAAAAAATACTTTTTAAATACTTTATGTGCCATCAAAGCCGGGTAGCTAGGAAAAGTTTTCTAATACAAGACAACAAAAAATAATTAAAGGAAAACTCATGACGGAATAGAAATAAATAAAGTTGCTTAGTTTTGCCCATAAGCCAACATTTTTCTTTAGTTTGTCTTATTTATTCAACCTTTTCTTGTGATAAGAAAACTAACAATAAGTAAACAATAGCTAACATAGCCCACAATATAACAACGACGAAATATGAAGCAAAAGCGGAATTATGAGAAAGCAAAGACAATTAAGAGTGAGAAAAAAAATGACAAACAGCCAGCATGTACTACTACTTTTCAATTTTTAGACAGGGCAGACTTAATGCCGCTGCAGTTGAGGCCGAAGCCGAAGCCAATGCCAATGCCAAAAGCTGAATGCGAGTCCCAATAAATCACAAGCAGCAGCAAGCCACTTAGACGCGTTTGCGTCCGTCCCCCTTAACCCATTTCTAAAGGCAATTACAAAGCATAAAGAGGGAGTGGCGCAACATAAATGATTGCATACGTGCAGGCGCTGTGGCTGACAAACATTTTTGGCTAATCAAATAAATTTGCCAGTTAATGTGACTTGCCACATTTCATGCATATTAAGCGGGTCACGCCTTTTGCTCCCTCTCTCTCTCCCTCTCCCTCTCTCTTTCCTGCGCTGTCTGCGTCTGTTACTCACACTCAATTTCATAGAGGAGCCCGGGGGCTCTTTTGCTAGCTATTTTTGGAGCCACAGAACTAAATCATTTGACAATTTGGAGTTTTGCTTATTTTTATAGCAGCTCATTAAAGAGTGCGGTATGTGGAAGAGAGGGTGGGAGGGTTAAGAGGCTTAGTCAGTGTTTAATAGTGTTGCTAGCTTTAAATTTTTTAACCCATCGAACTAAGCTACAACAAAAGAAACATCTAAAAGCTTATTTTGTCTTTTTCGTTAACATTGCTACCTAATGAGTTTGAAAAAAGTAATTTCTGTTATAGCCTGATTCTACACGAAATATTAATATTTTATTTATTTTTAATTGAAAAATTAAAAGCCATTATAAATATTTGACCACAGTAGTTGATATGTCACTTTTGTGGAGACGCTTCAATCAAATACGCATTGGGTTTAACCCATTGTTGTTGGCAAAATGATTGATATGATTAAGTCGGTCATTGTAAAACCGAAGTTTACAAAACGTTCAGTCTGTTTTTCATATGATAAAAATGTTCTCACATTTAAAACTCATTTTGAGCATTCTCTCGTGCTATAATAAATCAAAATAAGTAGTCATGCTTTGTAAAGTCTAGCAACATTTTACACAGATTATTATTTTACATTGAACATATATAAATGTTTATCAAAATATTATTTAAATATCCCTTACTTGCGTTTCAGTAAATGATTTAACAAAAAGAATAAAAATCGATCATCTTGTTTCAATAGATTCTTCAACACACTGCATAAAGCTATTTCTTTTTTAGAATCTAGCTGTTTTTAGTATCCTTCAAAACACTCAAACACACAATATTAATATAAGGGTTGTTACTAGCACTTGCTAGCTGGGCATTGGTGATTGAATTGAGTCCTTTTGTCAGCGTGCACAGTTTGATGCCATGTGGTTGACATTCATATCCTATTATTGTTGCTGAAATTGTGAAATTTCATTTTGTGCAGTTCATTAAAATTTTATTTCTCAATTTATTCGCAATTTTCCAGTTTTTTTTTTACTCGTTGCAAACGCCGTTGATAAATATTGAGAGCATTGGCAACAGGCAATGTTCGGTCGATTCGTCGCTTATCGATTCTTGCATTTTACTTTATTTGCCAAAACATTCAGTTTATATATTTTATACTTTTTTTTGTGGTTGACAACGTCATTCGCAGCCGCTTGGCTTCGTTGGCAACGCTATTAAATCGGTTTTTTTTTTTTTTTTTGACGCGTTCCACCGGCGGCTCTTCAGGCACGCATCCAGCAATGGTACCCATGCCATTCGCCAATTTGTACGCCTTATGCATAAATTACATGCTGTTCCTCTGTAACCCAACCACATTTTTTTCATTTGTATCCAGCGGTTTTGCGTCTGTTAGGCGACCGTTAAGGCTGACGCCGCTGATTGTGTGCAAATGATATGGCAATATGGTAACAATCTTTATGACACAACCACCTACATCTTCTTTTGCTCTTTCTTTTCCGACTACCATAACCTGGCTGGCCAACCTCTGCTCATCCTCTGCAACCATCATCATCATTATCATCTCGTTATATTGTGTGTTCGTTTGGTATCCCGTATACATGAGTTTCACATGAAAATTAAGTTTTCACATTCAAGAGCTCTTCTTGGAACTCTTGATTTGACTGTAATTGTTGCTACCATATTTCCATCTAAAATTGAAATTATATGCAATGGATTGTTGTTTTCAGAATTGCTGAACAATCCGAACAATCACAAATTACAAATATATATATATTCTTTCTGCACGCACAAATTGCATTTTACACTATTAGAGCTAGAAATAAATATCTCCATATGTTTAAATAAAGCTCTCCTATTGACAAAAAAAAGTCAAATATTAATTTACTTCATAAGCATACAAATTAATTAGTTCCTGATCATTTAATGTTGACTGAAAGTTACCCAAAAAATGATTTTTTTGGCTTATCAACTATTTTTTATTGTACTGGGTTCAGACTGATCTACTTCAAAATATACACAAAAAAGCCAATCTCAAGGTCTACCGAAACTGCATTTGAAGGCACAACGAACTTTATTTAATGCCAAGTTTAGTTGTGTGTGAATAACCCGATTGAACTTTTCGAATTAATTCGAACCAAGCGCTGATGAGGTTTAGTTTTTTTTTATAGCTAGTAAAATTTTAATGTGCAATAAAATCAAGAAAAAATTACATATGCAGTTTACTTACTTTCATATGTTCCATTAGGGACACCTACTGTTCACTAACATAAATCTTAAAGATATCATGTCAAATGCAACACCAAAAAGATTTTCAAGAACATCAAGAACTGATTTTTATCATATATATATTAAAAACAATTTAAAGCTTGTCAAGATCATTTATTATCAAGTCAATACTTACTTTTGCTGTTAGATAAGTAACTTAGATTGAATTAAGGGTACCTGGGACTGTTAATAGTATATTTTAGCTCCGCTGTACTTTATTGCCAACATTCTCTGCTCGTAAAACGGTTCACAGTCGCTGAACAGGGTGTTTCTTAGTTGAGCATGCCAATAGTAGTCGTGTGTTTGTGTCTATTGTCAGTAACATGATTGTCTTGGCCTGTCTTGGGATATGCGACATACATAGATGTAGAAATGAACCAAACAAATCATTTGCATGCGCGCCCGTCTTTAGATGTGAATGTGCATGAGTGTGTGTGTGTGTGTGTGTGTGTGTAACAGATAAAAGTTCATCATATCATAAATTATTACAGGCTGTTTTGTATGCGCGCACTCACAAGAGCAAATAATTTCAGTCACAAGGATAATTTATTTCAATTTATGTCACTGTTTTCTCTCACTCGCTAAATCTCAATTTCATTCTTTTCGTGTACCGTTTGTTTGATTCATATGATGTTGGTTCTTAATTAAATTTTAATGACGCAGTACACAACACTAAATCATGCCGCAAATCCCCCTGGATTTTCGCTGGCAACGGCAAATTGAGATAATAAAATGCCACATGGACACGTACAATAAATGGAAAGACCAAGGCAGCCAGAAGTCTAAGCCAACGAGGATTTGTGAGGGGAGGTGAAATTGTCTAAGACCCTCGTCTGAGGTCTTGCAGTAAAGCCCACTTAAGGCGCACGCTGCGTATGCGTTGCGCAATTAGTTGAACTTCATTTGTGCAAGAGAGTGAGAGAGAGAGAGAGACACAAAATGACAAAGGGATAAAAGGCATTTGCCGAAAATTAATAAGCCGACGCAAGCACAACGAACACGAAGGGGGGCGCGGGCGCGGGCGCCGGCGGAGCAATGACATAGCTTGCACCTAAGCGCCTAAGCGTAAGGGCCAATTAAAATGCTAACACAAAAAATAAAACACAAGAACGAACAAAAGACAAAAAAAAACTAAATAAAGGACATAAGCGAATAATAACGAAAAGGCATGCTAAATAACGCGCAGACAATGAGCAATAAAAGTGAGCAAAAAAAAAGGCAGAAACAACGAGAGCGAGAAAATATAAACAACTGGTATCTTACTAAATGTACCCAGAAAATATATATTTTTGTGACAATCCGAATGCTTACAAGCAGATTTTTGCTGGGATTACGCTCAGAGGCAACATCTGCTTTAAAGAAAACTTGAAATTTAATCTTCAGAAAAAACCCACTAGCCTAAAAGGTATTCTTTTAAATGCTTACTAGTTTATTCAATCTCGCCTAGCAAGTACATAAAGAAACAATACTAAAAAGCACATTGGCAAAAAAAAAAAAGCACGTGGCTTACAACGCATTTATTATTGAAATAAAAAAATTGTTTTAAAAAAATCAGTTTTTTTACTAATGAATAACGTTATTACTTTATTATTGTTTAAACTAAACTAGTCAAAAAGTCTACTATTTTCAAATATTCGTAAGCTTTTATAATTGGCTTAAAAAAATATTTCCAAAGTTTATTTTTAACTATAATCGATATGTCAACATTTTTTACATATTCTGCTTATCCTTTTAAATTTTATTGCACGTAATTGATACTGTCTTCCATTGATCAGACTGCCATTAACTTCTCATAAGCTCATCATGAAGTAATACAAACTGGCAGTTGTTGCTTAATAGTTGCGTGAAAGCTGTTAACAATTTGCGACCCTGACAATAGATCTAAATATGTTTATAATCCATCAACTCCCATAGTCATGTCCATGGCTAAGTTGCATTTATCAATTTTCATTTCATTCAGCTGCAAAAAGCTTTATAAGACCATAATAAACAATGCATAGCCACGCACACAATCCCAACAACCCCAACACTACCATCGTTCCCACTCAAAGGTCATGCTTGAAAGCTAAGAAAATTGAAAGAAAATGTGTAGCATACTTAACAGCGCGCTTCCACGAGCAAAGTGGCGTTGAAAGAAAGAATAAGAAAATAATAATAAAATAACAATAACAATAATATAACAGCAAAATGACAGCTCGGGAAATGAAACAAAATAAACTGCAAAATGCTAGCCAAACGGGGGTGCAAAGCAGAGGCACAATCTTTTTTCCACAAGGCCACCAAAATGTAAATGACGCCATAATTGCAGCCATCAAAAGAGGCAGAAACAAAACAAAAATAACAGCGATGTACGAAAGCAAAGAATGGGCAGAGCAGCTGGTCAGAATCACAGATACCCAAAAAAAAAATTTGTATACACATTCAAATCCTTTAGCCTACTCACACCCGGCCCCCTTTCAGCTAACGTGCCATACCAATTTTCGAGCCTCTCTGCGAAGTGCTCAATAAATGCGTGCAACTAAGCGTTGCAAATCGAGCCGTATCCCAAAACTAACGCCCACAACCATTTCGAGTGCCTTAATTTCAACCACCAACCTCCTCTCCCCCACCAAACATTCCTTTGCCTCCTCTCTCCACAGCTCGTCACAAAAAGTGTTTTTTTCTGTCTTAGTTTTCAACTTGCTTTAGCTCCATATTCGGCTTTCCTCTGGCTTCTTCCCCGCTCGTTCCTACTTTCTTTGTGTCAATTTCTGGCACAGTTTTGGTTGAAGATTTGGATGCCGCGCAGCAATTGCGGCTTTTGGGTTTAAATGCCCCTGAAAAAAAAACAAAATGGGTAGAAGGGACGTTTTGACCTTGTGTTCATTTGATTTTCTAGTAGAATGAAGCTGCTTTGACTACACAAGTAGAGGGCATCAAATAGTCAGGGATTTAGCTCAGTTGGCACCTGCCTGAAGACAACTTGCTTGGTTAGTTGGATGCTGTTTGTTTGCCCAAAACAGTATTAAGTCAATTGCAGCCAGCAAGCAGTAGCAGATGCTTCGGCCTGAAAAGTATGCTACGCATATTTAATTTTATGATTTATTTTACGTCATGACAAAAGGGGCAATCTGAACGCGTTACAAATAAAATAAAAAGCAACAAAAAATAAAAAGCACAAAGAAAAGAATGCCCTAGTCCCAAGTCGAATGTTATATACTCTCGCACATAATACTTTAAGCCGTTCGATGTTAGGTGACCATTAATATTTGACTGTCGTTCTATACGAACTTGGCTTTAATATCAGATGCTAATCAATGTTGTATATTACCATACATATAGATTTCTTGAGTTTTGTTGTTGTTTTGCGTTTTGCTTTAATCATGTTAGCTTTGACTTTAGTATCACCTCAGTCTCAGTTAACAGTTAACAACAAAATATTCATATCACACCGACAAACAATCAAAACTCAAAACTTCAGACAACAGGGCTATTTCATAATATATCCTCTGTATACTCGCTATAACCAAAACATTATAACATTTAACACTCGACATGTCAGACAACAAGCAATTGGAGCTGCAACGCAAGTTGGCTCATTTGGGCTGGACAATTGAACAGCAGCAGCCAAAATCTAAAGTTAACGGCGAGGCAATTCCGTTACGAGAACTGGCATCGGCCACCATGAGAAAGCTCGCCAAAGCAAATGGTTCAAGTCGCAATGAAGTTCAGCAGAAACAGAGCTACATTAATCATAACGGCAAGAAGTAATCGCATACCATTCCGAAATATCCAAAAATTAATATAAACAACAAAAATATAAGCTGCAAATATAAGAGGTAAGGTATTCTTGTACGAAGAGCATATTTAAGGAAACTTTAGTTTTTTACAAAATTGCCTTTATTTGCAATAGGCAATTTCAGGAATTATAAATTGACATTTGGACATCTAAGGATGAAACTACGTTGGGTATCTTGAAAAGGCTTTAAACATCTGTTTAATGAATTTAATCTGTATTCTGCGCACATGCAAGTGTACCGCATCTTTAACTCTCGGGATCTGCTGTTGATTAACACATTACTGATGTCAAAATTAAGTTTATGAAATTTGAACGGAAATTCGAGAAATTTGAAGTATTACAAAATTATTGAAAGTAATGTTTATGCACTTGTAACAATATATCATTAAATTTAATCTTTTCTTTTTTTTGAACTACAATTATTTTTAATTTGTATGTAAAGATTATAATATTTTATATTTTTTAAAAAGATTAGCTTAACGCACAGATACAAGGACTGTATATATTGTTAAAATTCTATATATATTTTAAGATAGTTTTTATTGGGTAAAAATTTTTCTTACGCATATCTCAAAATAAGCATCAAAACCAATGTACTCGCAAAAAGAAAATAGCTTATAAACTTATGTCTCATTTCTGACAAGTCTTAACGTTGCAGACAGTTTTTGGAGGTTTATGGCCTTAAGTTAAATGCGAGACGCTTGACTTGATTGGAAAAAGAGGGTGTAGGTTGTGTTGCAGTTGTGGATGTGGATGTGGCATCCTTTTTATCCCATTGTGTGATCTGCCTTTGTATCTGTCTTTTATGCTTTTTGGGCCTTTGTGCAAAAGGTTGGCGCGTTGTTTGTTTGTTATCGTTTGAACGCTTATCGTTAATCGCTACCTAAAAATTGACTTCCAAAAAACGATTATATCTATTCAACAAACCATAATGTGTGCGTTGAAATGTGTATGTTCAAATAGTATGGGGGCTTGGGGTGTGTCAATTCTTAATTATAAGGCTACTTTTGACTTTTTGCCTTACGGCCGGCCAGGCCTTGTAATTTGTTTACTTTGTTTGTCTGTCTGTCTGTCTGTCTGTTTGTCTTTCGTTGCGGCAAGAGGAATGGCTATATGCCAATTAGAGGCCATCTAAGGGGCACGTGGCATAAGAAATGGGGCGGGCGATGCGAGAAATGAGGCAAGTGGCATTTTTAGCTTACAACTTGATATGCATAACTCGAATAAACAAATAAAGAAACACACACACATTCACCTACACCTACAACTATTGCATTGCTTCGTTTCGTTTCGCATTTATCTAAATCAAATTGATTAATAGACCTAAGAAAACTCACACACAGTATTTTTGCACAAATAAATGCAAACAGCCAACAAAACAACATTTGCCAATCCAATAGTTGGACAAGTAAGAGAACTACTGTTTAAACGAACTTTATAAAATTTCAATTCCCATGTGGCATTGATCAATGACCTTAGTTTCGAGTAGTTTTTAGCATAGTTATTAACAAATGAGTTTTCAAATGTTGCACATAATTTATATATTAAAGGTTTAATATAACAAATGCAATTAATAATACTTGCAATAAGAGTTTTAGTATTTTGCAAATACATAATACCTTTTCTCACTTACAAACACTTAAAAGAACTCGAGATTCGAACAAAAATTGTTACTGTTTTATTATTAGATAATTTAATCCTTTTTTTTTTTCAAAATCAGGTCGATAAAGCCTTTGCATTTATAAATTAAGTTTATTACGTTTTATCGATAACTTCTTTGCATGCTTTACTTACAAAAATCACAATGCACTTTGTTTTAACGTAAGTAGTTTCCAATTAAATATTAATATGTATACATATTTAGTGTCTAATCGCACCCAAATGAATAAAGAAACTTGGCATATATAAATTCAAATAACAATTTAACTGTAAACTCACAAAAGTAGAGAGCCACAATAGAACTCGTACAAAGTAATTGGTTTTGCCGTTTTGTATCTATTCTTTTTCTACTTATCCGGCTGCAAAAGTATTCACAAAATTGCAAAAATGGTGCAAAGTAATTGTATGGTCGTGGCATTGCCGTTAGTTTTAGACTTGCCGCAGCGACCACAGAGACTTTTTTTTGCAGCTGTATCTGCATCTTTTTTTTAATGCTTGTATCTGCAGTAAATATTGAAACAACTGCAGTTGAAAGTTGTTCTGGCCGCAATCGCTGTTGTTGTTGTTGTTGCTGTTGTTGTTTTTGTTGTTGTTTGAGGGGCGTTTTTACGACAAATATCCAAGTGAAACTTCCGCTTACTTTCATTCATTCCATTTAATTTATTTATTTATGGGCATAGAGATAAAGGTGTGTGAAAGCTTTCATACTAGTTGCAGATTCACACACAAAAAAAAACACCCTACGACTTTTATAGCTCCAGGAAAAAGAAATAAAATAACCATAAAAAATACTTTAGATCTAGGGGACAACAATTGCCAAAGTAGCACCTTTGAAATCATTAACCTTGAAACAACCATTTAATACAATTGTGGTTTAAAGAGAACGTTAGAGCCTGCATTTAGCATTTTAAAACTTGAACTTTTCAATTGGTGCAAAGTGAACAGTTTCTAATGTTTTTTTGCCTGCTTAAACTTAATTCAGTAGTAAAATGCACTTATCTGTTCTAGTTTTGACATGAGCAAAACTTAAAATTGTCCTAAATATGATTACACATATGACTTCACACTTGCCCAGTTTCGAAATGTTCTTCAATTTAGTAAATTTGTGTAAATACAAATGCCGTACTTTTAAATAATTAGAAAGTGGAGGAAGATATGATACGGTTATTGAAATAACTGTAGTAATCATACTTTGACTATTAACATGCTTGATGGGATCAATTGATCAACCGTAATTTAAGCTCAGCACTGCCAATGGATATATGTAGCTATGTAAACTATGTTCCATACACACACACATGCTAGATGATGTAGGTATGTACACTGATAGAAAAAAGCCGTGCTAAAATTAAGTACGAATGAACATGAATTAAGTATTTTCGATTCTAGTATTTCGTTCTTGATTTAAGAATGGAACACTTGAAATGAATATACAAATACTTAAATCAAGAATGGAATGCTTGAAATGAGAAAAAGAGAACTTCAATCAAGTATAATTAAAGGAATACTGAAATCGAGAACGACAATGATTGGCAGCTTTGAAATTGTCATACTTTGATTGAGTTTTATCATACTTTGATCAAGAATTGTCACACTTTTATCAAGTATTGTCACACTTGGATCAAGTACACAAATTCTTGGAGAAAGAATAAAATACTTATTTTATAAACTTACGTTTTAAGAACTCAAAAGCTTAAATCGAGTTCAAACAGTATTGGTATCAAGATTGGAAGAACTTTATTCAAGTTTAAAGAGAACTTACATCAAGAACAAACGAACTTAAGAAACCGTACTTGAATCAAGTACGACATTCTCGCTTACTGTAATTCCGTACTTAGTGAGAAATCAAGTTCGCATTGTTGAGTTTCAAGTACGGAATACTTGATGTTTTCTATCAGTGTAAGTATATAAGTAGGTTCCTAAAACCGGTGCTTATATTTGGGGAATCTGTAACATGTCAAGTTTGTGACCTCTACATTGAGTTTGGCTGCTTTGTTTGATGAGTTCTGTTCCGACCCAACAAATATATTGTGGCATAGCTCTTGGCCCTAAAATTACTGCAAGCGAAAGCGAAAGCGCAAACGGAAACTGTTTATTAAGCATTATAATGGTAATTAAACCGAGAACGGAACGGAACTCAAACCAAGTTTCGTACTGAGTCTGATGGGTGGGCCGAAGTGTAGAAGGCGTTGTCCAGTGGGCGATAAATGTTTCATTTGGTTAATTATGCATTGAGCGGCTTACAAAATTAATCCCTTGTCAAAGAATTCCCTAGAGCAAAAGAACATGTGAAAGACAAAGACAAAATGAGCTCGGCTATAACTTTTGTTAATAACGTCACGATGTGTGTAAAACATTAGTCTATGAAACAGTATTTTTTTCCTCTTTGAAAGGTTTTTTAAATGGCTTTGTTTTTGTTTTTTTTTTTTTTTTTTGTGGTTGGTCAGCTCATTATAAACAAGGCGCAGAAAGATACGAATTGTCAAGTTAGCCATTACACCTGTTAATTGTTACCTTTCTTGCTAAATGTGGCTAACCGCTATTTTGGTTCGACAGCTCATTAAAGTGTGTCTCCTAATGTGTCTAGGTCTATGTATGTAGGTCTTTGGGGCATGGTAGAGTTCTGTTAAATTTCTGCTCGACAGTTGAAACTTTTGCTTGTTAGCTCTGTTGGTTGATTTGCCTGCCGCATGCTGTGACAACGTGTGAATATGCCACAAGCGTTGACAATGAACAGCAGGTTTCGGGGTGGTGGTGGGTGAAACTAAGACACATTCTGCCATCAACTTTATGCTATTTTAATTATGATTTGTTATCATTTTCATGCTTATGTGCCGAGTTGAGAGAAAGGCGTTGACTCAACTTGATCGTTGGACTATTTGGAATCTGCTTTTTCTTGTTTGATTTGTCAAACGAAATAAAATGATTTCTAAAAAATTAATATCTAAAATTGTTGTTGTACTTTGAATAAATCACTTAATATTTTTAAACATATTAAATTAGATTTTTATCATTTTTGCTTTATTAAAATCTTCGTTTTATTTTCCACATTAGTCTATTATGTAATATAAACTGTGCAGGTTTTTTTTTTCGAAATTCTTTTGGAGTTTTTTTTCAATTTTGCTTAAGTTTCCTCGTCTCCATAATTTAGGCTCTTTATAATACGGTTTGCTTCACGTCCCTTGAGATGCTTTGACGTTGCATTATTGAATTAACTTACGCCTATCACATAAAGTGTGTGTGGATGTGTGTTTATCTGTGTGTAAAAAGCAAGAGTTGTCAGCCTTTAGCTATGGAAATGCCGTTATTTTATAATATAATTTGCATAGAGGGAAATACATTACCAACAAAATTCACCAACAATGTGAAAAACGGCTACAGCCAAAAAGGTTTAAATATCTTTAAGGCTAATGAAATTAAATCGCGTGAAACAAATTTTTGCAGAGCGACAAAAATGCTTTAAGAACAGCGAGTGGAAAGAAAAGTTAAAAGGGTGGCAGCTCTGGTCGAAGGAATGTGCAGTAAGTAATTAAGAGGACGTAAGGACAAGAAAATGCAAAAAGAAACGGAATTTGAGAGGGTAGGGAAAATTGA
Organism: Scaptomyza polygonia; assembly: GCA_035044585.1. Classification (NCBI taxonomy): domain Eukaryota; kingdom Metazoa; phylum Arthropoda; class Insecta; order Diptera; family Drosophilidae; genus Scaptomyza; species Scaptomyza polygonia. The sequence goes on along the minus strand of JAWNNU010001345.1, from coordinate 294,791 downwards.
TGAGGCATTTATTGTGTGTGGAAAATGCGTGAAAACAGCTTGTTAATAGTTTTCAAACTCTGTAACTAAATAAATAGCACAAAAGCAATGGAAGTTCGAAAAAAATTCGAAAAGCATAAAAACTTGTTAACATTATGCTGTGACGAAAGTCGCATCGCTTTGAATAAGTTCGATCCTGATTGTTATTCAGTATGTTAAAATCTTTTGAATGGAGTTACATATTTAGCAAATTGAACTAGCTTAATACATTATTATACATGCACTATAGTTATCATTTAGTATTCAAAATACGCTATGGAATCAAAATTTTGGCTTTCATAGAACAAACAATATAATAATAATAATATGTAATAACAATTCTGTTTATTATTTTCATATATTTTCCGCGTTAATTAATTCTATTTGTGCTACCCAAATTTTTTTTTTTTTTTACCTAACCGTCAATGGTTTTTTGTAAAATTTAGTTATTGTCTATCAAGACAGATTCTAAATAAAAAATTTTCCCTAAAAAAAAAAAAAAAAAAAAGTTATATTTTTATTTAGCAGTTATCTGAGCTAAGTTTACGCTTTAATCGATTATTATTCTATTTAGAAATTATCGCCATGTTACAGACACAATATATAAATAGTTGATTTACAATTATACGATTAATTGCGCATAGTGTGCATTTTTAAATTGTAGGGTCATTGCTGAAATGCCGCCTTTTCAGCATCCGTATTGTTACTTCCTGTGCCAGATTTCAGGCCAATCTATTCTGGTAGGAGTCTAGTCTTTATTTTCATTTTCGAAACGAACGCATGGATTTGTTTGGATATCTTTGCACTCTTTGCCTTCTTGATTTAAAGACGATTCGCCACATGTGCAGCGCGTATCTCCATGTTGGAGCAAAGTTTTGTATGTAAACAGTTCGTTTGTACCGTGAGGACTGCCGTCTACTTTTGTAGTTCAGCAGCCAAGATAGTTTATTAATTGTTTTTAAGTGAAACCTAATAATTATTCTTGTTTTTTTCTTTCACAAACTTAGAATTATTATTTTCATTGCCATCCCTTAAATCCTTGCTATAAAAGCCCTTTCATATCAGACATTCATCAACAGTTCTTTAGTACATTGAACATTGCATTTTTGTTTTGAAACATATATATTTTAATTTTGTATTTTTAACGAAACCTTGCCACAAATACTACCTATAATAATCAATGGTATGTTGCATTATTGTGGTGGTCAGGATCAGCATTTACAATTGCGTGATCTATTCGTGGCTACAGTGAGGGCGTAAGGAAGAAGTGTTTGTCGTACGGTTAGGGATTAGGGGAGTCAGGTGAATTGTGGATTCGGTAAAAGCTTGTGTGTGTTTGCGTGGTCTCATAAATAAATGAATGGAATACCGACAACCGAGTACGAAACCCAAATGCCAAAAACTTCAAAAAGCTTGCACAAAAATGGCAAATGGCAAGAGTTGCTATAGTTTGGATGCGGAGGGGAGGTTGTTGAGGAAACGGGGCAGAAAGAAGCAACAAAAATGCGCTTCAAGCTTTTAAATTTTCATTTGTGTTTTTTCTCCGGCTTCAATGTTTGTGTTCTACTGCTATGTGTTGTAAATATGTTTCTTTCTTGTATAAATAAAATGCACGAAATGTTTAAATTTTACAACCCTGGCAAAAATGTACAAAAGCCGCTGGCCTGTCTGTCTGCATGTGTATTCGTGAGTGTATATACATATGTATATATGTGTCAGTGTGGGTGTGACAGCACACAAATGTGCAAATGCATATTGTTTTAGCCGACGGCATTAACAGTATAAAGCTTAAGCCAACAAAGCGACAGAGAGAGAAAAGGCGAAACGGAGAGCAAATGAAGAGGCCAGAAAAATGATTTTAAGACGACTGTGGGAACAATACATCAGCAACAGGAACAAAAGATTTGAAATCCAATCGATCCAAAATCGATTTACCATTTTGAAATATGATATGGCTGTAATGTCAGATATAAATGCTTTGCAAAAACTTTTTTGCTTACTAAGCTCTTAATTTGTTGTCACAAAAGTAAACGAATCTTCTGGCTAAATAGAAAAACCATTAAATAGTTTTACATTTCAACATTAAAACTTAATTAATAAAATATGTTTCAAAAATAAAAAGTCAGTTATGTGAATAGCTCCACTTTTGGCTAAATACAAAAGTATAGTTTTCTTTGGTTATGTAAAAAGAAATCATATAATTAAAAAAATATTACTCATATTAAAAAAACCAATATCTTTTAATCGAGAGTATTAAATGAAATATAAGTGACAATAATAAATTTAAAAAAATTAAAAATGTATTAATAAAACTCAAAGTCTCATAATAATAATAATAGTAGTATGTATAATATCAATATAAATTTGTAAGCTGAGAATGAATTTATAACAATATCTCAAAATCTTAATTTTTCGCTCATAATTTGCACGAAATTTTATGTCTGGTTAAAATGTACAATGGTTAGCTTGGGCACAACACATATGTATATAAGTACATTACAGCAATAACACCACCGAAAAAAAATATATTTTCTGCAGCTCTTGTCATTGTTTTTGTTGTTCATGCCGTTTTTGTTGTGTTGTTTAAAATAACGAAAAAAAAAACCATTCGAAATAAAGCCGAAATATGTACATTCATACATACATACATACATATATATATAAATATCACATATCATATGCATGTTGAGTTCTTTAGTCCTGAAAATGTTGTGGGACTGTGTGACTTGAGGCGGCGTTTGACAAATTTGAACAAATTGCAATAGACACAGGCATATGAAGGCTGAGACAGGCACACATACCAACACACAATTGAAAGATGACGTTAATGACGATAATAAAGTAAATGTTTGTGATGATGATGATGATGATGATGATGCTAGAAATGATTAAGCAAGATGTTGCAGCTTTCGCAATTTTCGAAAAAGCAGCGCACAAAATTCTGTTCGTTGTTTATTTGTACACACAACGGGCAAGAACAAAATCGGCTGAAATGTTTACAAATATACAGTCGAAGCAGCGTGCCTCGCAGTCTTCTCTAACCCGCAAAATACCCCCTCTCCCCACCAACCCCTTGCTTACCTCTTGCCCACCTTTTTTTGCATTGCTTGCTGCCCCAAGCGAGTTTGATTGATTTTTACGTTTCTAATGTACAAATATTCAATATTTGCACAAAACATTGCAGCATTCAGCTTCTCAGAATGAGAATTTATTACGTATTGCCACCTCAATCTTCTTATCCAGCCATATCATCGTCATTGTGGGTCACGCACGTGGCGTATACTTAATTGCATAAATTTCCATTTTAATGTGGTTCGGTCGCATTTTAATGCTCTATTATTTTGGTTATATTATATTATAAAATTGCCAAATATATTATGCTTTTGTTTTGATCAAGGTCAACTTTTAATTTGGATAATTAATATAAATTAAAAAAGTAAGTATTTTAATGATTTTTTAATTGTCCATGTATTTAAGTGCACCTTGTGATAAACGACATTTTTCGTTCCAATATCAGGTGCAATAACAAATAACGCAGATGGTCTTAAGACCCGTGATTCAGACCACAAGGTGAAGAACCGACTTTTCACACACGGATTAAAACTTAAATATTGATTGTGAAAAAATCTTCTCTCAGCAATTTTTGAATTTTATTTTAGTTCTACGTACAATAAACTGGCTTGACTGAATGTTAAAATTTCTAACTACACTTTGCTTTCTCGATATAATTTTGAAAAATTTAGCTTTTTCCACATACTTGACACTCGTCATTTTTTGGAAAATCCAGACAATTTTTTTTTTTAATGTACCCTATTTCGTTCTTCTGATTCTAAGCTACATCTACACCAAGTTTCAGCCAAATCAGTTCAGCCGTTCTTGAGTTATAAATAGTGTAGTAGTTCATAAATTTGCCAAAAAATCTCGAAAAATCCTCTATGAAATTGTTTTGTTTTTTCCGATTGACTTCAAACTCAGTTATTTACTTCTTATGAGTAACAAATAAGTTTGAAAAGAATAATATAAAAAACATAAATAATATTTTCGTCAAGGCTATAAAATATTAATTTAAAATTAATATACTACTATACTAATTACTAAACGGGTTCGTTGCAATATTCTTTCTAATTTTGGTATAGTGTATGCTGTGACTTCAAGCACAAACTCTCTTGGGAACCCTGAAGAGCTGTTGCTGCTCGGCTAGTGACATGAAATGCTCATCAATTCATGTTACGAAAGCCCAGCTCCAAATAAAAACCTACAGACAGTTGGTGGTTACAGGGCAAATGGGGTGGTGAAATCTTTCTTAACTGACTTAGGTTGGCTGTCACACGAAGGGTAAATCCTCAGAGAGGAGAAGAGCTTGCACATACACAGTAGACCAACGTAACAAAAGGTACAGAAATATCGGAAAGAAAAAAACCAACGGTTAAATGCACGTTTTGTCGTTTTGTCGTTGGGTTGATTATGTGACTAAGCAAATGGTATACTAAGTATATTGTGTGTTTTCCGTTACATGTATCACAGATTTGACCCTGTTGCAACCGCTTAGTCGCCACTCCATTTAACTGTCATTTGCAAGCGGAGCTGTCCAAGACAGTCAAAGCGAGGGATGGAGAGGGTTAGCTAACTGCAACGAAGACGATTGCTGCTGTTTCTGCGTTCAACTTGAACAATGTCAAGGCAGATTGCACGACTCCGACCCTTCAGCCCAAGAGCCTTATAGCCATAAGTAAGGAAAAACTTATAGGGAGGGAAGACACTTCAAGGTAATTCTGTCACTGCCAGCATCCATTCAAATAAGCATGCTGTGGCATGGTAGCCAAACGTGAAAACCTTCAACTGCGCATCAAAAAAATGAACGTTAATATAAATATGTATGTATGTATATGCAATAAATGTACAATATATAAACAACTTGAAGCAGCTCAACAAATGTTTGCACTTAAACAATTTGCTTGTATACAGAAGAATAAAAAGTTGATAAGGCACTGCTTTGGCTGCTTTTCTCAGGAACAATGTCATTCAAAGAGAAACTTAAATACACATTATACATTATTTAGCAAAGAAAATCTGAAAAGAACTTTTCTTACAATTGCTACAAAAAAAAAAAAAATCAAAACAAAAATTATTGAATCACTGTGCGATATGAAAACACCAGAAGATTCCACTTGCCAAAAACAACACCAAGCTCCGCAACTTTTTGTTTAACGTTCAATCAACTTAATTAAAAAGTTTATTGAATGCAGGTGTGCAGAATTTTTATCTATTCTACCTGACAGCTGAGAATTGCTTGACCTTAAAATGGACGATGTATGAATAGAGCTCGTTAGTTGTTTGATTTTGGGATTTCAAAACATAAGAAGTCTTCCAGCTAAAAAATAAATAAATTGAATAGCTCGCTCAATAACTTTCACCCATTAGTACTCAATTCTAGTTGAGTTGATTGCTATTCCTAGTATGATCAGCCTTATATATATTTCACAGTCATCTTTTAATAATTATAATAATTACAAGTAAGGAGGCTCTAGTCGAGAGAGCCCGACGAGAAGATATCCTGAACCCAATTGCAATAAATATATTAAATTTAATGGGAATTAAAAGGTTTCGATGCGGTTTACTTCTTGCACCTTAAAAGTTTGCTAAGCTATTAAAAATAATTATCAATGTAAACAAAACTAAAACCTATTTAAACTTAGCGATATCTCCGGTGTTTCTCAACCAATTTGGACGAAGTTTTGAGAAAAGTTCTATCGTTACCCATTATTTCAACTCCCATTTTTAAAATTTCCAAATTCGATATTTTTTAGTTATCAATTCCATGTGTATATCGGAAACCAGAGTAGTTATCGAATATTTGAAACAAACTTGTTCTGTTTGAGCTACCGATCTGAAACTTTGTTCACGGCCTTCTTTTATCCGCAGTACCACCATAACATAAAGCTACTTAACAAAAGCAAGATCTGTTAACAGATTATACTTACTATGAAAAACAAGTAGGCCAAATATATTTGCTTTACTTGTTTTATTTTAAAATCCGAATCCGAGACTATTAACTCATTTAATCATCTTTATTTTTTACATTTGCCTTTCACCCTTAGCCCTTAAAATATGAAGAAAAATTATGGCTACGTACAAATTGATGTAAGGAAACATCTTCGACCGTGTGTCTATCTCAATGTATGAACGCGGCGATGTCAGCTGCTATAAGAGCTTAAGACACATTTCGAATACAACCTGGCCTGCAACATAGTCAGATCAATTTTTTTTTTCTTCGAGTTTTGGACAATTTTTCTTTTTTGTAAGACTCTAATTTATAATCGTTAGCTATTGTGAAAATGTATAGAATTTAACTAACAAATAGATTTGATAGCAATTAAAAATTGAATTGATTGCATATTGATTATTTGTGAAAATTGAACATATTACAGATTAAAATTGATATATTATCATTTTTTGTTCACTCACAAAAAGTAAATAAAATCTTTTGCTATCCTGATGTCATGTCTGATTCAATTGGTTTCAGTTCACGAGAATTCTTTGTAAGGCCATCACCGGCAAAGTTGTCAAACATCAGTTTTGATTGACTTTTACCTTTTACTGCCCAAGCTCTCACCAATGCGCTTTTGCTTAACTAACTACCAAGTAATGCAGTTCTGACCAAGTTAAGCTGTGCATATTTTCATTAGTTGGCAGTTTGAATTCTATGAAACGAAATTCAGTTCGCATTATTATCATCATGTGCATCATTCGGAACTAAGACACAAGAAGCCACAATCGTTGGTCAATCAAAAGTCAGCTTATGGCTTATGCCAGAAACTCATTTTCTGATTCCTCAAAAACTCTTCCAATGTATTGAACCAAAGCATATTAGAAAGGGGTAGGTAGTGCGGTGTTGATTAAAGAAATGGCACTTTGTTCTTTTGCAAGCAATAGCACCAGCAGCATACAAACAAAGTTTCTTCATACTTCCACAGATTATCTTTATGTGAACGCAACGTGCACCAACCTTCGTCGTCACCCTTTAAATTTATTATGCATGTTTTTCACTGCTTTGTATTATCTAAGTTTTTTGTTGCAGTTTGCTTATGCTGTTTGAATTTGCTTTTTATGACGTACTCAAACTTAAACAAGAACTTAAGTAAGACCATAGCAAAGCTTACTTATGTCAAGAATTTGTTGATTAATTTAAATTGATATTAAAAAAAAGAAAACAGAAAGAATTTTTGACATAAAGACATCAAAACATACAAATTCAACAATGGTGTACAAGATTGTTGCATTTTTTTAATAAGTAACTAAACGTTTATAAATAATATTGAAGATCTCTAATTCAAAAACTTATTACGTTTATTCAGATAACATCACTTTTTTCTGGCTTTTACGAGTTTTCTTATTGTCGAACATTCTATGTAAATGCAATGTTCGCTTATGTTCAAGTTTGATAATGTGCAATATGGGGAAATGTCTTATGGGGAAATGGGTATTAATAGAATTTCATTTTTTTTTCGCCACGACTGTTGCTGTTGGTGCTTAACACATTAACGCCTAGCAGCTGCAAGAGAATGAAGAGAACTACAACAACAAAACAAGAAAAATTATGAAAGGGTCAGAACAGAACGTATGTACGTTTTTTAATTTCATTAAGTACTATGTAGAACCGTAACAGCCAAATAAATAAGAATGAAATAGCAGCAACAACAACAAAATAAATGTTATGGACTCACCTTTACTTAACAAATAGAGCCGTATGAAGCAATTCAGCCAATGGAGTTGCGTGCCGGCAGCGCCAAGGGATTTGTAACGGTATTTAAGCCTGCTGCTCGAAGCCATTGATAAGGCTATGCATGTTGTTCTGTTCGAGCAAAAAGTTTATAGAGTACACCCACAGAAACACACGCAAATTCACATAAACAAAATGCAGAAAAAAAATAAGCGGACTACAAAAATCACTGCAGCATCACTTTATGTTGCATAAATTTACCAAATGAGCGCTGAAATTATGCAGGATAATCGACAAAACATTAATAACAGTTCTACAGTTGTTTTTTTTTTATTGAACTGCGCGCCAAAAACTGTTAATTTGGCGAATAGCTATGTGCCTGGGAATGCCGTGTAACCAATTCTGAGCGTGCGCCGCTGTTGAACGCCAGCATGCGACTAAAGGTACGATGCAAGCAAAAGAACGCGCGAGTGAATAGACTTGGCGCGCGAGCTCCAAAAAAAGTACAGGCAGCAAAGTAATAGCACTAAAAAACGGTCAAAATGGCAAATAAATTCGAAAATGTGGTCACATTGTTCCACTGTTAACTCTGTTTATGTGCACAAATCAAAAATGTAATAAGTCTAATTGTATGAGCCGATCGAAATACAAAAATAAAATGGACACTATTTAATATTTAAGAATTCAGCAACTTAAGTAGATTTGATTTTGAATAGTTTTTACAACGCGTTGTCTTTAGAAAGTTCACTTATTTATTAAAATGCAGATGCAAGCTTTTAACATAAAGCCGTTATGCCACACAATCACTCAGCTGAGCAGGTGGCAACACCATTTGCTATAGATTAACATAAGAAGCTCACAACTGTTGAGTCACAGTTGTGTTGCACTGTAAGTCTAAACGATTTGTTTACAGTTGGGCATTCCTTTAATTCTATAGCCTTTCGCACAGGATGCAAGCGTTGTATAGCAACCATTGCTTGACATGCCTGCACCAATTAGATAAACACAACGTCGACTCGACGCATATCATCGACAAAAAGCTACAGCATCTTCTAATAGAGTGTTTGGATTGGCAGCAAACAGAGCTTTCCGTGGAATGTTTACCCAACCGCCTATGTTGCCCCTGCTACGAGCTTTTGCGGCGTTTCGAGAAGTTTCAACACCAGGCACGCCTTTGCCGTCAGCAGCTACTGGACTTGCTAAATCAGGAGCAGGCCGAGCAGCCGCAATCTGCCGGTTTTGAGATTATCTATGAACGCGAATCAATGCCATCCCCAGAAGTCTTGCTGCTCGCTGTGGATGCCGAGGCCGAATCGATGGACGAACGCCCACCACCAGATCCGTTCGAAGAGGCGGTTAAGCACCCTAAGCAAGCAAAGACATCGCGCCCCAGTCTTTTGAAAGGTCGCAAAAACATCTTCAAGTGCTGGCAATGCGGCCATTCGTTTTCTCGAAGACTCACCATGGACGCCCATGTGCGTAAGGTGCACGAAGGCATCAAGCGTCCCTTCAAATGCGATCTTTGCGACAAGGCATACATTTTTATGGGCGGCCTCTACACACACATCAAGGAGATCCATGGCACTCAGGTGCGTTCACATCGCTGCGATCATCCCGAATGCGATCGTGTGTATGTCAGTCGCATTGCCATGCTTAAACACAAACGTCTTAAGCATAATCCGTCCGCTACACCAGCCTGCAAGTATGTGTGCGAGAAGTGCGGCGCCACCTTCAATCAGACAGCGAATCTCGCACATCATCGTCGCACCAAACACCCCACGCCAGCGGAGTCAGCAGCAATATCCCGCAATAGCAAGCAATTTTATTGTGATATATGCCAAAAGCATTTCCATTCCCGTTACACCCTCAGATACCATCAAATGCAACAGCACACAGATGCCGCTAACGTGCAGGAACAGCACGAGTGCAAAGAGTGTGGCAAGCGCATGGCCAAGCGATTTATGCTCATGCGACACATGCTCGTCCACAGTAAAGAAAAGTTACCCTGCGAACATTGCGGTCGTCGCTTTACTCGCCGTTTCGAGCTCGAATCGCACATCCGTGCCGTCCATCTGAAGCTGAAGCCATTTCCCTGCACACATTGTGGCGAGACTTTTGCCACTCGCAAAACGTTGACACATCACGAATACATACATACCGGAGAGAAGCCCTACGTTTGCGGCGTCTGTGGACAGACCTTTCGCCAGCAGACCTGCCTCAAGACTCACAGCAAAATTCATGGCGAAAAGTCTAAATGCAACCAAGGCGCAACGATAAACGATAAAAACAAGAGCTAAAATAAAAAACATTTTCATATAGCATATATATAAAGCTTTCATTCTTGTCAATCATAAGTGGAAGCTTCTTTCATCTCAGAAAGGCTTAAGCTTCAACACCACTTCTTTAATTGGTAGCCGTTTATACAAATTTAAATTAAGATAACTCACAAAAAAGAAAAGAAACTAAATTTAACTTTAACCGATTGATTTTGTGCTGTTCGCCTCCTCAGGATGAACCTGCCGCTCACGTTCTATGTAAACGGGCAAATCCTCCAAAGGCTTATAGTATAGATGCACAGCTTGGGAACCGGCCATCATAGCCAGCAGAGCGCAGCCCAGAAACTTTGTGTACTGACCCCACGAGACTCCAGCGGGCATTTTTAAGCTGTTGACTGTTCCGCTGGAAGCTGTTGTTGCTGTTGATGATGATGCTGCTGCTCCTCTATATAGTTCTTGGCCTGCCTGCGCTTAAATGTGCGATCTATAAAGATAATGCAAATTTCAAGTGGTTTTTTTTTGTTTGTTTTTTTTTCGGTTACATACAAAAATTGGTTTCGCCCACGGTCCAGTTGATCATAGAAAATTCGAGACCAGCACCGAGCGCAAAGAAGAGCGGCAAGAATCTATAGATGCCAAAGCGTTTTTTTCCGGGCCAACTGTCGAGGAGACGTCGCACAAAGCTACTGTGCAGACTCATTGGGCGATTATATAAATGCGCCGGTTACCAGCTGTCCATGCAATTTGCACTCCTCCAACAACTTGGTTAATAGTTTGCTTAAAGCAATTAAAGGTGCAGGCGTTTCTGCATTTCACTTCACTCATTCAATTTAAATATGTACTAACTGTTTAATAATGCCTATTCAAAATACAACTTGCGTGTGTTTCAATAGTCAAAACAGCTGATGGAGCTATTGTGGAAAAGTTTTTTACAGCTGTTAGTTCTCCGTTCTGCGTTGTTTGGCCTGTTAAATTGCTCTTATCTGCGTTTTCTGCAATGTTGTCGCAACTGCTCCACTTTTACGTGCTCTGTTAACCTTGCGTTCTATTGTACATTTGTTTGGAAGTTGTATTTCTAGTTTTCAACACGTAAACTGTTTGAAATATTTTCATGCAAAGCGCACTCAATATAAACATATGTAAACATTGTCAATAAACAACAAAATATGATACACAGTCTGTTTATAGTCAACAGCAGCGGGTAAGCATAAAAATGTATGTATGTACACATACTACATACACGCAAATAATTAACAATAATTTTCATAAATACTTATGTTTGGATTTTAAACACATAGTGAAGTCTTTTTGGAAAAGCACTGGCGTTCCGTTGTCTCTCGCTCCGTTTGCGAATACTTTCTCGATGCACAGCGTGCGGCACCATACGTAAGTTGCTACGAGCCACGTTTGCAAACAGCCATACTTTTATATGTATGTACCATAAGTAATCCATTTGGTGATTTATATAGGATGTGCCGCCGGTGATTGCCACGCCCCATTATTATCTTATCACGGTGCAGCGAGATAGCGTTTCTTTGGTGGCTGCCTGCAAGCAAGAGGTGCCACCGCTGTTTGTCATCGAATTTCTGCATCGTGTTGTCGACACGTTTCAGGACTATTTCGGCGATTGTTCCGAGTCTGTGATAAAAGATAACTATGTGGTCGTCTATGAGTTGCTCGATGAGATGCTCGACAATGGCTTTCCCCTTGCCACCGAGAGCAACATACTCAAGGAGCTTATCAAGCCTCCAAACATATTGCGCACTATTGCCAACAGCGTCACCGGCAAAAGCAAGTATGTACAAATCTTGATTAATTCCCCGCCTCCCTACGACTTCTACATCACTAACTATTATGTTTTGATTTTGCAGTGTCAGTACAATTCTGCCGTCAGGCCAACTATCGGCTATTCCTTGGCGACGCAGTGGCGTCCGTTATACCAACAACGAGTCCTACTTCGATGTTATCGAAGAGGTGGACGCCATTATTGACAAATCAGGATCCACTGTCTTTGCCGAGATACAGGGGCATGTAAGGCAAAGCCCAACATAAAAAACATGCTAAGTTCTAAATATTTCATATTCCATTAGATTGACTGCTGCATTAAGCTATCTGGCATGCCCGATTTGACATTGTCGTTCATGAATCCGCGTCTATTTGACGATGTCTCGTTTCATCCATGTGTGCGCTTCAAGCGTTGGGAAGCCGAACGCTTGCTCTCCTTTATTCCACCAGATGGCAACTTTCGTCTGATGTCTTATCACATTAGCTCACAATCGGTGGTTGCCATACCCATCTATATACGACACAACTTCTCGATTAAGACCGGCGAACAGGGTCGCCTAGATTTAACGATTGGCCCACGAAATACGCTCGGACGCACGGTCGATAAGGTCAAGCTGGAGCTAACGATGCCCAAGTGTGTGCTTAACTGCCTGCTAACGCCTAATCAGGGCAAGTATACGTTCGATTCGGTTAGCAAAACGCTTTCTTGGGATGTCGGACGCGTCGATGTATCGAAGTTGCCGAACATTCGCGGCACGGTAAGCAAAGCTCAGACTATAAGAATTTCAAACTAAGCCAGACTAAGACGACTAATGTAATCTGTTGTTATAGGTGTCCATAACGCCGGGCAGCACCAACATTGATGCCAATCCGTCAATCAATGTGCAATTCCAAATCTCACAGCTGGCCGTCTCGGGTTTGAAAGTCAATCGTCTGGACATGTATGGCGAGAAGTATAAGCCCTTCAAGGGTGTCAAATATTTAACCAAAGCCGGCAAATTCCAGGTGCGCATGTAGCTACATGCCCCAAGCCGCACCCGTCACCTCCTACTCTACTCAGCTTTAACTAAGTGTATAAAAACCACAACCAATACTTTCTTTAAGCGTAATGTTCAACTTATTTTGTTAAGACATATTTCCATTTTCATTTTCATTACATTTTTTTTTTGTTTTTTTTCTTATGCTATTAATCCAAAACAATCAATGTCTGTATCAGAGTCATTCAAAGTGTCAATGATCCTTAATTTCATAAAGTAAAAATACTTTCAATCTGCGTCTTGCAAGCCTCATCTGTTTCCAATACAACAAATGCGAAAACTTTGACATTCGGACGTTGCCTACTTCAGAATATTCTCACACTAGTATAAAAACGGGTGATAAGGAGTTTGCTCTCAAAGAGTAAGCACGGGATGGGGAGGGGAGGGGGATAACTCCGGTATAAGAAGTATAAGTTACCCATAATACTTAATACTTACTGAAGCCATACCGAAGTTAAATGTTTGGCTCTAGACGTCCACCTTTAATGTGTTAAAATCGAATTAGAAACCTTTGTTGGCTTGTAACTGCATTCGATAAATGTGCACATGAATATGGATATGGTTAATCTTTTTATACCCTGAAACCGTGTTAAAGGGTATAATGATTTTGAGCAAAATAGCAAAAGTCAGAATGAAACATCACTGACCCCATACACTATCAAAACCCGAGTCAATTTAGTAATGTCCGTAAGTGTGATCGCGTCGATCTAAGAGACTATAAGAGCTTAAATCTGCAAACTTGAAAGATACGGCAATATAGTGAAAAATAATTTTGAAAGGGAATCGAAATCATTCGAGAAACACCAGAAATATTGAAGATTAAAGTTATGTCATCAAGCATTAGCGCAGTAGGAAAATTAAAGGTTCAACGTATTTCCAAGTCGAGTCGTCTCGACTAGAGACTTCGTACTTGTTTCGGCTTTGGGTTTTCAATGTATTCAGGTTGCTAACTATAGGTTTAAGATTGACGGCCTATGTCGCTAAGGCCTTGAACAATAAGATTTGTACATGTAAGTAAATGGTAAAAAAGTTTCGTACCAAAGAGATTGTCGCAATTTTCTCATATTCCAACGAAATCTTTTAAAATTCTGTCTTAGTACTCAAATTTAGTCAAAAACGTTATTATGGTGAAAATGTTCAGCTTTATTGCTCTTTTTATAACGGAACCCATAAAATGGGTAAATCAGGGAAGAAGGGAGCATCTCCGACCCCATAAAGTATATATATTCTTGATCAGCATCGATAGCCAGGTTGATATGGACATGTCCGTCTGTCCGTCTGTATGAACGCGTAGATCTCAGAGACTTCAAGAGCTAGAGACTTCAGGTTTGGAATATAATTTCTCCTACACCATGAGCAGAATAAGTTTGTTTCAAATTATCGATAACTATTCTGGTTTCCGATAGCACATGGAATCGATTACAAAAAATCGAATTTGGAAAATGTAAAAATGGGGGTTGAAATAATAGGTAACGATAGAACTTATGTCAAAGTTTCGTTCAAATCGGTTTAGAAACACCAGAGATATCGTAAATTTAAGTCAGTTTTAAGTTTTGTTTCAATTGATTATTATTTGAAGCATACTTTTAGGGCACATGGAGTTTAATTTTTTCAACTGGGTTCAAGGTATCTTCTAGTCGGGCTCTCCCGACTAGAGCCTTCTTACTTGATTATCAATGCTATACGTTGATACTAATTAATTTATAGATTTAAAGTTCTTAGTACTTAAAATCTCTGAGATCGATATAATTCCACAGACAGACAGGCGAATACTTTTCAGGATTCTAGCTTAAAGTCCGTAAAATAAATATGCATTTTCGAAATAAAAGGTCGAAATATGTGAGATTTAATTGATTTTCACCTTAAAATTTATTAACTTGTTATCGATTTCTAGCCCCCAAAATTAGTTTTTACCATCGGTTTCAGAGTTTAAAAATTCTTTGCAAGCATATTTGTACTCAGAGAATTCTCGAATAGATGCCAACTTTACTTGTTCCACAAAAAAACATTTTTTACCTTATTCGCTATACCCAGACATGACTGTATTATTAACAAATAAGGATCTGTCACTTAAACACACCAACCAAGCAAGAGCTTACTTAAATTTTATCTTTATTAATCAAACATAGTATGAATATAGAAATTTCAAGCAGAATAATGTTTGATGCAAGTGACTGCAAGTTTTTTTTGTATGTATGTATGTATGCATGTGCTTTGTGCGCCTGTATTAGTGTGTGCAACGCCATATTTAAAACTGGCTGCAGAATCTTGTCCGCCACTTGGCTGGCAAACAAGTTGCAAGTTCGCTGCGTCTGCTGCTTGGCAGCATACCTCAATACCAAAGCAAAAAAAGCCAATAAATTTAAATAAAAATGCAAAACTTGACTTGTTTTTGTTGTTGTACTGACCAGTCGCAAAATGTGTATAGCTTATTTATATGTGTAGTAGATGTATATACATATGTACATATATTTTATTTGTACTCTAGTATATATGTATATATATGGCTTGCATTTTTTGCGAGTCTGTGGCAACCGGTTCTGTGGATGGCAACGGCAACCCGGTCTGACTTTGGGTCTAACATTAAAGCATTTGGCGCGGTGGCGTGCAACGGTAGCCAACAAGCGCCAGCAGCAGCAGCAGCAGCGCATAGAATACGCCTCTGTCCAAGCCCAATGCTGACATGTTATACACACACACACACACACCCAACAAAAACACCGAAAGAGAATCAACAGAAACTGCTGTTTAGCTTGCTTTTTTGGCCGAAAATAGTGAGCGTGGGAAACATTTAAGTTACAGTTTAACAGGCGCAACACACAAAAGAGAACCTTAACCAAAAGCGGCATGTGGCATGCGGCATGCTGTGCCAGAGCTTTTGCCTTTCTATCTCTCTCTCTGCTGCTGCCCGCCAGTTCGTTGCATAAGTCATTCGATTTTGATTTTTCGAAAAGTTAAACAATGCTAATAGTTATAATTCTCAGTTTTGCTCTGATAATTGTTATCGGATTATGCCAGTTTCAAACTTTCATTAATATTTATATATGCTGCTGCACTCTATACACAGTATTCGTGCATACAAAATCTGGAAAAGTACTTATTGTTGTTGTTGCTTTGTTCCCAAATAGCCCGCAGCAATTATGGCCAAGCAAGTGTTGAGATAATTGTGTGTGAAATAAATTTAAAAAAAAAACTTGGCTGAATGGTCATTATATTGTAATCGCTTATACAAAGCAACAAACTTGTCTGAGAGGGCAACAGGGTGGATAAGGCCGAAGAAAAATAAATTTATTTACTGCAGAACTAAATGAAGGAACGGGTTTTTAAGCGTTCGAAAGCTTTTAAGTTTTTGTTTTAATGGCGTTGATTTGCTTTGAACTCATTATATGAACTTTTGGTATTGTTATAAATGCAATTAAGACATGTTTTTCTATTACGAGCTTTTGAATTGAAACATTAAATATCCTTTATAAAATTGGTTTGATGGCAACATATTATAATATCATACTTTAAGCCGCGTTTTTAACTCACAAAAACACAAACAAAATAAGTAAATAATAAATTTACACTTTCTTTAGGAGACTTCAACAATAATGCATATCATCTAAAGAATTTGATTGCCATCATAAACTTTAAAAAAACCAACTGAATTTCAAAAAAAAAATATTTTTTGAATATTTTCAACCAGCTCTAGCAATTTGTGTAAAACATTAAAAGCAACTCGACACGAGAACTCCATTAATCTTCCATTTTAACACAAAGTGTTTTAACTTTTGGTTAGCACTGTGTGCTAACAGAGATCAGATTATGTAAATGATGTTTGTTAGTTAGCTTTTTAACACACACATAGACACACACTCTAATTCTGTTCAAGCCCAGGCCAAACCCAGCTCCAATATACAAAATAATAAACAAGTAAGAAGGCTCTAGTCGGGATAGCCCGACCAGAAGATACCCTGAACCCAGTTGCAGTCCTTGCGTCCTAAAAGTATGCTTCAAATTATGATCACTTTAAACCAAACTCATAGCTGAATTAACTTTACGATATCTCTGGTGTTTCTTAACCGATTTCGAAATTTTGAGAAAAGTTCTATCGTTACCTATTACGCCAAATCCCATTTTTACATTTTCCAAATTTATATATTTTTTTGTTATCGATTCCATTTGTATATTTAAAACCAGAGTAGTTATCGATAATTTGAAGCAAACTTGTTCTGCTTATGGTATAGGAGAACTTATATTCAAAATCTGAAGTCTCTAGCTCTTGTAGTCTCTGAGACAGACAGACAGACGGACAGACGGACGGACAGACGGACATGGCCATATCGACTCGGCTATTGATACTGATCAAGAATATATATACTTTATGGGGTCGGAGATGCTTCCTTCTGCCTGTTACATACTTTTGCACAAAACCATTATACCCTGATTTACCCATTTTATGGGTTCAGGGTATAAAAAGACTCCACCTAGTGGAACTATTTGAAATCGTTTTACTTGTTGCTCCAGTTTCGAAATTTGCAGAGAAAACAAAGCTTAACACTTTGCCGAGTGCTAAGTGGTTTCAATTGAATGCAAGTGTATGCACCACCCAACGTGCCACACCCCTTTTTAGTACCCCCTTCATACCAAACTAAACTTTTGCAATTGATGTTAAAGACACATTTGTTTGTAACAAAAAATGTATGTTAAGAGCTAAATCTACAAAAACGTGATGTTTGTTTTTGTACAATGGATATTAAGATTTGAATGCTCTTTTATTTTTTTTTTTTATTTCATCATGATATATTTTACTTTCGCATATCTTTAAATTACTCATGAAGTACTTTAACACTTTACATTTTCCGAAAACTTGGTGCTGGTCACAATCCAACTTTTTTTGCTGACTTTTTATAATTACAAAAAAAAAAGTTGGTTCGCTCATAGGCCGAAATTCAACGAGCTTATTGAATTTTCTATTACATAGATGCTTTTTATTAAAAGTAGGATCTATTGCATGAACTTAGTGAATTTTGTTTCACATAAAGTCTGTTTGATTTTTTTTTTTCTATCACTTTTTGTTGCCGCTGTGTTTTTCATTGTTTATTTTATTCATTTCAATAATATTTTATGAAAAATTTTAATGTAATGTACAAAAGTTTTAAAATATCACTAAAAAAAAAAATTACAAAAATATTTTTAGATCCCCAGACATATCATATGATTTATAGGCATTTCAATAAAGAATATTCGTTTTTCAATCTATGGTGAAATACACTGTTTTTTTTTTTAAAGAGAATTTTTACATTGATGGAAACATTACGAGCTGTAAAAAACGTGAACTTTTTGCTCAGGTTGACTTTTGTAGCTCGAATGCAATAATTCGAAATATGTAATTTAATTTGTTAACAAAACTTTTTTTCTGTCATGTCAAAGTAATTGACTCAGTCACTTGACTGTGTGTGGCAGGGCATTTAAAAATCAATAACTCCAACGAATCAACATGCATTTGTCATTAGCAACAAATTTTGTATCTCCTCTTGCTGTTGTTGTTGTTCTTGTTCTTTATTTGCTTTCGTGTTTCGTGCAATTGCATTTGTGTTCAATAATAATTTGAGCAGCTTGTTCATTCTGTGCAAATGTTTGAGATACAATTTGTAGCTCATAATTGCGAAAGTTAAACACGAGCCAATCGCAAAACACCAATGACAGCATAAAAAAAATAATAATAATTATTATTATAATCGAAATTGAAACTGCAGCTTGAAACTTGAGTCCGTTGCCAAAATCCAAAGTCTAATAAGCGTCTGGCTAGCTAATTAGAAACGCTGATTGTGCCCCAAAACACACTCACACACACACACACACACAGACAGACACACACTAATTTAAACATGGGGCATTTGAATGTAGACAACGGAAATCCACACGCTAAATTGCAGAAACAGACGATGCTGACGCCTAATTTGATGGTCATTTTATATACCCTGGGATTGCATTTACCTGCAACGATAAGCCAAACCATAAAGGAAACATAACAAGTTTTATAGTAAACTGAAGTTTGTCGTTAAGTTTAAGTGTTGCAAGAGAACAAGAACCTTACTTTGTATCGCCAAAACGAAGAAAATCTTTTGCTTGTCTGATTCGTAACCAACACAGCCCAAATTATAAGATTTGCAACGCTAAAAGGCTGTTTAATGCAAGTAACGAATTATGGTTAGGATTTAATTTCGATCAACTGGCATTCAAATAATAAAGATAGGGAAATTTGAGATCAGATTTTCATTTTAAAAAATCGTTTGTGATATCTGATCTATCTAATACTACTTATAACTGTTAATGCATAATATTTCAGAATATAAACGGTATATACATATATGTATGTTTTGAGTAATTTAACATTTTTTGATTAATTATGCTTTACTTAATGGTCATACACATATTTTAGATTGATATTTCTTACTATAAATAATAAACATTAAGTTAGATTTAAAAAACCAAACAGTGCAACTTTTAATGAGTTTATATGCCATGTTACATACATATTTACATATGTGAATAAGTTTATGTTAATGTTTTTATGTTTCTTTCTGCAGGTTATCTTTGTCGTCGACTTTATCGCGACTGTATCACTCAATTTGTGGCCCGTTCATTATTTCGTTGTAAAGCTCATTAAAAACGATTGAAACTTCCGCGCAAACTACGCAAGAGTTATTATTACTTAAGAACAAACATTTTGAGACAATACATACACTGATAAAAAAAGGACGTGCTTAAATTAAGTTCAAGTGCACTTGAATTGAGGATTCACGATTCTAGAATTTTATTTTTGATTAAAGTACGAAATACTTGAAATGCACATGAAACCACTTAAATCCAGAACAAAGTGCTTGAAAGTAGTGAAAAATAATTAAATCAAGAAAAAAGAATTTGAATCAAGATAATTCTTCATTCAATGAAGAGTTACGGACCTAAATCCTACAAGCATAATAAAAAACTTGAAACTTGAATCTTTATACTCGATACCGAAAGTAAAAAGTATATTTGGTTTGTGCAATGTCCGTCATGATCTCTGTCCGTCTGTTCGTCCTTATGTGCGCTACTTTTTTCCACACCCTTTAAGCTAGAGACTTGAAACTTTCCAAATAAATTTATCTATGGCCGAGTAAATTAGAGTGTCCAGCTTGGGGCTCTACGATAGCTTGGGGGCTGGAAAATCGATAAATTTGATAGCTGAAAATCACGACTTTAAAAGCTAAAACTACCAAATTTGGTTAGAAGATAACTACTAACAATCCCCAAACACTGCATCAACATTTTTTAGCCACACCCACCCATTCCGCTCCCAGTCCCCTCTCATTTGATTGAAGTGCAATAAAGATTGTTTATAAGTAGGAATCGGGATTGAATTCAGAAAATGCGGGATTGATTCAATACCAATCAGGACTGGTTCAAGCAAAAATCGGGATTGATTTGATTTTAACTAAAAAAGTGGATTGATTCAAGCAATATTTGGGATTGTCTTTAATAAAATTCTGGATTAATTTGAGAAAATTCTTGATTGATTCAAGCAAAAATTTTGATTGACTTAAGCCAAAGTCTGGATTAAATTAAGTAAAATTGAGATTGATTTCAGTAAAAATCTGTATTGAATTAAGTAAAAAAAGGTTTAATTTAAGGCAGATTTGCCTTATATCTCGCCTTAACATACTTCATTTACCCATTATCTTACTTGAATCAAGTAATTCTGGCATACAACTTTGTTCCGCACAGTCAGGGCCTTTGTTTTAACACGCTTTTCGCACACTCAGTCATTCATTGAGATTGGGGGGTTTCATTAAAGTAATGAAGTGGTGCCCCCTCATACCCCTATAAGCTATCCACCAGCACCCTGACTAAAATATGAGTCAGGCTGCCTGCTCATTTTGCGTTAATTTAGGGAAATTTTTAGTGACGGCCACCAAGTTATCCAACTTACTATAAACAAAAGCGGCCAAAGCAAAGAATTTTAAATGAGGATTTGCATACAAAGTCGGCGACGGTTGATAAACAATTGCCAAATTTCAAAGAAAAATGTTTACCTAATAAAAACAAAACAACTTGCAAGGGTTTGCCGATAACGGGTACGAACGGAGCATCGGGGCCTATCAATAATTTTTATATGCTAATCAATGTGTTTAAAATGGATTGATGCCGCATGATAATAGATAAATGATGTCATTTATAAACAAGTAGAAAAGTTACAGTCGGTCGCAACCGACGGCGGTATACTCGGTCTAACTGTAATAAAACCAGATTGCTAAGGGATACGGATTCGGCAGGCGTCTATGCTACCTTAGAGATTGTCTGATGCAAATGGGGATGCCACTAGCTATCTTCCTTCAAAATTTGGTGACTTTATCTCAAAGTTTGTACAAAGTGAGGGAATGCGGCCTAGGGGCGCTATAGGTTTTCGTGGCATTTAAAGTTTTTGGGATTCTTTATCACCCATCTTAGAACCAAATTTGGTGACTCTAGCTCAAAAAATGTGGAAAATATAGGTGTTTTTGATTTCAAAATGCAGGCGAGGCTGAGCCCGGAATAGGCGGGCGCGACTCAAAAACTTTGATGCAGTTTTTTGGGGTTCGGTTGTTCTAGCTGTAAAAATGTGCGTTGGATATATCGGTTTTCAATTATCGAGTTTATCGATTTGCCAGCCCCCCAGTTTCCACTTTAATTTTCCCGTCCATAGATAAAGATATTTGTAAAGTTTCGAGTCTCTAGTTTAAACGGTGTGGAAAAAAGTTGCGCACAAACGGACGGACAGACACCATGACGGACATTGGACAAACCCAATATACTCTTTACTTTTGGTATAGAGCATAAAAACAACTTTTTTTTTGTGTGTCGCCTGACCAAAAATAGAGAAGATGATGGAGCGAGAGAGAGACAAGGCGAGAGGATCGAAATCTAAATGATTTACTATCGAATTCTTACAGAAATTAACATTAATTAACTAAGTTCAATAAATTGTGAACACAAAAGAAAGACAAAATACTCAGCACAGATTGATCGATAGCAGGCTTAACATCATGGAATCAAAAAACCTAAAGATGATTTCTCAATACCTACTTTTATATATATATATATATATATGAAGTAATAGCATGTTATCCTAGTCGATGTCACTTTGAAAATAATTTATTCTAAACTAATTGAAATTGAAAACAATTGGAAACGTTGCAGTCGGATGTATAAAATCGGGTAAAAAGATACCTGATTGCACAGGGGTACGGATGCAGCTGGGGTGTGCCCTGTTTTCAAAGATTGGCTTTATTGCCACCAAATTTGGTGATACTAGCTCAGCCAGGGGGGTGTACGCCACTATCTATTTTCTTTCAAAATTTTGTAACTATTAGGATGTGGGAAATATGTGAATTTATCGATTTTGAGCTAGCAATTTCCCAGCTAGAACCCTCATCCAGACATTTTATATGTCTTGCCAGTAGAAAAAGATATTTGCAAAGTTTCAAATCCCTAGTTTAAAGGGTGTCGACAAAGTTCATACTGACTGACAGACACCATGAAACCCATATACTCTTTATCGAGTATAAATAACAAATTTATATCGCAGAAGAATTGTATATGTTCAAACAAAAACAGAACAAAAACAAGAAAAGCAAGTGAAAAATATAACTTTTGATGGTTGCCTTTTAAAATAAATAAATAAATTGTTTCCAAAATTAAAGGTAGACCCCAAAAAGCATAACAACACATACATTTTTATATATTGAGGTCTCGTGTTATGCAATTTTCAGCCGCGAGGTCGCCAATGATCCGCGCTTGTTTCGCGATTATGCAACACGTTTGTCAACTTTGCCAATTTGTTTAGATTGAATTAAAATTACTACAATTTATTTGACATTTTATATGGCATTTGTTTGATATAAATCAACCTCTAAAAGTTACGCTATATTTAAGGTCACTTGAAGTACATGTAATAATACCATATGTATGTATGTGTGAATTATGCACGTATATATATTAAAAAATAATAGCCCTAAAATGTTTACCTAAAACCATATGAGATTTTCCTTAAAGTGTTTTTGTATGACACAGGACGATGTATTGCTCTGTTATTCGAATTTTTAGTCGGAATTAATCTGACCATTAAATGTGATAATGGGTAAAAAATAGATTTGTTAAGCAGCTTATTCTCGTATCTAATATAGTTAGATAAGACGAGGTTTTGGTCCAGTGTTACCTAACCTGCTCCTGGCAAGTACTAGGCAAAAGTAAAGTTTAAAAGAATCTCGATCTAGTCTCAGTTGTGTACATATACATATGTGTACGCAATACATTTTTGTTTTGTAATAGTCATCATAAGCGTAATACTTGTCGTAAATTGCTCAAGTTGTGGGCGATTCTCACATTCCAATTGCTATAGTCTGACTTGATGTTGACCCTAAACAAGCCCCTTCTCGGTTCCATGTTTCGTTGCCGTTATAAAGTAAACGTTCCGAGTTCCGTAGCCCACTTGAATTTCGCTTTTCGCTGTGCCGTCATATTTATTTATTTATTTATTTTATTGAGGGCACGCCTGGACAATTGCAGCGTTTAATTCAATTTGATATGCTAATTTGCTTGAACTGTCGCTGTAGAAGCCACACTTCAACAAAACAGATCAAATACTTTGAGAAATATATCGTTCTGAGGTGGTGAACTGGGCAGGAAAAGGGGATATCTAAAGGGGCGCGATCTATTTATTTACAAGTTTGCATGTGATCTTAGGTACCTTGGCTTACAATTGCCATGTTGTAGCACTCGGTATCAGGTTGACTTGCCACATAAATTCAATTGTCGGCCGCTTTCCAGTGTTTGTTTTTGCTTTAATTAAAAACCCCAACGCAAGGTTATTGCAATCCATCATACATTACTCGCATAACGTGCAAATTCTAAATCGAGTTGGATAACATTTAAATCGAACTTAAACTTGCCGTATTGAATAGCTTTACTTGGAAAGTTCCACTCACAATTAACTGGCAAGACTGGATGTGAGAATTTCTAGAAAAATAAACCAACTCACAAAGAAATGCGAAAAATGCCAAGGCAAAATTTGGTCTTACCCACACAGAAATCATCCCTGGCACCACAACTTTGCTAAAGACCATGATCCCTCACATAACCAGACATTCATTTATGTATATGTATATAGAAGATAGATTATATAAGTATTTAAGAGGAGCTTGGGAATGATTTGTAAGTTTGCATTATTATATAAACGAACTTGTTCAAGGCTTTATGTTGGTGCCAGTTTTATGGCGTAAGCTAAATGTAACATTGACATTTTCGCTATAGCGGCGCAAATCCAGCGAAAACTGAGAACTTTTGAAAAATAAACAGATATAAGTAAATACATATAGATAGATATTTATCCAAATAGTGGCACGAGTGGCATCGAGGCATACAAAGACAAAGGCAAAAGTGCTTTGTGGCGCAGTTGTAATTCGATATTATGCGATATATTTTGGACTCCAATTACCATTTGTTGCTGATACAAGATGAGAGATGAGCTGTTGATGTTTCTCACAGATTTTTTATCCACTGACTCACTGATGTGGAACGTGCTTGGTTCCAGGAACACTTTAATGCCATAAAGCTATGGAAACATTGACTCAGCCAAAATAAAAACAAAACCAAAAACAAAAACAGAAAACAGAAAAAAATGTAAGCTTGACACACGTGTTTGAATGCCCGGACGAGTGCTTGTACTTGTGCAGCGGATGCGATTCAGTTCATTGGCATCTGTTGAGGCTCAAAGTCGAACAGCAAATACAAAATAGCGTTTGTATTTATCTAGATCTTTGGAGACATAGAGCACTTTGCCCACAATGCAGTGCACACTCAAAAAATGTCAAATCATTTAGGATTACCAAGAAGCATTTAAAAAAGTGTACAACTTTTGAGCATGTACTGCTCTTATTTTGAGTAAGCAAAAGCTACTAATATCTTAATTTGTGCATCACATTATTAAAAGCAATCAACAAAAGCCAAAAGAAAATCAACAAAACTGTTTAAATCACACGGTTAATAAGTCATAGCGTTAACAATAAAAGCTGATTTGTCAATAATATAAAATATACATTTATAATTTTAAAGAAAAAATAGTTGTTCCAATTGATAACAGCTCATTTAAGACTTATGAACAAAAGTTTTCAAATTGTCAGCTTTATCTAATTTTTGAGAGAATTTCTTAAATTATTTTTTTTTTCTAATTTCTGACAGTATATTTTGATTTTTTTTTTTTGGAATAACCCTAAAAAAAGTTTAGTTAGCCGAAAATCTGCTGTAACCCTATTTTCTATGTAGTTCTATTAATACTATTAAAGTTATTCTAATCATAAAAATAATTGAAAACTTAAAGCTAAGTGCAATACATATTATTTGAATGTAATTTGCGTTGGTTTAAAAAAATAATTTTGCCATTTTTGGATTTCATCAAAGTGCAATGATTATTGTTGCCGCATGAAAGCTGTTTGAAACAGTATTTAAAATTGTGCTCTATTTGACTTAAAAAAGCTGATAGTTTAAGGGCTAGCTGCTAACTTTGTTTTCCAAGGATAAAATATTTTTAGGGTTATTTGACATTTTCAGCGCTTTAATGGCAAAATTTCACTCAGAAATAAGCCAAAAATGTACAAAAACGCGACGAAAAAACAACGAAGTGCGAATAACATGTATATTATGGGATTCCCCTTTTAAGTTTAATTTCGATTAAACAACATAATGCGAAATTTTAATTAACAATTTTTACAATAAAAGCGTTTAATACATTCCTAATAGCTCTTATTACTAAAGATTGTACTCAATTTCATTATAAAAAGGAAAGTTTGCTGATTGCCAATTAATCACTAACTACTTAACATATGTATACTATGAAGTAAAATAATTGGGTACTTACCTTTTATAGATATAGACAGAGCTTTGTTTGTTACGGAACGTTTTAACCTTTGATATGTTTTATGGCAAGCGGTATTTATTTTAAGATTTATACCGCTTTTAAAATTTCTTTTACTCTTTCAAAGAGCATTCTTAGTTTATTATTCATCTTAAGCTGTACATACATATGTACATATGTATGTGAATGGTCTGTTAGCTAAAAAGCAAACAATGTTATTTATTTTTGCTATCCGAATGTTTATAAAAGACATCTGAGGAGAACTTAAGAAAACTTTCAAATAAAAAAAAAAAACTCATTCGGCGGTTTAAGTCTCTGCAATTGTAGAGCATATCAACTTCGTCAGATTTATTGTTTAGTAGCTTAATACTCAACTGTTTTCTTATGAGTTCAGGTTCAGACTTTGGGTTCACTCGATGTTTGCACATGAGCGACTGTTTTGTAGATGGGGAGGGTTTTTTATACTGGGATGAGATAGAGGAGGGCAATTAGATAAGATACCAAGGAAATACATACATTGAATTTTATGAGTTTTTTTTATAAGTTTTTTGTTTTTGTTTTCGGGTTTTTTTTTTGTTTGTTTTGTTTTGTTCTACTTTATTCAAAAATCGTTTTTAAAAGTTATATGGATTTTATAAAACTTAGCTTACGGCCTGTGGCGCATTTACACTCTCGAAAAGTCGATAAATCGCTATTTAAAAATATTTATTTTATATATATATATATATGTATATCAAGCTGGATTGTAAATGTGCACACATATATATATTTTATGTATATTTTTAAAAATATTTAAATGATTTATTCATTTTTAAGAATCAGCAAACAATTGCTGCATTGTAAATTTTTAGCTGCTGTTTATTTTTATTTTTTTTTTTAAGCTTTTACAATTTTTTGTATTAAATATTGCTTTTGAGTCTTTCATTATGTAAAGCTAAAATGTATGTTTTTTACAAAAATAATTTTGCTGCTTACAAAATTGTATAAATATTATTTGTATTTTTATTTCAAGTGTTTTCTTCTTTTTCGCTTTTGGGTAAAAAAAATTTCTCTAAACTAAAATGGCCTAAGAACTAAAATATAAATGCTACAAAAAATATGACAATAATTGCAATTAGAAAAAAAATTCAACATTGCTGGCGAAAAATTGCTAAAAAAAAAATTATTAAATCATAAGATTAATTATAGTAATGATTAATATTTTTAATGTTGTAAAATATGGGCGTTTGCGAAAAATGTTTAGTAAAATATATATTATAAAAAAATATGTATACTTTTAATATATATATTTATATAGATTTATTAAAATTATTATTTTTGCTTTTATTGTTTTGTTGTTGTGCTTGTTGTTGGCATTTGCATATGTTTACTAGGCGTAATTAATTGTGTTTATAGATTTTCTTTATTATTTGAATTTGTTTATAAATTTTATAAACAGCTTAATCAATGATCACAACTCTTAGCATAAATATTAATCGCATGTGGCATTCGCATCATTAATATATATGTATATATTTATGTATATCTATGTATATCTAATATTATGTGCCTAGACATCTGTAGATACACACATAAATTTAGCAGCATACATAAGTAGTTTATATATATGTAAACCGCAGTATGTGTAGTATATGGTGTACGCAGTTAAGGTGTACAAAAAAAAAAATAAAATATGTTTGCATAAAAAATGCTTGCACTTTCTTAAATGTTGTTGTCTCTTATGCATTACTTTTGTCTTTTATGCTTTAACTTTATCTTTAATTGTTTACTCGAATATCCTGTTGCGCTTCCATTAGTTTAATCGTTGCATTTTTTAGCAGCCTATGTGAAATAATGAACTAAAAACTATTGATTGTCATTGGCCTCTAAACAGCTGCCTTGTCCAGTGATAGTTTACGGTTTATAGGCTAGTATTTTTTGCATTGTTATAACTTACATTGATTTTTTTTCTCCATTTTACAAAAGAAAAACGCAAGTATTTACCGTGGAATTCGTTGATATGTGTGTGTGTGTGTGCGTGTTTGTGTGTTTGTGTGTGTGTTCGTTAGCTCAATAAAATTCTTCGTTTTCTTCAAAGTTTGGCTGCGTGTTACTGTAAAAAGAGAGAACGAATTTATTTAATCAGATGAGCAATGTGAAATGAAGGGATAATAAAAAGTGGGCTTTAATATTGTTATGGGTCAAGTGAGTTAATGACAAATGTGTGGCGCATGAGCAACTTAATTGTAACGTATACGTAATTTAGTGAGCTCTGTTTCTTTGCAATTTGGTTGGTTGTAGACTAGATACATATTTCACGCTAAACTTTGACACAATTATTTGAATGGCAATTATCTTGGATATAGTATGTGTGCTGCTCTTTGATGCCATTGTTTGGCAGTCTTTGACTAATTGAAAGTAATTAATACAATTAAAAACAACTTATATAGAACTGAGTCTCTCTTCACTTCACATTTATCTGAATGAAATGTTATTGTGAATATTTGCGGCACTTATTTGTGCAACATCAACGACAACAACACCGAAACCAAACTATAAATTGTGTGTGTGTGTGTGTTTTTCATTAACGTTTTTCATTTTCGTTTTTCGCGTGTCAAACGCTTTTTGAAGGCTGCCTCATTTCTCATTTACAATTAGCTAAATACACACTGAAAAACACTCATTCACGACACATTTCTACTATTCCCAATTGAACAGTGTTGTGTATTACAGAGAAAAAAAAAAAAACACACGACTTTTGCTAGGGGGCAGCGCCCATTCATTGATACCTCAAATTGGCGGTCACAAATCGTTTTTATCTACGTATATAGTAGTATTTATCAGGGGTTATGCTGATTATCATGACGAGGATGAGCTGCAAAACATATGAACTGTCTGTTTGTTTCTTATTCTACACCTTAAACAAAGGCTTTTAGCACAAGGTAACCAACCTCTCTGATAGAGGATAAATACTTAACCAACGGTTTACCGCGGGTCTTCCTATTTTTTAAGAACATTGAATACAAAAGATTTCTACAAGAGCAACTCACAGAAAATAAGCAAGTACAAGCCTAAAAAGTAGAGCTTGAAATAAAGAAAAGTCGAATATAAAACAAATTACTGTTTAATGCCCATTCAAGTAGTAAAACGGGAACATAAGACAACACAGTGTAGAGTACAGAAAAGAAGATGCACAGAGTAGTTGTAATGATCATCAAGCTTTTGTTAGAGATTCACAGCTAAATAAAGGGTATTTGCTTTTCGCGCTCCTAGCTTTGTGCTTTTTTTGTGAATTGTAATTTGCTAGTCAGAGTGATTGTGTGTGCGTTTGCTGAAATGTGATCGAGCGATCTCGAAAAACAAACAAGTAAGAATGCTCTAGTCGAGAGAGCCCGACTAGAAGATACCCTGAACCCAGTTGCAATAAATATTTTACTCCTTGCGCCCTTAAAGTATGCTTCACATAAAGATCAATTTAAATATAACTAAAAACTGACTTAACTTTACAATATCTCCGGTGTTTCTTAACCGAGTTGGACGAAATTTATAGAAAAGTTCTATCGTTATCCATTATTTCAACCCCTATTTTTACATTTTCCAAATTGATATTTTTTTGTAATCGATTACATGTTTACATCGGAAACCAGAATAGTTATCGATAATTTGAAACAAACGTGTTCTGCTCATGGTATAGGAGAACTTATATTCAAAACCTGAAGTCTCTTGCTTTGGTAGTCTCTGATATCTACGTTCATGCGTTCTGATCAAGAATATATATACTTTATGGGATCGGAGATGCTTTCTTCTGCCTGTTACATACTTTTGCACAAAACCATTATACCCTGTTTTACCCATTTTATGGATTCAGGGTATAAAAATGTGTGCTTACTAACTGCGGCAGTTACAAAAGCGACAACCCCATCAAGCAAAGCCATCAGCATCTCTATCGTTTCACATTTGATATTTTGTCTTATCAACGAGGCTTTCGATTGCTATTTTGAGTGCTGTAGCTTACATTGGGAGGGCATCGATAAGATAAGAAGCGACGTAGTGACAACTTGAGCAGACGAAATACGAGCTCTACATGTTGCCTAACGTCTTCTAATTGGCATTGTATGTACGCAAAGCAAATACATACGTTAAAAAAAATAAAACACACGCACAAAGCCAACAAAATTTGTTAGACGTAAACGAAAAGAGAGAGAGAGAGAGAGAGAGAGAGCGAGAGAGAGAGAGAGAGAGAGAGAGCAAAAGAAGCAAGACACTTGAGCAACAATCGCTGATTATTAAAGTACTTCGAAACTTGAGAAGTTTTTGTTTTTCCAGCATGACAAGTTTAAAGGACTTACGAAACGAGCAAGCTTTAAGTTGAGTTGTATTACTTATGTAATTGGATCGTGAGTCTTTTGTGGAAACTTTATCTGTATATGAAGATACAATTATTTTAGAAGCAAGTTATATTAACTAACTTTTAGAATTTAGAGCTAAGGCTAACAATTTCATTTTTTTAAATTTAGGTTTGAAAATGGTACAGTTTGCTAATTGAAGCGTAAACCATTGGCGCTTTATAAGTTTTATAACAAAGCTTTAATATATTGTAATTTGTGTTTAAATCAATCCGTTAAACGATGAACTTGAACAGAAAAATGTTAATTAATTTAAAAGAAAAGTAAAAACATTTTACATGTTCTTAATAGTTAAATGGGAAGATGGATTCAACAACCAGTTTTGGCAACAGTTGTTATTCACTGTTATTTTCAGAACCAATAATGAAACTCAAGTTTTGCAGAAAACCTCTCTCTTTTTTATTATTCGCGGCTATTTAAGTTTTAAATGCAGAGCTTTATAAAGCAAAAAAAAAAATCGCCAGCCAACCTTACAAAAACAAAGAAAACTGGGTCGTGTCACGCTCTCATCTCTCTTCAAAAGTAGGTTTTAATTAAAAAGCCGATTTCTTCGGGCCGCAGCATTTGCCTCGTTGGCAAATGCGCCCTCGCAAATTGCCCTGAACTTGTGCCGGCTTCTCTACCCGCTGCTGCCGTGGCCCCTTCTGCTGCTGCTGCTGTGCTTTTGTTACGCTGGTCAAACCAGTTTGCATGCAGATTCAGCAACCTGAGCAGCTACAGCCACCAAACTACTAAAACAAAAAGAAAACATAAAAAAAAAAATAAGAACTACAAGTCTGGAATGTGGCTTGACGTGCAAGCGGGTAAGGCATACTACATTACGTCTAGCTGCACAGTGCGCAGGCGTAGCAGTAGCCTACTGGCGTCTCGCTTGCGCATGTGCGCCAAGCCAGCATTGACTGCTTGCGTTACGCTTAAATGAGCGCGTAAGACCAGCAGTAGCTCTGTGTGCGTGTGCACTCTCAACGCTTTGTAATGGTGAGAGGCACTGTTACAAAAAAACTCTCTTCTTAAGCTTTGAGCTGCTGTAAAAAGCGCGTGGCTGGGCTAAGCATAACATAAGCTGTTGTTTTTTAATGTTGTGTGTGTGTGTGCTATTTTCGTTTTTATTGATATTTTTGTAAATCGTCGTTCGTCTGCAATTGGTATGTATGTATGAGAAAAAAAAAAGGAAATAATAATAATTACAAAAATATTTAAAGGTAAATTAAGCATACAAATTTTAACAGACTCTAACAAAAATTTCGACATGCAGTGGACGCTCGCTAAGGAGATCTTTCTTTAATAAGAAAAATTATATTTAAAGCTTAAAAAAAAATTTACGTTTCGAAACCTCTATAAAAATTTTCTATAGCAATTATATATATTCTTTTGTATTATTATGCTCGATTAAATAGCGCTCCTATTACTTGGCGTCCACTGTAATTGGGTTTACATAGTTTAAGTGTTAACGAACTAGTGTGAGTGTGTTTATGAGCTAATGCTAAATGTCTTTTGCATGTCACAACTGTTGGGCGCTCACTCTTTTTCTCTTTCACTCGTTCTCTCTCTCTCCCTTTCTCTCGCTCCCTCTCACACACTTTTTTCTTTACTCTTAGTCTAACAGAGAGCGACTCTGTTAGGAACAGCTACATGTCTTTAGCTAAGATCGTTGTAAACATAATTTGTAGATATAAATATATTTATTAGGTATACAGACATGCATGTATATGTGTATGTGTGTGCGTGTAACTACTAAAATTGCTGGTGTGAGGTGGGGTAGGGTAGGGTATGATGTGGTATGTGTGTGTTGTGTTCAGGGGTTAGCTCAACTTACAGCCGCTGGCACGCTGCCCAGCCTAGCACAGGGTGGCCCAGGTTCGACTTTGACTCCATTTAGGCCTCAAATCGCTGCTTTTGCGGACTTTGACCTTCGCCAACCATTTCGCGCGATAGATCCGCTATCACCTCCTTGTAGATCAATGGATCGATATTCTTGCCCAGCTGATACAGCAGAAACCAATCGCCAATGTTGCAACGATTGGCCACCGTTTCGACATCATCGCTTTCGGCCAGACGTGATCGGGCACGCAGCAACAGGTGGCGCAGTTTGGGTCCTGCGACGACAGCAATTCGATAGACAAGCGAGATGCCCGAACATATGCTCAGGATGATGAACCAGAACCAAAGGAACACATAGATCTTCTCGTTGACAATGTTAAGGGGCAGCACACAGAGACCGTCGAACTTTTGTACGCCGCCAGAGGGACCGTATTTATGGAATGTACATTTGGTGACTTTGGGAAAGACCTTTGACATGGGATCGATGCGATCGTCGGGTTCCATTTCGGTAAATTTGATAACATCACTGCCGTACGTACTGAACTCGCCATCCAGAAAGAAATCGACAAAATAGATCTGTCCAATAACGTTGACGAAATTCAAAGCCTCGCAGACGAAGAAACGGAATGCATAGAAATTGTGACGGTTCAGATTGCCCATAAAATACTCGACAAGTATCTTCTTGCGATCGTTTTTGCACTCATCATTCACAATCGGACTGTTGAGATCCATGACAAGCATCTTGAGACGTCCGCCCTCCCACGATTTCCACAGGTAACGCGGCACATAGAACAATATGGCCTGGAAGAATAGGACAAAGCACACCCACTGATAATACTTGTGGTACTTGACCTTATCCTCGCCTTCCACATGCGAACCAACTCCAGGTTGGACAACATCGCGCCCAGTGACTCCTGTTAGTCGCTCCGGTACCGTAAACGTTGAGTAAATCCAGCAATAGGTATCCATTACACCGAGCGGTATCTCATCGACAATGCAGTCAATCGGATCACCAATATATTGACGAGAGGTGACAAGTAGAGAGAAGGCAATCAGTATGATTACCGTCGCCTTGTAATGCATCCGAAATACATTGTTATCGATGCACACCTGATCGATCTTCAGGAGCCCCTTAACGGAGCCAAATACATCAAACATTTTTGCACTTAAATTCGCGGTTTTTTAACAGCGATTCAAAACAAACAAACAAAAAAAAAATTATTTGTGGATGTTGTTCCTGATTTGGTTGGTTTGAGGGTTCAGTTTTGTTTTTTTTTTGTTTTTTGTTATTGTTTTTTGTTCGAGATTTGCTGATTTATTTATTATTATGTATATTATTATTGCTGATTCCACATGTCACTTGTCCAACGCTTGAGTTTTTGGCTCGAGAATGCACCCAGGGCATGTATGTATGCACATCTGGCGGCGGGCCGTAATGAGCCGTAACTGTTTTTTGTGCAGGCTCAAACTCGCCGCTGTTTCGTGCTGAACTGATCTGAAGAAATTCCCTCGAGTGTATTTGAGTCGACGACGACGCTCTCCGCGCGACAACAACAACAAATTTTAAAGAAGAAGAAGAACCACAACTGAATTGAGCGTCGTGCAACGTGGTGTGCGTGTTGTTGCTGCTGTTGCTGTTGCTGTTGCCAATGCTGCTTGTGTTTATCCGACAGATAGACAGACAGACAGACGGGAAAGTAAGAAAAAAAAATAAAATAAAAACTAACACAGACAGTTGTTGTGGTGTGTATAGTATTTGGGTTCTGTATTTAAACGCCGTCACAGCAGCGGGCACTAAGCGCACTCTTCGGATAGAAAATTCAAACTGAGCCCAAACTTTGGAGTAACGGGCAGCGAGAGAGAGCGCAACACTCATACAGCATAAAAACCACAGCGCGAGAGAGCTGCCAAGCAAGTCTCTTGCGCTCAAGCCATTTCTGCCATCGCTGTGTGCGTGCGTTTAAATGAGTGGGTGAGCAAGAGAGCAAGCATGAGAGAGAGAGAGAGCACTCGAGAATGAGTTGTTGCCCAGGTAAGTTTTTATGTTTAGGGTGGATCTTGTTGAGTGCGCGCTTTGAGTGCACACACACACAGTCACATGCACTCGCTTTGCCTTTGTGTCTGCAGTCAGACCTGTTTGCTTGTTTTTTTTTTTTTTTTTTTTTTTGTTTGGCTTATGCTGCTGCGAGAGCGCAAACTGTTGCCCATAGACATGATTTAGTGGTGGCATCAGCAGCCATAGTTCAAGACTCAACTCGCTAGCTAGAAGCTGAAACGCGTATCTTTAAGTTGGCAACACACACACACACACACACACACACACACACACACACACACATACGTATTTATGTAGGGTTGTGAGCCAGGCAAGTTGTGGGGGGTATAAATAAAGGCGGCAGCGGGGTCAAGTGGCATTTGTCTGGCAAGGGGAGTGGTGGGCGATTTGGGACCATGGGTAGACCATGACTCAGTGATGCCACATAGTATAACAATTTTCTTAGGGCCAGCTTGTAGTTCGCTATAGACATTTACACACACATGCATACATACATACATATGTATATAGTAACATGTAAATGCAGTTGCAATTTTGGGCTGTTGTGCATCTGGCAACGCTTCCGAAGATATCAGCTTGTTGTTGTTACTATTTTCGAGAACAAGTTTACTGATCAAAAACTAGGCTCTGCACTATAAGAATCAGACTAAAACTATTCAAAACCACCTAGATAATGCTGGTACCCAATATTTTTTAATTGTAAAGTCATATGTTGCAGTCATGTTACTTAATCCAAAAACAAATTTAAAAATGTTGAATATTTTCATAATATGTTTTCGAAATTTTTGTAAAGTAAATCAAATTCAAAATACACTTAAGTTTTGAAAACTTAGCAACAGTCTGGTAACACCAAAACGTAAACTGCACCTTCCATTTATGTAACGCTGAACGGAGATAAAGATGAAGACGCGAAGACAGCGAGCACAGATCAGAGAATACGAAGAGTTCTTGGAACTCGTCAACTTAGTATGTTTGTGTCTTATGTGTGTGTGTGTGCGTTAGTGTGTGTGGAGTGAATTCTTCATTCCGGAGCCCAACCATCATGGGCTGCACAATGCACAAAGAAACAAGTTACTGACTGAGATACATAGGCTATGTGTTTGTTTGTATGCTTGCTTATGTTTGTTTGTATGCTTGCTTAAGACATGGAGAAGAAAAGTCAAAGATACATATACATATGTATGTGTACATGTGTATACAAGAAAAAAAGTTGATTTTTATCGCCGCTGCTTTCACTGCCTGGGCCTCATGTTTGCCCTTAAATTGTTATTTACCTGAAGCGTCGCCTGATAATAGACAGTAATTACAATAAAATGACAGCGAGTTTTTCTAAGTTTTCCTTTTACCTGTCGGACTGCATAACTGCTCTACCTGTAGGTGTGTGTGTGTATTACCTTTCGTTTTTTTTTTTTTCAATCTATGCCATCGATAAATAGATACATTTAAGCGCTCAATCAATGGATTTTCCAGTTCGCCCTCATGTTCGCACACATGTTTATGCATACATACATATGTATGTATGGGTATTAAACCACTCAATGCTCACACACACACACACATGTATTCCTGTATATACATATATAGCCAACGTATCTCCAAACTGGCCGACTACCTGTTGTTCACTCGTTTCATCTTCGGCTTGTGGCTTTTTGTAGGAGCGACCAATACTTAATCTTTGGATTGTTATGCGCTCTCTTGCTACGACCATAAATTATTGGTTAGTAAATATTAAATGAGCTGTATGTAGTAGCCTCTTTCTTACTATCTTAATTACTATTTTTAACTGCCCAACGAACTTTTCAGTCTCTCTCGCTCTCTCTCTTTCCTTCTCTTCGCCCGATTCTTATCAAAGATTGTTATAATCGTCATAAGTGCTACATACGAGTGTATACTAAGTATGTCCCAATTCTCAAGGGCCCCCTTTTTGGCATTCAGGTTCACTCAGATTGCGTTGTTTCATAACATTATGTATTGTGAAAGCTTTTTGGGGCAAAATATAATAATAACTTAAATTTTATCAGGAAATGGCATTGGGGCATATCAAAATCAAGCGCAATAAAGTATAATAGTATAATAATAATTTTTAAATTAAAAATATCAATCAATACTTATCGTTCAAACATTATTTATTAGAAATGCGAAAAAACTTTGCCCAATTCTTATAGTATAAACTTTAATTATAATTTCAATTAAAGGAATAAAGACATTTTGCTTAAAATAAAAAACTAAATAAATTGTTCTACAATTCCATA
Organism: Scaptomyza polygonia; assembly: GCA_035044585.1. Taxonomy (NCBI): domain Eukaryota; kingdom Metazoa; phylum Arthropoda; class Insecta; order Diptera; family Drosophilidae; genus Scaptomyza; species Scaptomyza polygonia. The sequence goes on along the minus strand of JAWNNU010001345.1, from coordinate 258,525 downwards.
AATCTTTCAAGATAAGAAACTATAATCGAATCGACTCGTTTTCATGTGTTATTTCAACCCGCTTGGAGGCTGGAAAATTATATCATAAGTTAAGCCTCTTTTCAATCGTTCCGTTTTGTGATCAATCAATTATAATAGCTTAGGCCATTACAAAATTGGATAGTTAACATATCTATTAATTTAATACGCCTGATACAAGTCGCACGGCTATAAATCCATTAGAAACAATGCCAAAAAAAAAAAAAATGTATTAGACTTTTTATAAGGCTGTCGAAGCAACTGAAAAATAAAGAAACATACACAGACAGATACACATTTATTTATGCTGACATAATTGATAGCATCATCATAGAATATCTGATGTTTTTTAACGAGGAAACGGGGGGAACGGGCAGTTCTCGTCTATTTTGGCATAAATCAAATCAACGCCTCAAACGACTCAATTTGTAAGGGGAATCGTTATTTGATTTTTCGATCAAAACTGCTCACATTTCGCACCGTTCAACAAAAACAATTTTGTACTTAAATAAATCATGAGAAAATAGCAAAATACAAAACGTTTTGCCTGTACAAATTTCCAAAGATCCGTATTACGATTAGTTTATAAATTGTTTGTACTTTTGATAAAACCCGTAGAATTCTGTAAATGAACTCAATTTTTTCTTCTTTCTAAAATCACTTCGTTATGACTTATGTAATTCAAAATTTTCGTATATTCGATTATTTAACGAAAGTGGATATGTATTTATTTATCCAAGTTCATTATTTATTATACTCGATACCGAAGCTAAAGAGTATATTGGGTTTGTGCAATGTTCGTCATGATGTCCGTCCATCCGTCCATCTATCCGTCCGTCTGTATGTTCGCAACTTTTTTCCACTCTCTTCAAGCTAGAGACTTGAAACTTTGCAAATATCTTTATCTATGGCCGGGAAAATCAAAGCGCTGGTAAATCGATAAATTCGATAACTCAAAATTGATAAATCCACCTATTTTGCACGCCCTGACAGCTAGAACTACCAAATTTGGTGAGAAGATAGCTTTTAGCAACCCCCAAAAACTGCATCTCAAATTTTGGAGCCACGAAAATCGTCCCGCTCCCAGCCCACCACATTTTAAAATCAGTAACACCTATATCTTCCACAGTTTTTGAGCTAGAGTCACCAAATGTGGTAGGAAGATAACTGGCTACGGCACCTAAAGATTTGGAGCCACCGCTTTTTTGACTATCTTTAATACCCACAAAGATCTTAAAATCAGAGAGATACATAATAAGGCTACATAACCAACGTTTAAGCACTATGTCTATTAGAAAGCGACCTAAAAGATTTCACGTCCTGAACCTACTACTATGATATATGGTTATATATTGATATATGGATTGGCCTCACTATAGCTCATTCTAAGGCCTCTGAGGGGGGCTCGAAACTCGTAAAAATGTATAGCCGAAAATCGATAAAAAATCATTATTAACATCAAAATGTTAAGACCACGTTTACCTCTTCTGCCTCCCGGCTTGTTAAATGTGAATCGCCAACAGTTTTTCGAGGCCCAGCGTTGCCCCGAGCAGATTCCTTACCACCTGATTAAATACTGGTATCAAAGTATTTCGCAGTCAGTTACGTCCGACTGAAACTTTTAATTTGTTAATATAGGGTATTCTTCGAGCTCGCATTTAAATGTTGCTATGCAGAGATTGGGCTTTCAGCACATGTTAGTTTCAGCATGAATCCATCGTTTCGTGTAGCACGAAGACATTAAGAAGCAGGTTGGAACAGTTGAGAGGGGCTCGGTTGAGAGTGTGAACTCTTAAATACGATTCTCCACGAATTTTGATCGCTTAGTCATTGCGAATTTTGATGAAATGCTCGCTGCGTCATCAAAGTACGCACGGCCCTAAAGCCTTTTAGCGTTAATTTCCCTGTTTGGTTTCTCATTCAATTATTTTTTTAAAACTCAGATCTATCTATTTGACTCACAGGCTTGTCATAAGGCCAATATCATTTGGCCAGCTGGCTTAGTAATAGGTAGTTGAAGTATGTATAATATTTCTTAAACCTATTTTGATTTGATTTTTTGTGTCTGTGCGGCGTCTTTTTGATTTTCAATTGCAATGCGTCCACATCAAAGAGAAATAGCAAAAGAGAGCGACTTTTTCAAGCATAACGGTTACGTGAGAGCCTCCCCCTCAACCAACCGCATTGTATATGATTTTAAAAAAAAAATTGATTACTTTTGATGACTTCACAACGGTTACGTATGCAAATTTTGTGTTCAACAATGGTTATAGCCAGATTAAAACAAAAAACAAGTGGAAACGTTGCAGTCGGATGCAACCGTCTGCGCTATACTCGATACCTTTTATAAAACCGGTAAAAAGAGGCCAGATTGCAAAGTGGTTGTAAGGATGTGCGAAATATGTGAATTTATCAATTTGTGGTTATCGAATTTATCGATTTGCCAGCCCCCAAGTTATCGTAGAGCCCCAATGCTGACAATTTATTTATCTCGGATATAGATAAAGACATTTGCAAAGTTTCAAGTCTCTAGCTTGAAGGGTGAGGAAAAAAGTTGCGAACATACGGACGGACAGACACCATGACGGACATTGCACAAACCCAATATACTCTTTACTTTCGGTATCGAGTATAATGAGTGTATCTATTTAAGTGCTCAGAATGCAATTGGTTCCATAATTCTACTCATTTTTTATTTTAAAAGAAATAATAATGCAGAAAAAACAGTTCAAAATAGCTAGTTCTAAAAATAAAGCGTTACTAAATGTAATTGATTAAATACATCATAAAATATTATAGCAATGTAGTATAATTAATACTACTTCATATTTAACTGTTTTTATTATCTATATGACCAAAAATTTTATTTTATTTAGTATGCACATTTTACCAAAGATAATAGAAATTACAAAATTAACTTACGTTATCGTCTCACGAATGTGCCTAATTTTTACAAAGAAAAAAAAACAATAGTTTTTTAAGATAAGTTTACTAGGAACTTTGTATTTTATCTCCCTCATAGTTATATTTGGTCAACTGATTCAGAAGTGATACAATAAACTGTAAGTACTAAGAATTAAATGAATTTTCTTTAAGCCTATTAGTATGGGTTGTATAAAAAGTAAGAAAGGGTTTTATGATGAATATATTTACACAAATTTCACAATGGGTTTCTCATTAGGAATGAAAAATGAGTAAGCTGAGTTTTACGTAATAAACGAATTATATAGAGCGCTATCATATGTTATTATTACATATTTATACGAGTTTAGCTAATATTTGCGGCCCCTTGCGCAATTATTTCAATTAGTTTCGAAAATACTTTCACTTTTTGAGCTGCTCAAGTTGCAACTGTCGCAAAAATTGCAAACGCGTTCTTTTCAAACTGTTTTGGTGTTGTTGTTGCTGCTGGCGCTCGTTGAGCTAACTGAAATTGTATCTTTTAAATGAGGTACGACGTGTTTTAAAGTTTTTTATTTGTTGTTTCGACATTTTGTGCACGCCTTGCATGAATGGTTTGCTTTTCGATTTCTTTTGTGGTTGGCAGTATTCAAATTTCGCCTGTAATTCAATTCAACTGCGAATCAGATGCAACAAAGCCACACACAAACACAGATTAAAGGGTAAACAGAGATAGATAGATACATAGAGGGGCAGAGCGGAAGTGAGTCGAATGCCTATGCAATTGTTGCAATCGTTGCAACTCACGTCCATCAATCAATGAACTTTGGCACACCTGACGATTGCCAAAGGCAATATGTTGAAACAATAAACTAGAAACGTCCCAAAAAGCAGTAATTATTTAAAATACAAACCTGAAAGAAGCAAAAGCAAAAAAACAAATAAACAAAAAATAGTACAGCCAAGCATTTCTTATCTGGCACATTTTGGGGCCAACCAGTCAGCCAACTAAAAATGTACAAATTACTAACACAAATGCCACTTTAAATGCCCAGGCAGCGAATGTGCAACTGGCTCGTATCTTACACAAGCACTCTATGGACATGGCCAATCTTATCCGACAGACTTTACTAACTTCTAACTTCTCTGCATTTTGCTTTTGCAAACAGTTAAGCCTACCATACTTAGTAATACTCACCCAAATAACTCAGATAAGCAAAAACACATACAGTTGAAGAATCATATATGTATGAATGGAAATAAGATTGAAGATCACGTTTAAGAATGATTGAATTTTAAATAGATAAACATCAAAGTTTATTTATAAAGTTAGTTATTTACTATTATTGGATGCGATACTGTTGAGTATTTAGAACAATTGATTAAATGAAAGAACTAAAAATAAGTGGTATACGGACGATAGTTTAGCGTGACAACATTGATGAAATGATTGCAAACTTTTATGAATATATTATTATTTATTTTTTTCAATCTGTGTAATTCTATTGTTCATTCAGCGTAATTCTTTTAAGGATTGGGCGATGGTAATAGAAGTATGAAGTAAATGGCAGTGTTTCAACATTTATATGCCTCGAAAACGTCAAATCGATGGTGCTTCCTCCCAGCGTTGTTGTATTTTGAACCAGATTGTACATTTCTTTGAAAAATTTAATTAAACTGTCATCATTTTTTACGTAAGAATAATAAACCTTAATTGACGAAATTGTTGTTGCTACGCCAAAACAAATAAAATTAAAAATTTAATTAAATAAAAAAAAGAAAAAATAAGTTTAAATAAACATATTCATACAATTCTAACGCGGTGTTGAGCCCGGCTAGACATGCATCAAAACCTGTATAGCAGCGCCACGAAAAGCGTTTTCGTAACGCCTGTGGCTTTCTCGTTTTTGAACTTGTTACCCTTATACTCATCAATTTTATAGACGTTATCACGTCAAAAAATTATGCAATATAATTGAAATAAAAAAATACTGCCACTGTAGATAAGAACCGAAACAAGAAGCTGAAAAAGTAAGTAAAATAGATAAATTCTGATTTAAATTAATATGTACATATATCAAAATATGTAGATATGTATTACATTTAATAAGCACATGATGTTTAATTTAAATTTAATATGAGATATATTTAATGGACCTGGATCTTTTTATTGGAATTTATTATTTTTGCTTGAACGTTTTTTTATTTTATTTTATAGAAAACAAAAAGATTTGTATGCCTTTTTATTTACATATTGCTAATAAAAATTTAGTTCAACCAACATTTATTGTGTAAGATAAAAAAAGATTAAGATTTTAACATATTATAATATTTAGTTAAACAAAGCATTTATGCAAGAACTTCAACTACGAAAATGCTTTGAAATATTTTAAAGTGTATAGATAAGATAATCTGAAAATAATTTTATACTTCTGAAGTTAAGGAAAGCTTTATTTAAAAAAAATATATATTGTAAATTTGGTCACAAACTCAATGAACAGAAGGGTTAAAATTCATACGAACACTATCATAAAGAGACACACATTAAAACAGAAATATTTAGATTAAAGATTATTTTACTTATTACTTTTATTATTAATCGTGACGATACAAAACTGATATTACAAATAAGATAAGTCCTGCTTTTATTTTTGTTGGTTGTTGGTTCTGTTTACAGCGATAATAATCTGATTCAGGTATTACCATCCAAATATTGACACATCACGATTATTATTTGAATTCACGTCTTGGCATTGACGCAGCGATTTAACTTCGGTGAAGAGGCACATGCCTCTTAGTATTTAAGAATTCTTGATGTTTTTGTTCGCAACTGGCGCTGTGCTTATTAGTTCCGCTACATGCCAGTTACCAGATATCGTATTAGTACAGGTACCTCGTACACACTTGAACACTTTACGCAAAACAGAGCAAAGCCTAGCAAAAACAGGCCGTAGCGGCAGCTAGTACGAGACACTAATCACAAATCAACAGCAGTGATTAGAGGGGATAGACTACAAAACAGTTGCTAAAGCCCATAAAGCCTAATCAGCTAAACTAAAGAAAAATGCCACAGACTTATTTGTAGCTGTATTTAAAGCATTTACTTAAAACTGAGTCGGTCATTTGATCAATCGAAAGCAATCTACATATAGGGGGATCGGAATTGCTGCGGTTAACCTAATTCTCTAGTTCTAGTACTCTTGAGGTTACTATCTGCAAATTATATTCAGATTATCAAACACTTATTATCAAACCATATTATTCAAGAAGTTTTATTGGTAATTTACATAACGATATCTAATTTTCGCAGTCAGTTTTCCCATTAAAAGCTACGTCCCAATCGCTACGTGGCTTCAATCATCCACGTAAGTTCCGATCAACTTTCTGTTTCTTCCTGTGGATCTGGGTCAAAATTTACTTAGAGTCTTATTAATCATCAAGTTTTTAGCTATTTATGGAAAGCTCAAGGATAACGAACAAGCCCGCTTTACTATTAAGTCAATCAAACAGTCTGAAAATCACCATCATAAAAAATCAAATATAAGCATAAAAAGTACTAGAAATTTAACCCAAAATTACAAATTTATGCAAAAATAAAAAGGTTTATTTCTTTATTATTTATTTTTTCACTTCTTTCGCTATCAGGATAGTTTTTTTTTTCTTTTTCTGTAAAAAACTCCATTGAATTTTGACGCTTTCTTGTGTCTAGCGAGCAGGCTTCTTGGTTAGCTACAATTTCAAAATCCAGTAGCATATATTTCTCGTTAGACATTGCTTGGTTGATATTCTCCGAAACTCAAACATAATTTTTAACATACAAAACGGAAAACTACAATTAAGAAAAAAATAAACGCAATTCGAAAAAAACCGCAACGCACAGCGAAAATGAGTCTTAATTCAGTAACGACGCAACTTCGAAAAAACCCAAAGCGAGGCTTGAGTGTAATTTGTTGATTTTCACGTAAACTGCATATGGGGACGCCACCAATTATTTTCCTACCAAATTTAGTGACTATAGCTCAAAGTTTGTAAAAGGTGGGGAGGGGAAGGATGGCTGGGGATCCGTCACTATCTATCTTACCACTGTTGGCTCTAGCTCAAAAAGCTGTGGAATATATAGGCGCTTCTTCTAGCTGTAAGGATGTGTGAAATAGATGGATTTATCGATTTAGAGTTATCGAATTTATCGATTTTGGGCTATAAAATTTATAGCTTTGCAAGCCCCCAGCTATCGTAGAACTTTGTTCTTGACAATTTAATTTTCCCGGCCATAGATAACGATATTTGCAAAGTTTCAAGTTTCTAGCTTGAAGGGTGAGGAAAAAAGTTGGACAGCATACGAAAGGACAGAGGGTCTTTACCTCCGGTATCTAGTATACAAATTCAAAACAGTTTTTTTCTATAGCTTTTGGGATTTTGAGTTCTTGTGCATTATATCATACCCTTTGCTACAACAGAGTATGCAGACAAGAAAGCAGAGAAACAACAATCCTAAGAAAGAAATACATTAAGCTCAATCAAAGTGCTTAACTCTTTGTTGATTTCAATTGCTTTATCTTATCGTCAGCACTTTTTAGCTCATATAGGTGAACAGGGCAGAGAGGAATAAAGGCAGGTTGGTAGTTTGATAAGGTAAGTCAGCGCTCAGTTGGCTCGATCGGCTGGCCAACAACTGAATAAAATGTGTATAGTCTAGCAGTGTGCGGACAACAGCAACGATACGTGGAGCTTTCCGCACGGAAATCCACCCATATAAACAACATTAACAAAAAGATCGCAAAGGGTCTCGAATAGCAAGTGTTGAGTGCTTTTGGCTTTTCAGCTAGAAAAGTCGACATTATGTTGAGCACTTTCAGTTCGGTTAGGCAATACCTCAAATTCGATTTAACGCGTGTGATTATCGATAATATTGTGTTCAAGCTGCACTACCGATGGACCTTTGTGCTGCTGCTGGTGGCAACCCTGTTGATCACATCCCGCCAATACATTGGCGAGCACATACAGTGCATATCGGATAGAGTGGTCGCTCCAGTCATAAACACATTCTGTTTCTTTACGCCCACGTTTACAGTGGTAAGTGAGCACTGATAAGAAAGGTTGGATTGAAAGTTCAGGAGCTCATAAAGATCATGGAAACATTGTGGTATAATACAGAGATGAGCAAAAAGTTGTGTACTAGAAAAAATCATAGGAAGAGATGCGACCTCCCCATTTGATCGTATCTCTGTATTCTACTTATATTATAATACAGAAAATGGTTCGCTCTCACTTATAAAGTATCATTAAGCTCTCATTGTATAAAACAACATTTCACTCGAATTATACTCTCAAGTGTCTTAAATCAATCTTTGCTAATCATTAGCAGGAGCAATAGAAAAGCTTTAACTATTGTCACAAATTGAATTGTGTTAGCTTTATGTTTTCTTCTTTGCAGGTGCGTCATTTGAACAATACTGCACTGGATTCGGGCAGCATATTTCAACCAGGCATTGGACCCTACGATCGGAATGAGGATACTGTCAAGCGACATGCCTACTACCAGTGGGTTCCTTTCGTACTTTTTGCCCAGGCTCTGTGCTTCTATATACCGCACATGCTGTGGAAGAAATGGGAGGGTGGACGCATCAAGGCATTAGTCTATGGTCTGCGTATGGTCGGATTGACCCGGTATCTAAAGCATGACAGTATGAGAATTGGCAAACTGAACATACCTTCCATGGCGGAGGCGGAGGAGCGTGTTATTCACATTCGAAGGACAATGATCGATCGCATGCGATTAAATCAGTCGTGGGGTGCACATCTCGTCTTTGCCGAACTACTCAATCTATGCAATCTGTGCATTCAGATCTACTGGACGAATCGTTTTCTGGGCTATGAGTTTCTCACGTTGGGCATTAAGGTATTGCGCGAGCGTTGGGTCGATCAAATGGATGCACTCGATATCGTTTTTCCCAAGGTTACCAAGTGCACGTTCTATAAATATGGTGCAGCTGGATCGCTGCAAAATCACGATACACTCTGTGTGATGGCTCTGAATGTTATGAATGAAAAGATCTATACCATTCTCTGGTTTTGGTATGCTTTTTTGTTGACCATTACCATCTTGGCCTTACTATGGCGCTTTTTCACGCTCGTCTTTTATAAAAAGTAAGTTGAAATCAATGTCGTATTACCTAGTTTTATATTCGAAATCAGCTCCTTAGAATAAAAGGGGTACAACCTCAAAGGTCGTTAAGATTTCCAGGCTCCTCGGAGTCTCTGGAATCAATGGCATTGGCTCCAAGGAATTCTGAGTACTTAAGAATTTAGGACTTAGGACTTCTTATAAAGTTATATTTACTTATTCTTTTGGCTATCAACTGTCTTATTTGCTTTCTTTAAGATCAATCAATTTGCATAACAAACAAAACATTTTTTTTCCAGCGTTACCTTTACGAAATGGTCTCTGTACTGGGCCAAACCTGGCAAACTGGATCCATCTGATCTTAAGTCTGTCATTGAGAAATGCAACTTCTCCAATTGGATGTTCCTATTTTTCCTGCGCACCAATCTATCGGAATTCTTATTCCAGAAGGTAATTTACCATTTGGCCAGCGAGTTTCCTAACGATGCGATAAACGATAACGATATAAATAACTACCGAGCACGCGAACGTGCAGCAGCCAGCGGCAGTTCTGTCAAGTATCCACAACTCGATCGATTAGACACGGTGGATGCACCCCTGTTGCATCACCAAGCGGCAGCAGGTGTCGGTGGTGTTGCCGGTACAGCACCAGATTCGCACAAAAAAAGTGCCACGTTGCTGGTTTGACAGCTCTGAAATTTATGCACTTTAATCAATAATTAATTTAAGAGATTAATTGTTATTGCTTTAGGTATTCAAATTATTTTTTTTGTCACTGTTTTTGTTTTTTGTTTATAAAGATATTTATTGTTAGGTTATTCATTGTGCATAGTTTTTTTTTTTCTTCTTTTTTTTTTTGGCCTTGATTTGAAACAGGTTTCAGATAGAAATTAAATATTCAAATTACCCAAAAAAGAAAGAAAGAAAGATACTCGAACAAAACTGGAATCGGGGCCCGTTTAGAAAACCAGCTAAGCCGTATCGATCTGTGTGGGAGTGGCAACTGAAACAGTTAACCTCCCCTTATTTTTTGATATCAGACATCAAGTCGTTTGTGTGGTTTGACTTTATCTTGACTTTGGATTTGACACTGGCTTCGGGTAACAACATACACTTACACATACTTATCTAGACTGTGGTTTGACCCACTTTCAAATGACACGCGACGCGTACAGGCGTGGCAAATGTGGCCTACAGCTGTGGTTTTCGTTTACAGATCAAAGATCTGACTTTAGCTCATATATCACGGTGCTTACAATTGGGTCGAGAAATTGCCCAGCAGATTTTATGGCAATCGCGATTGGTTTTGCTTTTCAAAAGAGGGAAACTTGAATGAACTCCATAATGCCAATTGTGTATACCATATGCTCCACTCCGAGAACCGATTGAAAAGATTCAAATTAACATTTTATAGAATTTCAATAAACAGATTGTACGGTTTTATCAACAATGCTACATATCAGAATGCCAAACCAATTAATTGACTAAACAAAAAAAAAAACAAGTAGAAACGTTGCAGTCGGACGCACCCGACTGCGGTATACTCGATACCAGTAGTAAAACAGATTAAAAGAGAGAGCTGATTGCAATGGTGTGTGGATACGGCAGGGGTGTATGCTGCTGCAGGGGTGTATGCTGCCTCAAAGATTGTCTGGTGCAGATGGGGATGCCAAAAAGCTATCTTCCTTCCAAATTTGGTGATTCTAGCTCAAAGTTAGAAGAATATGGTGGATGGTAGGCTGGGGGAGGTATGGGGGGGGGGGCTTGGCATCAAAATTTTAGCTGAAGATCTGTGTATGATGTCAATTGCTATCCTCATACCAAATTTGGTGACTCTAGCTCAAAAATAGTAAAATTTGGGGGAAGGGGGGATGGGGTTGGTAAGGGGGGGCGTGGCATCCAAACTTTTGCTGCAGATCTATTTATGATGTCAATAGCTATTCTCAAACCGAATTTGGTGACTCTAGCTCAAAGTTAGTAGAATTTGGTAGAAGGGGGGCTGGGTGCTGGGGGCTGGTATGGGGGGGGCGTGGCGTCCAAAGTTTTTCTGCAGATCTGTTTATGATGTTAATTGCTATCCTCATACCAAATTTGGTGGCTCTAGCTCAAAGTTAGTAGAATATGGTGGAAGGGGGGCTGGGGGCGGTATGGGTGGGGGGCGCCATCCACTTTTTTTGGGTTTCTTCATCACCTATCTTGGCCCCAAATTTGGCGGCTCTAGCTCAAAAAATGTGGAAAATATAGGCGTTTTTGATTTCAAAATGCAGGGGGCTCGGGTTCAGGGGGGGCGCGGCTCCAAAACTTTAATGCAGTTTTTTGGGGATTGTTATTAGCTATTTTCCTACCAAATTTGGTGACTCTAGCCTTAACGCTTTGGAAAATACACGCATTCCCGTTTTTAGTGAAGCATTGGGGCGGTTTGGGGCAGCTTGGTCAGTATGGATTGGCGTGGCATCCAAAGTTTTTATGCATTTATTTTGGGACTATAATCACCTATTTTGGCACAAAATTTGGTGGCTCTAACTCAAAAACTGTAAAAGATATAAGCATTTCTGTTTTTCAACTGCGGGGGGGCTGGGGGCGGAATGGGTGGGTGGGGCTCCAAAACTTTGATGCAGTTTTTGGGGGGTCGTAACCAGTTATCTACCTACCAAATTTTGTGACTCTAGCTCAAACACTATGGAAGATACACGCACTACCGTTTTTAGCGAAGCGTTGGGGTGGTTGAGGGCGGATAGGGCAGTATAGATGGGCGTGGCATCCAAAGTTGTAATGAATTGGGTTCGAGATCGTTACCACCTATCTTGGTACCAAATTTGGAGGGTCTAGCTCAAAAACTGTAGTAGATATGGGCATTTTTAGTGTTAAACTGCGGGCGGGCTGGGGGCGGTATGGGTGGGCGTGGCTCCAAAATTTTTGATGCAGTTTTTTGGGGATTGTTAGTAGCTATTTTCTCCCCAAATTTGGTAGTTCTAGCTTTAAGGGCTTGCGAAATAGCTGGATCTATCGATTTTGCGTTATCGAGTTTATCGATTTGCCAGCCCCCTAGTTATCGTAGAACTCCAATCTTGACACTTTAATTTACTATGCCATAGATAAACAGATTTGCAAAGTTTGAAGTCTCTAACTTGAAGGGTGTGGAAAAAAGTTGCGAACATACAGACGGACAGACGGACAGACGGACAGACACCATGACGGACATTGCACAAACCCAATATACTCTTTACCTTCGGTATCGAGTATAAAAAGAATTTGAGAGTTGCGGACAAATTTAGGCGGACAGAACTTCCTTTGCTAATTTAACTCCCGTTTATGATAAGAACACTCTTTACATTAAGACCATATAGCTTTCGATTATTATAAGGCTATTGAGTGTCGAATTCTTTGATACTTTTATCATGAATTTCGGGCTTAAAACACTCTTTGCTCAAAGATTTTTACTTAGAATTTTGAATTTTTAACGTTCTTCTGCCATTAAATTCTCAGCTTTTAATAAACAAGTGGAAACGCTGCAGTCAGACACAACTGAATTTGGTATACTCGATACCAGTTATAAAACAGATAAAAAGAAACCTATCTTAATTCCAAATTTGGTGACTCTAGCTCAAAGTTTTAAAAAGGTCGGAAAAGGGGGATGGTATAAAGGGCGTGGCACCCAACGTTTTTATGCAGATCTATGGGGTTCGTCAATGGCTATTTTCCTAATTTTTGCTGCAGATCTGTGTGGGATGCCAATTGCTATCCTCTAACCAAATATGGTGACTCTAGCGCAAAGTTTGTAAAAGGAATCAAAATTTGTTGGGATTCTTCATCACCTATCTTGGCACCAAATTTAGTAGCTCTAGTTCAAAAACTGTGGAAGATTTAGGCGTTTCTGGGGCATGAGGGGCGTAGCTCCAATCTTTGATGCAGTTATTTGCGGGTTGTTACCAGTTATCTTCCTACCGAGTTAAGTGACTCCAGCTGAAACACAACGGGAGATACACCCATTTTCATCTTCAGCGAAGCGTTGGGGCGGTTTGAGGCGGCTTGGGTAGTATGAATAGGTTTATATGCATTTCTATAAGAGTTTTCTCTACTTATCTTGGCACCAAATTTGGTGGCTCTAGCTTAAAAAGATGTTGGATATATAGGCGTTTCTGATTTAAAACTGCGTGAGGGTTGGGGGTGGAATGGGGGACAGTTTTTGGAGGTTGTTAGTATCTTAGTTAGTCCTCAAATTTGGTAGTTCTAGGTTTAGGACGTGCGAAATAGGTGGACTTATCGATTTTGAGCTATCGAATTTATCGATTTGCCACCCCGCAGTTATCGTAGAGCCCAAATCTTGACACTTTAATTTACTTTGCTATAGATAAAGATATTTGCAAAGTTTCAAGTCCCTAGTTTGAAGGGCGGACAGACACCATGAGGGACATTGCACAAACCCAATATACTCTTTACACTCGGTATCGAGTATAAAAAGTGAAAAGCTTACAAAGCGAGCGATTGTTGTATACATTTAATTGTGTTTATTTCCAGTTTCTGTGATAACCTAATTACGAAAAAGTAATAAAAATCGAGCTCAACAGGTAAGTTTTGACCTTAGAAAATTATTATTTATTATTTAATTACGAAAGTTCACAAAATATCAGCGGATATCAATTGTGATGCAACAAACCACATAGCAAGACAAATTGTGATTTATTTTATTAAACTGTTCTTAATTTTATATTTTTTTACAACATCTTAAATATTTCTTTATTTGTAGAACATAACATTTTACGTTTGTTGCCAAACGCGCCATTCGACACTTCAGATTTGTAGCTTGAAACGGATAAGGCCAGAAGTATATATTTAAGCCATTAAATATTCCATAGCCCCATATAAGTAGACATGTAATTGCTAGTTAGTTATGACACCTGCTTAGCTGGTATTTTCTACTAGCTGACAAACACATTCAAAAACGGCACGGTTCTAATTCTTTTTAGATATTTGCCAATTATAATCGTTATTATTATTTTCTGTTGCCAACTTAGTACGACTGTTCGTTTTGCGGTCAATGCCAACGAGTTGAATTCAATTTGAAGTGAACTAAGTTGCGTCTGAATCTCAGTTGGAGTCTGAGTCTGAGCCGTCAGCCCCGCCCGCTTCTCTCTGACCACCTTCAGTGTCCCCTTTTGCGCCTGACATATGACATGTGTTTGCTGTCGTTTTTTAAGTAAATGAGACGAAAAAGCAGTAACCAAAAAAAATTCGTTTGCATTTTGTGTGTGCTTGTATGATGCTCTTGTCTCATTGTCCATCATCAATCTCTGACTAAACGATTTGTTCTAGTCTACAAAATTGAAAATTCTAGAGTTTTTTGGATATTTCGAAAGTTCAAATATTCAAGAATAGCCGTTTAACTGTCATGGCAACTCGGCCAGTTTGAGCGCAAATTTAACATCAACGTGAAACAACTTCTTTCAAAGTGTTCGTCACAATATTTAAAGCTATAATCGACCGATTGACTTAAAAATTTGGTATGAACATTCCTTTTATATATGTTTAAAAAAATAAGTATGTACTCGTTTCTCCCCTTATGCCTTAGTGGTGCATAACTCACTCAAATCTTAACTCGTTTTCAAAAATTTTTAAATGTTTATTTGTATAACAAACGAACTACCATGCAACGAGTTTCATTGGGACAAGAAAAAATTTGTTGTATCCAAAATTCGTTATAAATAAATGTATAAAACATTAATAAAATTTAAAAAAAAATATTTCAAGCACGTTAAGTGAAGCGAATAACGTTTCAGTCACGCTATCTTTTTTCTCCCTACAAAGGTGGGAAGTACCTTAACTCCTGATGAAGCCACCAAGCGAATTCATAAAAATATGAAATTTTAATTTCTGAGCCATTCACTTAAAAGGATATCTACACTTTTACTTTTCAGATGATTAGTGAACAGCGATCGAAATTTACAAAAAGTACTCTATATTGTACAAAATAGTGTTGGGAATTTACTCGCATTAGCGTATAATTGAAAAAAAATAAATTTATCATTTACACTCGTGTTGTTCTCATTTCCTTTGTTTGTATCGCATACCAAGTAATTCTTTATTTGTTCGATTGAATTCGATTCGATACCTGAAACATCAGTTATTTAGTGTACGGTTAAAGCAGGGCAAGATAAATACACGTTGAAAGCAGCACATACGTACAAATCCGTAGAGTCAAAAAAGCAAAAAAAATAATTGTGTTGAACTCGCATTGTTCTTTTTTCGTATTGTATTTATTTGCTTCTTCGACTTTCTCCCTTTTTATATATCGTTTTCCCCGTAGTGAATGACCGTTAACTTTTTTAAGATTGTCGTCAAAAAACAAGCTTTTTCTGGCGCGACAGGTTTCGGATTGGTCTCCTATTGAGCTGCCTTTTTGGTCTTAGCCCCATAACAAGTCGCATGATCCATAAATAGCCAAAAACACAAAAGCAAAGAATCCAAAAACATGTTTTAAAAATGGTAACACATGCGATGAAGTCAACTCTTCAGCATTCCTAACAGAACTTTTGAAAAACTATAAGTGCTAAATTCATTAACCTTTGACTGCGACTAAATCTGTATTTATGTTCATCTAGTAATCATCATCTAATCCAACTTGAGTACTTGTAGCACATAATCATTAAATATATCAAGATGAACTGAAATCAGAAAACACATTTTATTCGACTATAAAGCTTTCTCTTTATTTTCAACAAAATTAAAAACAGTTTTTCAAATCCTACTTACATATTTTTAAATATCAAATTTATTTCCTAAAATATGCTTTAATTTGAAAAAATTTAAATGAACAGATCTCGATACAAAAATTCATTAGTCAATATTTTTGTAAGCAAACAAACATTTTTAAAGAAAATATTTTTATTTAATCAGTAAAATAGATTTTTTTTAAATTAATGCAAAACTGAAAAGAAACGAAAATAAAATGATTCTGTAAATGATTTTTAGTTTAAGTCGCTCTCCAATTATAACTTAAAAATTTTAAATACATTTTCCGCTCTTTTACTCAATATCAAAGAATGAACACAGTAATAACCAAAATAGCCGAACGCACAGTAAATAAAGTAAAGTTTTAAAAGGAAGTTTCTAGAATAGAATGATTGTCATAATGGTTATTTTTTTATAATTTTTCTTTTTTTCATCTATTCAGATGCGTCTATGTAAGTTTTCAAAGCACAATCGAGATATGATTTTGCATTTTTAAGTACAAGTCGTTTAAAAGAATGATGGGCAAATAACAATCCTTAGGGGTTTTGAGAGAGGAGGCATCAATTTGCCTCAATTATCAAAATTTATGCGACAATTAACACTTTGAACTGTGGAAACCAAGCAAAACCAGCAACAAACAAGGGTAGAGCTTGATGTTTCGAATTGAGGATGGGAACTGGGGCTCTACTTTCGGACCTGCCGTGGACCTTTACTGAGACGACCTGTGGCTTTGTCGCGGAATTCGTTGCCAATAAATTTATGCAATTGGCACACTTGTTGCATGTCTCGCCGCCCGCCAGATGAACAGAAGAACTTTGCCTATTTTCTTGGCATGTACAAATTTATTTCAATTGCATTTAATTTGTGTGGATTAGCAAATGTTCTTTCAAATATTTTTTTTTTTTTTTTTTTTTGTCGCCCAACCAGAGTCGAATTCCTGGCATTTGTTTTCTTTTCTTTACTATCCGGATCATTGCATCTGTGCATCTTATTTGCATCTCATGCAACATTTATGGCGATTTAATAGCCTGCTTGGCCCCAATTCAGCCACGTGGAATAAATTGAGGCTGAAATATGCCATTTTACATTCTATTAAAAGAACACTTACAAATACTTTTTGCAAGTTTCCTTAACCCAGTGAATATTCAAGTTATTTGAGTTTTAGTTCGTTTTGGTCAGAATTATTAGAACTATCAAAAGCTGTAAAATATATTTATTTTTTCTGTCTGGGTTCAAAACTATCGAGTTTCTTGTCTTATTTATTTTTCATACGCAACATTAATTTATGTACTTTATTTTAAGGTGAACAGGACGAAATAATACGCTGTTTTGTTCTTTAAACAATCGATTTTATATATTATTTATTGCTGTCAATTTTCCAAGAGACTTTATAAAAAAAGTTGTATGTTAACTTAAATTTGCATCAAAATTTCAAACCAGTATTCGCATCTTATCAGGTAAATATGTATGTTTTTAGCTTAAGAATAAGTCTTTGTTTGGGATTTATTTGTCATCTGTAGACATGTGGGTGGTATGAGCGTATATCCGCCTGGTCCTTTGTGTTCTTTGTTCCGGGTATCAAAATGCGATTCCTGGCCAAGACAATGACGAAATACCAGCCACAAATTGCGCACATTGCGCGTAGGTCAGTTTCAACTCAGGATTGTAGAATTTCACTCAAATAAACTCAGTACAGTACGCTGACAAAGGAGCTTTGCTAACGCTCTTTGTTACTCTCCCTCCCTTTTGGTGTTTCGTGCTCTCATTCTCTCTCAGGATCAAGCGGTATGGGTGAGCAACCCTAGCAAAAATCGACGCGACGTTGCAGCAGCCCGAAACAGCAGAACAAAGCAAACGACGCAGTTCGGAAGAGAGAAATCCGAAATGGACTAGGAAGCAAATAGAAACCAGAAGCGACCCTCAAACTAAACTTCGCCGAGAGAATTCCAGGAAGCCAAATGCATATTCGGGAATTTACGCATTTTGGGCGAAAACACAACCGAACTTGAGAATTCTGGGTGGGGAGTCGGAAGTACTGCGTAGCACAAGTTCGGGGGTTGTTTATGTTTCGCTTGTGTGCGTGTGTGTGTTTTCAACATGTGGCACGTTCAAATGTCGTCGCATTTATAGCACGGAAATTTAATGCGTTTGGATTTTTGTTTTGCTCGTGAAGTACTCCAGATTGTTCTAGCACTTCTGTGATGTCTGGCTGGCGTTGCAACGCCAGTATTTATTTTCCGTTTTTATGACTTTTGCCACGTCTGCATTTCTATTTAAAGCTCCTCCTCTTCGCTCCGCTATACATGCATGCTTGTTTGTGTGTTTCGTTTTGTTTTGGTTAGGCAAAACATTTGCTGCTGCCACTTGGCAATGACCTTGAGCAGCCAGCTGCTGCCGTCGCCATTCCCCGAGTGCAAACTTTCAAACTTGCATCCCTCAAATACTCTCCTAGCTCCTATTTGTGCTATGCGTCTCCTCTCTTCGCCTCTCGACGCGACGCATCACGTATGAATGTTTTTTTTTGTTTTTCTATTTCTTTTTTGTCTTGTGTGTCTGGGCGTGTATTTACAAATGTTCATTGACCTCTAGCCTTAAACTTTTCCTGCCTAAACATTTAACAAGCGGGCATATTAGACTTATTGCTATTAAAAACCGTAAATATAATAAAACCATTACAGCATTTGTTTTAACTTCTCTTATAATATAAAGCTTCAGAATATTTGGGCTAGTTATAATCTACCAACATAAAACATAAAAAATAAAACATTTTTATCCGTTATTATATATTGTACAAATAAGGTTCTACACGTGCAAATAAAATAGTTTAATTTTATCGAGAACTTTCGTGTTCTCGATAAATAGGTTTTAATTTTAATAAAGTTTAGTAAAGTTTAGTAATTGCATGATTATTATACTATACCAAAAACACAGAAGACATTTGTATAAGTATAGAAACTTATATGATGATTATGATTTCTTTAAATCAAACTATTTTACATTTATTTTTCTTATACCTTGGGTTTTTGTATTTATTTATTTTCTTTTTTATTTCATTTTAATCATTCTGTTTCCACGGTTTCGTTATAGCTTTTGTTACATTAACAAATATTTTAAATAATAAATACGTGCTCTCATAAATTGTACCTTATCAGCTTATCAGCTTTATAGCTTGAGTTGCGCTATAGCAATATACAAAAAACGATTTAAGGTCACGCACACACACACACACAAACACACACACACACACACACACATTTGTAACTTAATTTCTAACACACTTTCGAGCAATTACGTAAATGTAAGATTAAAGATTGTTTGACTTTAACTCAAATAAATTCGCTTCGAGCTTTCTTGTTGAGCTGAAATTTTGCATCTTAAAAAATAAAAAAACAATTAAAATTTTAAGGTAGAAAATCGAAATCGGTATTCCAATATTATTTGACACTAGAGAAATTAAAGTCGATCTTCCATATAGCGATTTGTTTAACATAACGAATAAATTTTCGGAACACTGCAATTTAGTTCTGTCATAAAAACAGTAAATAGTTTTTCTGTGTGTGTTTTTTTTTTGTAATTTGCTTTACAAGGCACGTACAAAATAACAGCTACACATTATTCAAGTATCAAAGCGTTGAGAATATGATCATAATACTGAAAACAACACTTGTACAACGCTTAAGCAATAAAAGAAGCTACAATCGTGTGTGAATAAAGTGGACACTGTACACCTTGTTAATGCAAGCAATAATTTTTTTCTGACAACCTGTAATTAATTATTTTAAATTGCATAAATGTATTCCAGTTGATTATTGTTGTGATTAATTTTTTTGTTTCGTTTTGTTTTGACAATCTTTATTTTTAACATTAATCAAAAATCCCTAAAAGTCAAAAGTCATAAACCAAGCCAGAAAATTTGTGATCATTGCTAATCAGTTTTTTACATATGACGAACAGCCCGTAAATTTTGAGAAAAAATTAAAAAAACCCTTTCCAAAAATGTGTTTTTCATATCCAGACACGACTGTATGACCGTACAAATATATATTCCAGACGCTCAACATCCCAGCTGCGATCTATAAAGAGGGCATTGCTCAGTTTCAAAGAACATGATGTATTTTTGTTTGTCTTTTTCTTCTTGCTGTTCACTTTTGATGAGACAATGTCATAAAAGTCAATTGAACAACTTCTCTGTACACTAAAAGAATAAGAAGAAGACGTGAAGGAGAACTTGAAAGCATCCATTCTTGTTTGCTGTTGCTTTTATTGTTGTTGTTGTTGTACACGTACACTGTAGATTAGTCAAGAGTGCCCCGATAAGAAGCAATAACAACAATAAAAACGTGACATCGATTTGAGCCTGACATATGTATGTGTATGTGCGTGTGAGTGTGTAAATGTTTAAGATCGTTGCTTTTTTTTTTTTGTATTATTTTTTGGGTGGCGTTGTCCGCCCAGGCAAGAGTCACAAATTAGCACCGCATGTCAATGATAGCGCCCCAAGGCGTTTTCAATTTAGACAATTACGCAACTGTTAATGGAATTGGAACTGGGCAATTGAAATTGGTACAACGTGGGCGGCGATTCAAACCTCAAAGGCCCACACACACACGCACACAAATATATGTACATACTTCGTACTAGATACAGATACCAGGTTAGGTTCATATCGACCTTAATCAAACATAAGTCGAACTGAGCTCTGGATTAAATGGTTTTCGCTTAATGAAATGCCAATATCAATATTTATTGATGATCCAACCGAGACGACGATCAACCTCTACAGGTTACAATCTATTTGATTGAGATTGTCATCAGTCGTAAATCAATTCAAGGCGACAACAACAACAACGAAAACAACAACGACAACTTTTAACCCAAGTAGCTGAGAACATTTTGTATGTGTAGCATGGAGATGGGCGCGTGACATGTTTTTTGCCTTGACAGTGCATGGATCAAGCGTGATCACGCATGTGCGTGTTTTTTTTTTAAATTATGTACATAATCACGCAACGTGATTCACGTGAGTTGTAGTTAAATCACGCAAATCACATGAAATCCGGTAACACAAAAAGTAGTAGAAAAAATTCCTTAAAATATATCGTTATATCGAAAACCAAAGCAAACAAATGCACGTAGCAAGCAAAACACGAACCTTCTTCTGATCTGGAAAAATCATTTGAACATATGCGTGAGTCACGTGGTTTTTTCGTGCTTGCCGTTAGCGTAAAATTACTCACGCGCCCATCTCTGGTGTAGAATCTAGATTACCTCCAAGTCTGGTATGGAATATTTAGATAAAATTCCATGATGAAGAACATTCTGTGTTTGTAAAAGAAGCAATAAACATAAAACTGAAAATCAAGGTAAACTGTGAAAATTATGAAGAATCTAAGCAAATTGAGATTTATCGTACATTTTAAAAATCAATTTTTATTTTTAATCACTAAAATGAACGAACGAAATACATATTTACATACGTGTATATGGGTATTTTTTTAAATGTTGTAATTTTTCACGCTATTGAACACAATTTTGGAGTACATATTATTAAATTAAGTTGAAATATTTTATAGATTCGGGCTATTTGAAGTTTTTTATAATGATACTTTTCCAATGTTCCAGTTTTAAATTTTGGGAACAAAAGTACTGGAATTAATTAAAGCAAGCACAAAATACTTTTGTCTATTTCAGATACTCTTTGTTGACCAGCCGTTGGTTACAGGGTATAAAAAGTCGCTAAAGCGTGTGTGCCAGTTGCAGTTATTGTGACCACTTCAGATATCAATCTGCCTTTCGATTAACCAATAATGCCGCAAAGCTATCGAATTGCACATCTCACATGCCGTCTTGAATACGCTTCTCGCCCCAAATTCTTCGCCTTGGGCGTAAGCACGCGCATCAATCCGCGTGCCATTTTCTGTGCGTTCCATTCCATTTTGTCCTATACATACATATACATAACACCAGAAAAGAAAATGCCGCCGTTTGTTTACAAATGTGTGAGAAACTTTAATTTTGTTCAACTTACAGCACTACAAAACTTAACTAACGAAAAAAAATTACATAAACATATGTTTGTATGTGTAGGTAAGTTATATTTGTAATGTTGATGTGCGCGGGAAGGGAAATGTCGTCACAAAAAAAAAAAAAAAAGAATAACTAATCAAAGGCAAAACTGCAACAACAGCAGCAGCTGCATTTGTTTGTGTTTACTTTTTGTTTACAAAGCTATGTTTGTTTTCATCAGAGCACTCGTTCTCTCTCTCTCTCGCTCTCGCTCTTTTAACAGCGTTGCCAGACTATCAGTGTCGACAGCAGCAGCACAGTCAACGCCACACCCCAACGTCCGTTGGTCAGTTGATTGGTGCCATTGCAGCCATCCGTGTCGCAGGTGTAAATGCAACTGCGATAGTCCATGCGATCGCCCTTATTGCGCACATAATCACAATAGTTACCCAGGTCCTTGGAGCTGCAGAATCGTTTCGCACCGATGCCGCCCTCAAAACGGCCCACATGCTTCACACAAAACGTTGCGCCATGGACATCGGAACAGTTCTGCGGCTGGATGTCTGGCTGATCGAAGCGCTCAAACCATTCGCCGCACTGGAACGGATTCATCGTATCGCTTGCATCGCACACGTAACATTCGATTGCCCAAAGGCTGCGTACACAGCAGCAGCACACAAGCAGCGCAGCTACCAGCAGCGGCAGCAGCGAAGAAGTTGACATTTCTTCTGCTTTTGCTTCTACTATTTTTATTTTTTTTTGTATTTCTACCTTAATGTTTGATTTCACAATGTCCGCTTGGCTTGTTGATTTTGCTTGTGGTGCGGCGGGGCGGTGGGTTACAGATGACGCACTTAGCAGCAGAGACACACACACACACACACACTAACAAAGCTTTGGAATCTGAGAGACAAAAGTTGGCGTCGTCAGCAAATGCCAAGCTAGTACTGAAGCGTTGTTTTAACTTCGTTTCCGTTCGTTTCCAAGCGAGCGCTGCTGCTACCTCTCTGTTATTGTGGCAGAGAGCGCGGCTTTCACAAAGTGTGTGTGTGTGGGTGCGTGTGCGTGTGTCTGATGCTCACTAGCTAGCGCGCTCTTACCTGTTCATGTTGTTGTTGTTGTTAGACTCTTCTGTTCTAGCCCTAGCTATCAGCTGTTAGAGGTCATAATATCCTTTACTGGCGCCCTGGCGCACCTTTGCACATCGTTATCGTTTATCGCCTATCGTTCGAATCAAAAACTTGTTGCGTGCGAACAACAACAACAACAAAAGAAACTATGGAATGCAACAGGTATTAGCGTGATTTTCTATACGCACACACACACAAACAAACAATTGTTTGGGCTCCCCATTTGAAGCTTTTATTGAGTTAGCTTCGGAACGTCGTCGGTCATTTTGCTTGTTCTTGTTGTACAATTTTGAGCCAAAGAGAATCAAACGAGGTCATTAAACTTTGCAAAGACAAATGCAGAGTTACATACACACATAACACCA
The DNA here is from genome assembly GCA_035044585.1 of Scaptomyza polygonia. Taxonomy (NCBI): domain Eukaryota; kingdom Metazoa; phylum Arthropoda; class Insecta; order Diptera; family Drosophilidae; genus Scaptomyza; species Scaptomyza polygonia. Next base: position 235,252 of record JAWNNU010001345.1, on the reverse strand, counting down.
ATACAAACAAAGCAAAAACAGCTTTTTGTGCGGTGTTGTAGTTTGTGGTCGCTACTCGGCAATGAGTTGTTGGCCGTAGCCCAACAAAAGCCACCAAATCAGCTTTGTCAACGATCTTGCAGGCCCATTGCCAGAGACAACTACCAAGAAAGAGGGCCAAGCCCCATAAGCCCCACGCTGCCTGCAATTGAAACGATCCACAATAAGGCGCAGCCAACGGCCATCAAGTTTTCTTTTTATGGTTTATGCGAGACTTAGGAGTCCGCTTTGCGGCATGCAGCAGAAGTAATAGCAGAATGTGGTATGTGGTTAAAGCCATTTTGCAATCTATAAAAGATGACAAAGCCTCTACTTTCTGGATAAATTAGCTGTAGTACAACACTATAAGGAAAATATAGAGTTCAAATGTACAGTTTTCTATTTAGTTTCCAAAATAAGTAACAATTCAAAGCTAGTATATTACACTTATAACTATAACATTTTCAAATCATTTTGCTGAAAACGAGCATAATAAGAAAATACAACTTTATAAAAGCTAAAAACGATTTTGGTTTGTCATAATTACATAAGTACATTACCACATTTCTAAATCTTTTAATACTAGAAAGAAAGAATATTGTAGTTCACTGCAACTCAACCTTGAATTCACGTTTGATATTAATTCTTGGTGATCTAATACGACATCTTCATTATTTTTAACAAAGATCTCATTTTTTAAACAAAAGCATTCAAAACATGTTTCTTTATTCAGCAATCTTTAAGCAACCTTTCCAACTTAATACATGTTCAACAAAATATTAGTATAGCAATCTATACTATATACAAACGTTTTTCGGTCAGTGTATTAGTCTGTGTCATAAAAACTCAAGCGGCTTCAACAATCGTTTTTACTCTAAAAAACACAGCTCATATTTCATTTCAAGTATGTATTATGTCGTCATTGCCATTAACGTTCAATAGATATTGCTTGTTTTCAGTTCATCACAGTTCACATAGAGCTGTTTCGTACTTGAGATCTGACTACAGATAGATTATCCTGTCAGCACTTGAGTGTTCATAACATATTATGCATCTTAATAATAATAATAATAATAATAAACAAGTAGAAACGTTGCAGTCGGACGCAACCGAAGAAAGAGACCTGATTGCAATGGGGTGTGGATACGGCAGGGGTGTACGCTGCCTCAAAGATTGTCTGATGGTGATGGGGATACCAAACAGCTTTCTTCCTACCAAATTTGGTGACTCTAGCTCTAAGTTTGTTTAGTAAAGGGGGGCTGGGGGTGGTATGGGGGCCTAACACCAAAGTTTTGCTGCAGATCTATTTATTATGTCAATTGCTATTTACCAACTAAATTGGATGACTCTAGCTCAAAGTTAGTAGAATATGGTGGAAGGGGGCTGGGGGCGGTATGGGTGGGGAGCAGCATAAACATTTTTTTGGTTTTCTTCATCATTAATCTTGGCAACAAATTTGGTGGCTTTAGCTCAAAAACTGTAGAAGATATAAGCAGTTCTGTTTTTCTGTGGGGGGCTGGGGAATGGGGGAGGCGTGGCTCCAAAATTTTTGAAATTTTAGAAATTGTACTCTGAAGAAAAAGTTTTTATTAATACATTTTCATGAAAATGGGTTTAATTTTTTTTAAGTATTTGAATAAATCCTACAATTTTAACGATTATTTAAACTATGTTGTATTCATACTTATCAATTTTTTGGCAAAATAAAAAACATGGACAGTGTGAACATTGGATAATGTGAACAAATTTTAAAATTTTGAATATCTACTTGTTCACACTATCCAGGTTTGACTGTATTTTAGTTGCATTGCTGGGTTTCTTTGTTTTTTAATGTATATATTATATATATATATTGTATAAACATATTTTTACTATTCAAAAACCAACTAAGCTCAAGGTCTAAAAATCTAAAAACACATTACTAAAACACATTTTTCTTAATTATTTTTTCTTGAATTTTTACTGCTTTCAACATATTGCAATTATTTTAACTTATTATTAAAATAATGCCGTCAAATTATATTTTAAAATGCGGTTCATTATAGTATAATAGCCTATCACAAAAAAAAAAACACTTTCTTATACTTAAACTTATGTAAACTATTTAGTTGATACATATGTACATATATATAATACTCTCCAGACTCAATATTATTCCTTTGCCTACGTGACCAAAGTAATACAATAACCAACTTCACAGGGGATCTTCAATCTTCACAAGAAATAGAGAGAGAGAGAGAGAGCAATTGTAAAGTACAGTATCTGTCTGCATATATGTATGTATATGAACATGTGTACATTAGTGTTTTATTTTTCGTATACGATATGTGCGTGCACTTTGATCTTAATGCAGTTGGTGACTTGAAGTTCAGTGCATAATTGAAAAATAAAATACATAAATGAAGTCGAGAACATTGCAGCATATGCCACGTCGCACGCACACACATACATACACACAAGACCGAAGAGAGCGAGAGAGAGAGAGAGAGAGAGAGAGAGAGAGAGAGAGAGATGACTGGCAATAACAGGAGGGAAAAAAAGGAAGCTGCATTCGCATTGCCTGCGTCTCTTACCCTTCGCATGTTGCACGATGAAGCGAAACAGCAAAAAAGGAAGTTGCAACACACAAAAGGAGCAATGAGAGGCAGCAGCAGCTGCAGCACGTCTCATTGAGTGAAGATTTTTGAGAGAGAGAGAGAGAGAGACCGTGAGAGTACATTGAGTAAGACCACGCTGTAAAATTGAGTACAATTTGAACTTAGAGATGGAAGTATGCGATTCGAAAAAAAAAAACCAAAAAACAACCAAACATTCTTAGCACAATGAACATGAACAACAACTACAACTGGCCCCAAGTCAAATGGAATGCAAACTGTCTTCAAGCCACGCACTCACACTCACACTCATACACACGCTAATAAATTAATGTCACGTTAGGTTTTTTCGTTGTTGTTTTTTGCAAGGCACCCACGAAAAGTCAGCTATCGAAATGTTTATCGGTTAACGGGCGGACGTGAGACAGACAGAGTGAAAGGCAGCTATGTATGTATGTATGTTTGTATGTATGTGAAAATGTTCATAAGCCAGGCTCAAGATCGTAATGACAATGCGCAATTTTAATTCTTTAAACTTTACGAAAGTGGCGTACAGTTTATTATATGACCGTAAAATAAGACCACAACCAACCAAAAGAAACCGAGACTAAGTTCGAAAGAGAAAATCATTTGTAAGCGCGTCTGACGAGAAGATACCCATTATATAACTGTAACAAACTTGTGTCGCTATAATTTCATTATATTTTTGAGTGTTTGACATAAAGTTAACTTCGTTTGCATGCAGTTAAGATTTCGGTACATATGTTTTTTTTTTATTAAAGCTATGCACACAAATAAACTTTTAGGTCAATAATTTCTGCCACCCTCAAAACATGTGTTATATGTCTTTTGACATAACCATATATATACATACTTTTATTTACATGTATTTTCAATAAAATTTGACTGTCTTAATGGTTGCAGATCATTAATCAATAAATAAATTTAAAAAATAGCAATTATATTTGGTATTTTCATGGAAAATATAGACGTGTTTTCAGATAAAGTAGTATTGTAAGCAGTTGAATATATTGAACACTAGAGTTTTTATATAAAAGAAGTGTGTTTTGTTGTTTTTTAGTAAACAAATCGAACAAATAAGTCAAATTTGTCATTAATTTCAATTAAAGAACTAGATAGATTAGGTATAATCAGGCATAAACATAGTTCGTTCGTTAAATTCAGTTAAAATCTGAATTTAACTTATTCTTAATGATAAAATACAACTCTGTTTTGCACATTAATATTTACATTTATATTTTTGACAAAGAAAAAAGTTTTAAATATTAAATTTCTAAGCAGAAAAGTTTCTATACGAAAATTGGTAATCTTCATATGCACAAAAAGCCAAATATATTCGGACATGACTGGTATATCATTAAAAGTTCCTAGGATATTCCCTGCAATATACCCGCTGTATAATTATTATTGGGTACAACAATGAATTTCACGAGCGCACCGCATGATATGACCACATGTAGGACACAGAGTTGGGGGCCCCAAAGCCACATACACACACACATACACACAAACACACATATATCTTTATATAAAGCCTTTATAAATTACTTTGCACACGCGCAATGTGTCTGTTTTTCTTTTTCTTTTTGCACCATACAGAATGTGGTTAAAATCATGTAGGGCTACCCTAAGGAAAAAAAACATAACTGTAATTCGATCGCAGCCATATTGAATGACTGATGAACTAACTGGCCAAAATGAAGCACCGTGCTGGTACGTGTCCATGTCATGTTAGGGTACATCATACAGTTCGCCAAAATGTAGTGTCATTTGGAGTTCGAATAATGGTATAATGATATCACGTTCCCAGACAATGAATAATACCAATTACTATCGTTTCGGCATACTATACTCAACTAAGTCTTGGAGGTATTGTGGTTAGAACCTTGAAGGACCTTGGTTCCTTCAAAATTGTTTAAGGTGGTTTGAGGTCGTACCATATAAAGGTGGTACCAGATAAAAGATCTCAACAGTAGTTTGTGGGTAATTATTATTTTTTTTTGCCTTGAAGATGGTTTTCTTTTTTGGTACTTGCTTTAGCTCATTGTATCCCAAAAAGTAAGTATTAAGTACAGTAAGTATTAAAAGTATTATTGCAAAATGCACTCAAAAAAATATAATCTTACTTAATTGGATTTAATGGAAATTTTTGAAGATTTTTCAAGATTAAAACTTAAATGGCGCTTTTAATAAGTTAAGATATTAAACAGCTTTATTTTTTCAAATTTTTTTTATAATTATTGAAAATATAGTTAATAATAATAATAATAAAATAGTAAATAAAGAATATGCACAAGTGGTTGAAGCTAAAGTGGAAACTTTGCTTATTAACATTTAAAGAGCATTTTTAGGTCGGTTTGTGTTCAATTTAAATGCCACTTCGAAAAAAATGTTGAATAACTCAATTCAACACCATTTCAATTTCCAGTTTTTCTTCACACCACAACAAAAAAATTTACCTTTTCATATGTTAAGATATTGGCGTGGCTTTAAATTAAAGACAGGAAAGCGAAGCGATGAAAAAGCAACGCAACAACAAGAATACATCATTAATATTGATACAATAACTAAACGTACAAAGTCAAAAACTTTCAATGTATATAGATACATATACATATGTATATGTATGTACGAAGCTTTACCTCTGCGCCAACAGCAAACCCCCGCCCAGTAAACCGCAGTTATCAACAAAAAAAAGTAACAGCAACAACCAAAATTGCACCTAAGACGAAAAAGCTGAGGTAAAAGAACGAAACTTGAACGAAATACGAGGGCTCAAAAGAGTTTGAAGCTATACTCAAACTGTGCTCAATAACTTGTATATTAGCTTGTGTGTGTGTGTGTGCGTTTGTGTTGTAAGTGAGTTTAATCACAATTGCTGCTCCAATTTGTATACTTTGTGTGTGATCAGTATACTGCAAAGCTTGACTCGTTTCAAAAAAAAAAAAATTAATATTAATCATATATGTATGTACATATGTGTGTGGATGTTTGCATGTAAAACTGTTGGATGAAGCCCAAAAGCGCAGCAGCACCGTGAGCACACAACGCACTCAAAAAGCGCGCGCGCCGCTGTAAACGACTCAAACATCAGCAGCATCACAAAACGCATGCAAGCAAACACACTCGACAGGCACACACATTTAAACACCTATGCAAAGATGCGCACGCACACCGTGCATGTGTGAGCGTGCGCCACTGAGCCAGAATCATAGTGAGAGCAAGAGCCAAAGAGAGAGCGAGAGAGAGCGAGAGAGAAAGAGAGCGGGAGCGGCTTGAAGCTGAGTTGAGTTGCGGTCCAAAAAGTTGAGCATTCAGTTTTGAGCGTAACAGCGAACGTAGAGCGCGCGTGTGTGTATTTTTACAGCAACAACGAAAACAGAAAGAAACGAAACGACGAAAACTAAGCGGCGGCAGTCGACGGCGACAGCAGCGTGCGCTGGGCTCTGCTCACTACAAAAGCCATTTCAAACGGAGCGCACCGTCAAAGCGAGCTCAAAAACAAAAAATTGTATTTCTTACTTCTGTTTTTCGTTCATTTTGTGCCCGATTTATAAGCACGTCTATTTATTTACTATTTATAAAAATATATAAAGACGAATGTTTTTTGACTTTTTTTTTGTCATTACACCAAATTATTCTTGTGTGTTGCGCGCGGTGACAGTTGAAGGTTGAGATTCACACAGACAAAACACGCGTGTGTTTTGTTGCGCGGCTTTTAATTAGATTTTTTTTTTATTTTTTTATTTTGGGTTTTAGTTGCGCGTATTTTACTGCAGCGACTGCATCAGTGACGCGCGCGTTTTACGCATCAGCAGCAGGAACATTAAAAACATTGCAACTGCAACGGTGTCGTCAATCAAAACCAAAAAAAATTTATCAAATAAAAGTATAATACATTAAAAAAACATCTACAATAATAAAAACAAAACGGCGCGCAGCAGCCCTTTTGAACAGAACCTGTTCTGTGCATCTGTGTCTGTGACTTTCTGTGTACTAGCTTATGAAAGTGTGTGTGTGTGCGCGCTGCTGCTGCTTATGCAAATTCGATAGCACAGTAACAACAATAACAACAACAACAAAAAACTCACACACCTGGCAGCTGATTTTGCAGCAATGAAAGTTCAGCTTCAGCCGCTGCTCCTACTGCCGCTGTGACACGAACATCCAACAATAAACAAACACCAAAAAGCGAGAGAAAGAAGAGACCAACGCAACGGTTTTCGGTATTTCGCGTAAGTCGTCACAATTCTGCGACATCATTAACACTCTGTTAAGCACTGTTATTAAATGAGAGAGAGAGAGAGAGAGAGTGAGAGTGAGGGTGATACATAGAACGAGCTTATTGATGGGGTTAAGCCAAAGTTGAGCCAAAGCTTAACATTTCTAATAAACTGTTAAACTTTACATTTCCAATGCCAACTGAAATCGGTGAGAGATAATAAGCATATATATAAATAGATTGTTATCACGGCTTTAGCTTTGACTTTACTTGTTCAATTTATGTATACTCTATGTCATTAATTTCATTCATATAAATTTATCCTTCACATTAAATATTAATTATCTTTTACTCAATTTGTTCTTACTTTTTCCATTTTGCCGTCTTACGCCAATTACTTAATAATTTTTTCCCCCAATTTATGAATGATATTCTCCCAGCGTTTATAATTTAAAAAACTCATGATCTGTGTATTACAGTCTCCCCAATGTTTCACTTCCCTTTCTCACACAATCCAGCATCTCAGCATCTGTCTCTTTTGCATTGACAATGGGCGCCGGTTTTTTTATTTGCATCTGTATGTAGTTGCTAGTACATACATACGTCTAAAATATGTTTCCACTCCATTCCCTCTTTCCCAACCCCTTTCTTCACTTCCCCCCTTTCTGATAGCAACGGAAATGGTCAATTGAAAGTGTACAGAGGCGACGCATTGTTAGTTTTTTTTTTTCACTTGTTCGCCTGTCTACGATTCGAGTTGTCCCAGTCTCACAAGCTTTCTCATTCTCTCTTAGCAGTCTGTCTCCCTTAGTACCTGATTCTGATTATGTGCACGCCACACATTTTTGCGGTTTTTGTAGGGACCAAGAATCGGAAAATGAAAAAGAGGGTTTGGTTTGTGGAGTACCAGGCTATTTTTTGCAAGGACTGAAAGAGTAAACTGCGGATAACGAAGTGTTCTATATATCGAATTAAAAATTCAGAACCAATTCTATCTTTCCAATTTTCCCTATGACGTAGTTATTTTCTTATCCCATTAAAGTTCGACTTTGGTAATGTTCCACTGTATCATTAGTTCATAAACATAACTAATACGTTCTGTAATATTGCTAGTTTTTTGCTTGATTTATTTATATTTATATTATTTAGCGTAATACCTTTATCAAGTTTAAATACAAAACAGAAAGGAAACAGAGCTGAAATAAAAATTCTCAACTCTATTTTTTTAAGTTTATGAGTTGAAGTTTATATCAGAGATAAATGTATCAATAAGTAATGCAACGATAAGCAAATACTTACTGTGCTACAAACATTTAAAACCACCCTCGTTTAGTCTAATTGAAGTTTGTGCCAGCTGCCAATGCTGCACAGTCATACATAGAAGGTAGCCAAACAAAGAGACAATGAGATCGGCAGAGAGCGAGCGAGAAAGAGCGTGTGTGAGAGATAGAGAGAGAGAGAGAGAGGCAGGAAGAACTTCCGCTTGGCCAGCAGCTGCTTACCAACCACAACAACAAACAAAACATACTAACAAAACTAAAACGAAAACGAATTCAGTTGACAATGCAATTAGGCAAATGCATTTGTGACGTCACAACTGACTATTAAGTGACTGAACGAATGTTTGTTTATCTGTGGACTTATCTCCAACTGTCTGAAGTCTGGCTGTATTCATGTTAAGGTTAAATTGTATAAACTCGTCAAGTTGTACACATTCTAATTGCATTAAAAACCAACCAACAAAAACACCAACAACATTGAGCAAAGTCACAAAATGCGATGCAAATCAAATATTAGACAATTAGGCAAAGCACGGCCAACAGCTGCCCTGTAAAATGCCAGAGTAAACTTTTAAAAAACAAGCTTGGAGCACTTATTCAATTACAAATAACATTTTGACTTAATCGTCTTTGCTTTTCTTTGTTTTCGAATATTTTTTTAGTTATTCACTATTCTAAATACATATATATATTCAATACAAAAAGACCCAAATACGCGAAATACTCTTTTTCATTCAAATAAAATTGTTAATTTTTAGGATCTTTCCAGAGGGTTTCTCAAAATATTCTTTCTCAAAATCCTTTTCTTGCAACTACAAACAGCTCCAAAATAGATTCGATTCAAATCGGCCCTCAATTAATAAATACTACAAATTTGTACACCATTTTTTACATGGTAAAATGGTTTTTAATTCATCCTAATGCTTATCTATATATGTTTATAAAAGGCAATGAATGTGGAGTTGTTTCTTATAGACTCTGAATCCGCTAAACCGATTTTGATGATATTTTGGTTAGTTTCTGTTTTTTGTCGCCTTGAATAAACCGATCTTACTCGATTGCTGTCAGGTCGTTCTATACTTTGTTCGCTTGTTTCTGCATCTTCTAATGTAGATGTTCTGACGACATTGTTTTAAAGGCGATATTCTTTTATTTTTTTTCTGTTCCACCTCTTAAATGATCTCGTTTTTTCCTTAATTTTTTTTTTTTTTTTGTTGCTTAGATTATTCCCGGCCGAAATCACAACAACTCACCAAAACTTTATCAAAATTGTTTCAGCGGTTTCAGAGTCTATACGGAATAACTTCACATACATCAACTTATATATTATTGTATTGATATATATATATATATGTACATATATAATATGTTGATAAAATAAGCAGCCAAATTTGTTTAAACTTCAGCAGACCGAAGCCAAAATCTATTTGATCGTTCTTTATTTGAACCAAATGTAAGAAGTCTTATTCAATGCCATATTTTTAGATGTTAGTAGCTTTTCACCCTATTATTATTATACCCTATTGAAAGACTTGCATGTTTACAGGGTATCGCAATGAATTATTTTATTTATGTACCAAATAGGCACGAACTAAAAAAGGCATTTAAAACATTTATGTGTGCCGCTTACGACCTTTGCAATATGATAACTACACTTGTATAATACCACCATCCCCCCCCCCCCTCACAACCCCTTTTACTCATCTAACACCACCCAATTTGTGCATACAAATTTTGTAATTTTTCGCATCAAAGTTTTTCGAATTGACGCTAAACTAAAAAACAACAACAAAAAAGGTTGGATAGAAAACAAAGCTCTGTGTCCATGGCCTTGGCAATGAAACAATGTCATGGTGTTTAAGGATAGAGAGAGACAGAGAGAGACAGAGAGAGAGAGAGAGAGAGAGGGGAGAATTGTGGAGGTTGGGTGGTGTGGGTTGTTGGGGGCATTGGCGGTCATTGTTCGCCTGCTGCAGTCTATGTTGCATGTTGTTGTTGTTGTTGCGGTTAATTGTTGTGGCTGCAGTTTTGCAGTTGCCTTCGTGGTGGCCAGCGAAGCGTGTGGAATAAAACAAAATAAACACAGGAAAACATTGGATTTGAGGGTAAAATGTGTTGGTGTTGCCGAGAGGGGAGGGGATTGTAGGTAGGTGCTGATTATAATACACTTGGGGCTTAGTGGGTAATTCAGCTGCCAACATAAATATTTTTTGTGATCTAGCTTTTACTCTGCTTTTCCCATTTTGCATCGAAAGAGAGAAAGCGTTTAAGATAGGCTGAAGGTTGATGGAATTATAAAGGAGTAAAGGTTAGTTGGGAAATGAAGTAAAACTCTCTTTTTGTCTCACACATTCATGCATTCTCGCTGTTTTATTCAAGTTTCAGAGTTGATTTTCATTTTAAAAACATTCGTAATAAATAATAATTGCAAGTTAATAAAGACTTGTTAGTTTAAAAGGATTTTGCATTTGTATTCAATAAAATAAAAATTAATTCTTTATGAACAAACCTTACGCTCAGTTCAATGATCCCGAAGCTTAGTGAAAAGAGTTGCCAGATCTAAAAAGTATAACTTAAGAAGAAGAAGTTAAATTGATTGCATCGATTGCAAAGGAAATGGGAAACGGGGAATCAGGGAATGGGGGCTTAAGTGGCGCCCGGGTCAAGCATATAAAGATCGGTGGCATCGCCAGTGCATTCAACTTGTTGAGCCCGAAGCAAAAAAGGGGTGAGCTGGGGCGTTAATTTGCATGTGGAGCAAATGCCAATTGGATATTTAAATGATGGCGCATCAATTTCGCTCAGTGCAGCGCATTGGCCTTTAATTACAATTGAAACTGTCTGCAGATTCTATTAGTTGATTTATGTACATTTTGCTGGCTCCATCACATATGTTTATAGTCCCCCATCCCCACCCCACAAAGTCTCACCTTTACCCTACAAAAAAGTCATCGACGAGCGAAACGTCGCGAGTTTGTCTTCAGATAGCATACGGGGCAAACAAACATAACAAAGTCGAACAAAACTACAAATAAAAAACTAATTTACATGACATTTTTCGGCCGACTTCAATCAGGCACTGGACACGTTTTTCAATCAAGTAAATGTACCGAACGACGATCTTAATTGATACTCAAATACATACTTAGATATTGAAGCATTGTTTGCTCACAGATATACTCGTTACCGTTATACAACAATAACAAACAACAACAAGGTATTGGTATTTGTATGACCTTGTTGTTTGTTATTGTTCGGTAGAACTAAGTGCAAACTATAATTGAAGCTTTGATCTGTAAAAATCGAATTACATATTATATAAATCATTTACATACTTTTCAACTCGAAGCATTTCTTGCGAATGCTTTGTTCCACTGTTAGCGGTTATTTAACAGCATCTGTTAAACAACATATTATCTTAACATTCATCACTAAGCATCTGCTACTTTTTATTTGAATATGGTTTTTATACCCGGAACCCATAAAATTGATAAAACAGGGTATGATGGTTTTGAGATAAAGTATTTAACAGGCAGAAGGAAGCATCTCCGACCCCATAAATATATATATTCTTGATCAGTATCAATAGCCGAGTCGATATGGCCATGTTCGTCTGTCCGTCTGTATGAACGCGTCGATCTCAGAGACTACAAAAGCTAGAGACTTCAGATTTTGAATATAAGTTCTCTTATACCAAGAGCAGAACAAGTTTGTTTCAAATTATCAATTACTATTCTGGTTTCCGATAAATGGAAAATGTAAAAATGGGGTTTGAAATAATGGGTAACGATAGAACTTATGGCAAAACTTCGTCTAAATCGGTTAAGAAGCATCGGAGATATCGTTGGGCTAAGTCAGTTTTTATTTTTGTTTAAATTTATCATTATTTGAAGCATACTTTTAGGGCGCAAGAAGTAAAATATTTATTGCAACTGGGTTCAGGGTCCGACTAGAGCCTTCTTACTTGCTATTTTTATTTTTATCTGCCCCTTTATAATAAATAAGTAAACTATATAGTAGTTTGTAATACTTTTCGATTAGGTTTCGAGTAGTTTTAACGATGTGTTGTTAACAATTAGATAATTAAAAACATATTCATATTCTCCATAAATAACAAGATTGTTTACTTTCCAAACTTTTTGCAGTTTAACATTGACATGCATCGCAAAGAGAAAAAGAACAATAACAATAACAAACGAAAGTCTAAAAAAGAAAATAATTCAAAATAAACGACATTTGACAACACTTGGCAAGCCTTGCTGCTGCTAGCAAATAAATAATAAAAAGAAATTCAACAATAAAACTAACACACTCTGCGCAATCGCATCGAACTTTGTAGCAGTACCTGCTAAAACTGTGCCAACAAGATGTATAAGCTTTTGGGTAGCTTAAAGAGCTACCTCAAGTGGCAGGACATTCAGACAGATAATGCCGTCTTTCGCCTGCACAACTCATTTACAACGGTACTGCTGCTAACCTGCAGTCTAATCATTACGGCCACCCAATATGTGGGACAGCCGATCAGTTGCATTGTGAATGGCATTCCGCCGCATGTGGTCAATACGTTTTGCTGGATACACAGTACATTTACTATGCCGGATGCGTTCAACCGACAGGTAAGTCTCCAAACTTCTTGCTCAATACGGTTTAACTAAAGTTATCTACAGCTAAAAATCTTTGGTGATGTGAAAAGCTCGACAAAGTCTACACTAGTTTACAAATGATGGCTCCAAAGTTGTACAGCACCAAGCCAACTTCAGTCTTCAAGTCTCCAATACATTTTTTTTTGTTTTTATTCTTTTAATGTCTTGAAAGCGATAGTTTTTCCGAAAATTAAGTTTTAAACAGCAACCTTTCAATGGTCTGCAATCTACAAACTCTACACAAGTCTCCAAAAATAAGAGTTTGTATTTTTTCATGTTCAAAATGACACGATACTGAAGAGCACTCAAAATTCAATCACACAGCAAAATTCGAGCTGACGCAGCATAACAGGATCTTTGTTGGATATCAACTCAAATTTACTTTGGGTAGCTGCTGTCATGTAGTATACTCACAAAAGCCTGATCACGTCCATCGATGTCTCTTTTGTATGATATTCATATGTTTGTATGTATTACATGCTATAGGCTCGAACAAAAACCGACTCGCAAAAAAAAAATAAAATGTGTCTGCATATTTATGCTGCGGCTATAAAGCAATTATAAACTGGGCGGTACGTAGTCGATTGTTGTTCTTGTTGAGCCGCTGCGTGTGACCCAAAAAAAATTAATAATAATATGAAGAAAAAAATAAAGATACCAAGTACCTACGTACGTACGTACTGAGGCTAAGGAGAATGAAAAGCGATTAACAACGGCACAAAAATTGAATACCCCGCGGGAGTGTAGACAGTGATTCCCAGACTTCAATAGGGGCAGGAAGTTGCCGACGCTTTTGATTCCGTGGAACCTTCAAAGAAAATGCCCTACACCGGGCATATTCTGTTACCGAATACCTTTATCCTTTATCCTAATCATAAAAGTACAGTACGGCCTCGCTAAACGCAACCATCGTTAAACGCAACTCCTCGATAATCGCAACACCAAAATTCTTAACTTGAAAAAAATTTACCTCATTTTACGCAACTTTCTAAGGAAATCATACAAAGTACAGACCACAATTTCTAATTTTATCAAAAACTTAATAAATTAAAATGAAATCCTTGCAGATAAACTCGATTTACTTTGATTTAAATGATAAGAAAATGCATTTACTTTTGGAAATAGGTCTCGTAGCGAACAAAAGATTATCCCTCGGTTTTCGCAACAGGCCAAATTCTAATAGGTTGCGTTAAGCGAGGTCGTACTGTAGTTTGAAGGGCTTGAGTCGAAAACAACACAGAGCCGAAATAAAATAGAATTTTGATTGTGATATTTAAATAATAGTAAAATTTAAGGAGTTGAGACTGTCAATCCTTGTCAGAGGAAAGTTATGTTCTATTTGCTCTGCTGGAATAGTTAGGAATATATTTTGATTTTTAAATAATATATAATAATAAACCATAAGAATTCCCTTTAAGACTTGTTAAACAAGAATAAAATATTAAAGAAAAAATATTTTACTTATTTGTATTATTATTATTTTAACTTTAGGTCGGTCGCGAGGTGGCACATCCTGGCGTTGCCAATGATTTCAATGACAAGGATGCCAGAAAGTACTACACCTACTATCAATGGGTGTGCTTTGTGCTCTTCTTTCAGGTAAGATGGCTTCATTTGATTCCACTAATTAAACCAACTCTCTCAAAGCTATCGTTCATTTCCACGACACCTCTCCCTCCGAACTAACACCCACCCACACCTCTCCGCAGTTTTTGTAATTGAGCGATCTTACGATTTGCTTACGATTGCTGTCGTGTTCTCGTTCTTTCCCGTTCGTGATCTCAATTGCCAGTCAACACATTCTCCGAAAGCTTAACTTCAATCAAGCTTAATTGAATGCGTGCGCGAGAGTTTGCTGTATGGCCGGGGGAGAGAGAGTGGTGGGCTTGCGGATAATGGTAGGTTTTGGGAGAAGGGGTCAATGTATTGACAAGCGCATGCTCAATTAAGCAACATTGCGCGCCTGTTGCGCAACACGCAACTCAACTCACAACCAAGCGACAACGCGACAGTTGCCAAACACTAAAAGACAACAACAAACAAAATACCAAACAGACAACAACAACAATTAAACAAATACATATATCGATATATTTGATATATAGCATTTACAGTAAAACCTGCCTAGGCTGACCAATTATTAATTTCAATTGTCTTCCATTTACTTGTCCAAATTATTAATTTCCTCGTTCCTACTATAAGAGATCTATTTTGATTTTGAAATTTTTACCATTACAATTTAGTAACTTTGTTAAAATCACAACTGAATTTGTATTGAATATTTATAGGCCATGGCCTGTTACACGCCCAAGTTTCTATGGAACAAATTCGAGGGCGGTTTGATGCGCATGATTGTCATGGGTCTGAACATAACGATCTGTACAAGGGAGGAGAAGGAAGCGAAACGCGATGCTCTGCTCGATTATTTGATCAAGCATGTGAAGGTAAATCTAACCCCCCTAAAAAATATACTCATATCGATACATTTGAAATAATCTATATACATCATATATGTCTTTTATCTATTTAAGCGCCATAAACTGTATGCCATACGGTATTGGGCTTGTGAGGTGCTGTGCTTTATCAATATTGTGCTGCAGATGTATCTGATGAATCGTTTTTTCGATGGCGAGTTCTTATCGTATGGTACAAACATAATGGGCCTGTCGGATGTGCCGCAAGAGCAGCGTGTAGATCCCATGGTCTATGTCTTTCCGCGCGTCACCAAATGCATATTCCATAAATACGGAGCCGGTGGATCTTTGCAAACGCACGATTCGCTTTGCATATTGCCGCTCAATATTGTGAATGAGAAGACGTATGTGTTCATTTGGTTCTGGTATTGGATATTGCTTGTGCTCCTTATTGGATTGATGATATTCCGGTTAGTTGGTTTCAATCAATGTCTGTCTATCAATGTGCGTTTCAGCTTAACGAAAGTTGTTTATGACAACGATGCTTCGTTAAGCTGTAAATATGCTGCTAATTAACACTTAAAGTTAACATTGCTGGTGAACAGTTTTCAGTTTCTGTTATGCGTAAAGGATTTAAAGCTGTTGTTAACTTAAAAAATCTTTTTAACTTTATATTTACTCGCAGTGCATGCATCATCTTTATGCCAAAGTTCCGGCCGCGTCTGTTAAATGCTCGTAATCGCATTGTTTCAATGGACGTTTGTAATAGGCTTTCCCGCAGCCTGGACATTGGTGACTGGTGGCTTATCTATATGCTTGGACGCAATCTTGATCCGGCCATTTATAAGGATGTGATGGTCGAGTTTGCCAAACAGCTGGCACCCTCCAAGAACGATCGCTCCAAGTGATCTATTCAACAGAACAGAGATTCAACGATAAAAAAGAGACGTTAGAGGGAAAGAGAGAGCGAGAGACCCTCTGGATTATATTCATAATTATTATTATTATTTAGCACAAATCATGACAAATTAGTTGAAACCGTAACCACACCGTATGAAAAAAGACAATCTGTATACTATGAATCAAAAGCAAAAAAGGACAAACCATTAGGCTCGAATCTAATGTGTATTATTCTCTTTCCATGCCCTCAAAACTAAAAACAATATTAATCAATGATCACAACTCGAATCGCATGGCAATTAATATAAATATAAATAATAAACGAAAAAACCGTTTAAATATTTGTGCAGAAATATTTTTTCAGTTTTTTAACCCAGACTTATTTGTCATCAACATTTAAAAACACGAAGCAAAATATATGTTTTTTTTTTTAACTTTTAAAATAAATTTAAAACTTAGCATGTATAATCCTAAAAGCAACAACAACATCAGCCCGAAAAATTCAAAAAACAAAAATATATATACATATACATATGTATATATTTGAATGTAATGAAATTAAGCGCAACTTGCAACTGCCAGCTACAATAAAAAAAAAAACAACAGCAACAATGATAGGACCGCATTATAATATAACAAACACATACAAATATTGCTTTTGAGTCTTTCATTACAAAAAGCAAGATTATAATTGAAAAACCTAGATGCGTTTTGCTGGCATTTTTTCAAATAAAAGCTGTTCTTTAACGATGGCAAAGATAATTAAATGTTAAGTTTATTGTGTAGTTTTAGGTAAAAATTCAAGTTTTTTTGACAAAAGTGAATTAATATATAATAAAATATGCTATATACATATAACCTGGCGAAATCATGTAGTTTCTTTTTAACATATATCGGAATATAGATTATATGTAACAACTCAAATTTTTTTAAGCTTTAGAACTTATTTATTTTGAAGTCAGCTGTCTGTGTTTCGTTAAGTGAGTCAGTGTGCTCACTGAACGAAACATGGTCAAGTGAGTAACGTTCACAATGAGCGCAAGCAACGCGTAGTGTTAGCCCAAAATGAGTAACGTAAACGCACAGCGCGCAACGTTAACCTAAACTGCGTAACACACTAAACTAATGCATCAATTTGTTGCAAAAACTCATTAAAAAAACCCAATACCCAATAGAATAAGTGATTAAAATGTGATGTGTAAGTGTAAGTGCATGCGCGAGCATTAACGCACAACAAACGCTCAATAAATTATAACCAAAACAGAAAAATGTTTAGTTGGGAGAGTGGGTTTGCGTTTGTGTAGGTGCGAAGGCAATTGAAAACACAGCGAAAAATCTCCTGCACAGTGTGCCTAAAAAAACGCGCAAAATATACATACATATGTAGATGAAAAAAAAAAACTATTTAACATGAACGTGCAATAGTGGAAACTGTCAGTAGTTGTAATGTGAGAAGGCGAAAAAAAAGAGTAGGAGGGTGTTTAGTTAATAAAAGTTTGTAAACACAGCGCCGCTATTTTTTAATTTACTTTTGTTTTGTTTTTATATTGCGTTAATTTGCGCCCTTGCTAGGAATGTGTGTGTTTGTGAATGGCATTAAGCAACGCCTGCTGCTACAATATTCAACCCCCAATGCCCCCGTACTTTGACTCAGCCTCAAAACAACAACAACAATAGCAGCAGCAGCAGCAGCACCACCACCAACAATATACACGCCAACCACCACCCCCTGCAAGCAAGGCAATGGCACCCTCCACAAAAACAAAAAAAAAGGACTCGTTCTTTGGTGTTGTTTTTGTTATTGCTGCTTGTGGAGTGTTAAGCTTAAAGAAAAAAAAAATAAGCAGCAGCGTCGCCGTAATTCAAAAACTGTCGAAATTAAACGGCTCTGCGCTCCACTTACTTCCCGCTTTCTCACTCTTTCTCCCTATCTCCCTCTTGCGCTTTTTGTCTGTCGCCCACTACTGCGCGTGTTTGGTGCCTCTCTTGCTCTATCCCTTGTGGCGCTGCCCAAACCTTGAGCTCCAAGCGCGCTGTCCTTTATAAATTTGTTTTCGTCTGCGTGTGTTGGTGTTTGTGTGTGGCTTCGGTTGTGTGCGCAAAGGCGCATAAATGTAAGCCAAAACGAACAGACAACGAAAACTAGTAACAAAGTCAACATTACAAAAGGCAACAAGAAACACTTTATTGATTCATCTCTTATACTTGCTAATCAATTTCAAGATTATTTAAGGATAAGTTTGCAAAAAAACTTTTATGTTTAACTTTAATTGGCAACGATTTGTATTTAAACGATTTGAATCGCAAATTGTCATGTGTTAAAGCATTGTTTCAAATTTGCGCAAATTGAGCAATGCACAACACCGGCCGGTGAACGTTTGGCAACACTGTTACTGTGTTTGCCGCTCTGTGCAACCCTGTATGCCGCACACGAATGTGAGTGTGAAAGCGTGTGGTCGAAAATTAAGAACAGCAACACAAACGTAAGATTGAAAACGGCTCTCTTTGTATGAGCAGTAACAGAAGCAGCAGCAGCGGTAAAACCGAAAAAAAATTCTCGCGGGGGAGCAAATCAAATTGACAGTTGCAGCAGCAGCAGCAGGAAAGCAGCGCAGCCGCTAATCTTAACCGTCGGTCTCGTCGCAAAAGCAAAGGCAAATCACGCTAAGCAATAAAAAAGAACAAAAATTTCCATAGCCAAAAATAACCAAAAAATTTCAAGTTTGACGTTTTAATGGTGTGTGAAAAACAACATAGGAACAGGGCGCAAAGGAATAGGCCACCACACCACACACAACTAACACAGCAAAGCTAATGAACAAGGCGCAAGTAAATGATGAAGAAGAAGAAGCAGCTCAAGCAGCAGCAGCAATGAACGAAAAGCGTGCAAAGGCATAAGAAAAAAGGTCAAAATGTGTGTGAGATTCATCAAGCAGAATCATGGAATCAATGAAAATGGAGCAAAAGTGAAAAGCTTGTGGAAAAGCTAAAATTAATTTTATTTTGTTTTTGTTCACGCGCGCGTATTTGCTTTTATATATTTATATATGTAGATATATATGTATAAATATACATATGTGTGTGTTTGTGCGCCTGTTGTCTCTTGATGTGCGAGTGTGTGAGTGTACCAGAGTGAGCGAGAGCGAGCGCAAGAAGAAAATAAGGCAGGAAGAGGGAGTAAATGATTTTTGTAAAACGCATTAACTAATTAAATAAATACAAATACAAAATGTGTACATTGAAATTGTATATAAATGTTCAATTATGTGCACGAAATTGTTAAAATAATAGGCAGAAACAAATGCTCAAGCACTTGACGAACCAAAAAGCATTATAAAAATCAAATCACCATAATAATAACAATAATAATAAACGCTGTAAGTGTTTCTTGTTCTTCTTATAGCAGCTGCAACCACAACAACAGAATCATAATAATTGAGAACTTTTAATCAAAAAAAACAAGAGAAAATACAAATTCAAATTTATTTAAAAAACAGTGGAAATATTTGAAACATTTTGGCCGCAGTGGCGCTGCAGCAGCACCGGCAGCAATTGAAAAAAACATCAAAACTAAAAATGTCGAAAACCAACGCATGTGCTGCAGCAGCAGCGCCAACAAGCGTCGGAGTCGACGTCGCAGCAGCCGCCGCCGCCACCGCGTGCTATGCAGCATCTAAAAGCACCGCATGACCGATGCGACGACAACAAAAAAATAATAATTAAAAAAAAAAAACATACCCCCAAATCATAATAATAATAATAACAAAAATAACAACAACATCAACAGTGCAAATAGCATAGAATAGCCGTAGAAGTAGAAAAACACAAAACAACAACAAGAAGAAGAAGACGAAGCAGCAGCAGCAGCAGCAAAGCATTGTAACACTGCAAAACCTACAAGAGAAGAAAAAACTACGCGAAACGCACACAAAAACGAAAAAAAAAACAAATAAAAACACAAATACACAACAACAAACGAAGAAAGAGCGCGCGCGAGAGAGAGAGAGAAAGAGAGGTGCGCTAGCACGAGCTTAGACCGAAACAAAAACAATCGACGCCACCACCTCCAACTTAAAAACGCCAATTCGGATCCTCTTACCAGCCAGCTGCTCTCCATTTCTTTGGAGAGCTTATTGTATTGTTGTTTATTGTGAAGTTGTTGTTGTTGTTATGTGATGCATTGTTGTTATTGTTAATGTTAATGTTATTTATAATACAATGGCCAGCCTAAGAAGCAGCAGCATACTAAATGCAGCCAGCGTCAGCAGCAGCAATAGCAACAGCAACAGCAGCATTAGCTCAAACGCAACCGGATTGCCATCACTATTCGCCGGTAGCAGCAATAGCAACAGCAATAGCGCCAGTAACAGTAGCTGCAGCAGCAGCAACGGCGGCGGTGGCGGTGGTGGTGGTGGTTGTGGTGGTGGTACTACTACTACAGTAACAGCAACAAGCCACAACACTGCGCGCAATAACCACAATAACCACCAGCTATTCCAACACCACCAGCACAACAACAACAACAACAACTGCAACAGCAGCAGCAGCGTTGCCGCCAAAGATATGGACGGACTGATTGCCATCAATGATAGCGCATTATCGCAACAAATCGAATTTATACTACAAGATGCTCCCATGGAGCAGGATGACGAGCCGCATCATCATCATCATCATCATCATCAGCATCCGCATCATCATCTAAATCGTCATCAGCAACAAAATCAGCATCATTTACTGCAGCAACAGCTTACTATGGCCGCAGCAGCAGCAGCAGCAAAGCTCGACAACCAACACCCACCGATAACAACAACAACAACAAATGCAACAATAACGTCAACAACAACAACAAACAGCGCTTCCGCATATATCAGCCATAATAATAATAACATTAATATTAATAATAATAAAAATAACATTAACAACAACAACAGCCTCAGTGTTGAGGATCAACATCAGCAACTGTTGCTGCATCAACATCACGCCCAGCAACAACAACAGCAACAACAACAACATCAGCAGCAGCCCCATCAGCAACATCATGTGCTTAATGGTCGTCGCGTTATAATACAAACATCGGAAAATGGTACCACAACTGGAGTAATGTCGATCAGTGATATCAAGGTGGAGGATCAGGAGGTGGAGGATGAACAACAGCTCGATGAAGAGGAAGAGGAGGAGGAAGATCCGGAGCTAAATGATGAGAATTTGCAGGATATCGAAGAGGAGGCGCAGGCAGCCGAAGCTGATGAGGAGCCCGAAACGGCGACACATTTACAACAACATCATCAGCATCATCATCATCAGCAGCAACTTCAACTCCAGCAGCAGCAGCAGCAACAACAACAACAACTTCATCTTCAACAGCAGCAGCAGCAACAACTTTTACACCAGCAACAGCTTCTTCATAATCAACAGCAACAACAAGAACAACAGCAACAGGAACATCTAAATACGCATGTCAAACTGGAGCTGGAAGACCTCCCCGATGATGAAGCGGAAGTGGAGCAGGCGAATGAGAATGGACATATGTCAGAGGCAACGCAACAACAGCAACAACAACAACAGCTCGAGGTAAATTAATGATCAAAAGTACATTTTTTAAAACTTTTTCGAAATTCTTGATACAATTTAAATGTTAGTTTTGACTAAATGGTTTTTTTAACTTTTCAAAAATATCTTTTGTTAAAATATTAGAGGAATATGCATCCTTGCAACAAACAAAAAAAAAATGTTAGGAACTCATTCCTACATTTAACTGGATTATGAGTTTTAAATTTGAATTTGACAATTGATTTAAAACTTCTTTGTTGCTTAGGTCTGATTCACTCGGAATTATAATATTTCTGTTTGACAGACTTGACATTTAGCATAGGTATCCATAACTATCATTTCAATCGTAAAAAATCAAGGCTGATCGTTATTAGGCAAATCAAAAGTTTCTTCTTTTTTCCTTTTTTAATAACCAAGTAATTGAAATTATTCCGATCCTACGA
The DNA here is from genome assembly GCA_035044585.1 of Scaptomyza polygonia. Classification (NCBI taxonomy): domain Eukaryota; kingdom Metazoa; phylum Arthropoda; class Insecta; order Diptera; family Drosophilidae; genus Scaptomyza; species Scaptomyza polygonia. The sequence goes on along the minus strand of JAWNNU010001345.1, from coordinate 213,167 downwards.
TCCTACGATCCTTTAATGTTCTCTTTTTGGCAAAGATACTTTTTACCTTAGCTGTTGTTACGAAATATACTTAAATGATTATTATATTCTTTGAAATCTTCAACTTTCTTTTTGAATATATATTTTAGGCGCTTCAACAGCAAATCGATTATACGCAAGGGGGACAGCAGATGATGTTGCCCGCCGGTAGCATTGTGAGCACGACGACGCGGGGAGGAACAGGATTGGGAGTGCCCGTTTCGGAGGCAGCATTGGTGCAGCTGCAACGTCGTCCCGTCTACATAAGCAATGCGACAATGAACAACTTGGGGGGCGCCGCATATGTGCGTATGCCGCCAGCGGCTGCAATGAATCGCATGAGTCCGATGACAGTGCTGAATGTTGTGCAACAATCGGGCTCACCCAACGCTCAGTTAATCTTGCAGGCAACAGCTGAAGCTGGAACAGCTGGATCAACAGCTGTGGTCTCCTCTACGTCTACATCGCCCAGCAGCATTGAACAGCAACAACAAATGGCTGCGCTGGCACTAGCTCAACAACAACAACAACAGCTGCAACATCAGCAGCAACAGCAGCAGCAACAACAGCAGCAGCAACAACAGCAGCAGCAACAGCAGCAGCAACCGCAACAGTCTAATAAGCAAACGCCAACAACAACCCCAACAGCAACAACAAACACGGTGGCAACTTCAACAACGAGCTATCAGTGCATGGAATGCGTGGAGAAGTTTGATTCAAAGGAGCTCTTTGATATCCATCGGAGCGGGCATGCGAACAACATGAAATGTGCCATTTGCAACATGGTATTGAAATCGCTAAAGAACTATGAGAAGCATTGCCTGCGTTGCAAACCATACGAGTGCCAGATATGTGGTCGTGTTGTACGCTTTCGTCCCAATTTCATCAAGCATATGCGTGTGCACACGGGGCAGCAATCGGAGCGGCATAAATACAAATGCGAGGTATGCCACAAGGAGTTCATGAGCTTTGAGTACTTTAAGGTGCACAAGAAGATACACAACGAGAATGTGAATCTGACGTGCGAGATCTGTGGCAAGGTGTTCAGTGCACTTGCCTCGCTGCGCGGCCACTCCAAGCTTCATTCGGGCGTTAAGCTGCACAAGTAAGTTCCTATTACCACCAATTCTATTTTACCATACACACATGCAAATAAACCATTGTTTCTCTCTCACTCTGTGTCGCGTGTGTGCAGATGCGATGTTTGTGGCAAGGGCTTTGGACAGCGTTACAATCTGAAGATACACGCACGCACGCACACTGGCGATTTTCCGTTTGAGTGCAAGGTGTGCAAGAAGAAGCTGCATACGCAATCCTCGCTGCAGACACATATGCAGGTTCATTTGCGGGATCAGCCGAAGGGTGCAAGCACGGTTGCTGTTGCTGCAGCGCCCGTTACAGCTGCAGAAGCTGTTGCAAGCTCCACAACTACAACCACCAATACTACCACCGCAGCAGCAGCCGCAGTAGTAGCCAATAGCAGTGCTGTCGTCAGCAGCAGCAGTAGTAGCAGTAACAATAGCAATAATATTAATAACAATATCACGGCATCAGCGATTGTCAAATTGGAACCCGATTTGGAGCAGCCCAGTACAAGCCTGCAACCGCAACCGCAGCAGCAGCAACAGTTGCTGACGCCGCAACATGATATGGACATGGACGATAGGTCGGGTGTGAGCGATGAGGAGAGAGACAGCGCTGCTCATAACTTGACCAATAATCGTTTAACCACCGGCGAGGACTCCTCAAATGGATCCTCATCGAGTTCCTCGCTACAGCAGCCACACTCTTCCTCAGCCAACTCGACGCAATCGCAGCTACGCCAACAGCAACAGCAACAACAACAACAGCAACAACAACAAGAGCAATATTTAGTATCAACGCCAACGCGTTCCATTGTCATTAAGAACTACATGCAACAGCAGCAGCAGCAACAGCAATTGCCGGATCAGCCCAATGGCAATAGCAATTGTTCAAGCGTGTTACACACACAGGTCATACATAGCGGTGCAGGCACCAGCAATGGCCATCACAACATCAACACTACCACCAACACCAGCACCAACAACATCAACAACATCATCAACAGCAGCAATACGAATAGCAATAGCAACGGCAGCAATAATGCGCTGCCAGCAACAACAGCAGCCATATCAGCAAGCAATTTGGCACAGCAAATGCTGCGCAAAACACCAATAATACACTCAACAGGCACGCTCAGTTCGGCGCTGGCCAGTGTTGTCCAGCAGACGGGCGGTAAGTGATAAACCGACTAGCATCTAACCCCACTATATGAAACAATAACGAACATTTATGTGAAAGACAAATGTTATCAATAATCAATATATTGACGAGTTTAAGACTGTAAATTTTGATTACAAACTAATAAGCCCGGTCAGAAGATATCTCTAGTAGTGCGTATCAATGGAAAAAACCTTGAATTGATTCGAGTCTTTTTAAAAAAATAGCATGAACAACATACCTTATAATTTTGAATAAAAAAAACCAATTGCAAATTTGTAAATCTGAAACGCCTATATTTTCCCAGTTTTTGAACAAGCCTATCTGCCTAACCGCTTTATAAACTTATTTTAACTTTCCTTTATATATTTCTAGTACTTCATATGCCCTAACATGAATTTTGTTAATGGTAATCCAAATACCGAATTCATTATTGTAGAACAGAATCTTTGCCAAAACAATTGATGATATTTTCCCTCAGGGATTACTCCTTTTACTAATATAAGAACATTAAAAAAATAGAGTACGAAAACAGTATAATATCTAGAATATAGTATTAAGGTTAGCATATACATATGCCTCTTCAGATATCAAAACAGACGTTTTCATATCTTTGGTAACCTAGGAACACTTTCTCTCAAAAGTTTTTGTTCACAAACCAAACCTTCATCTTCTAAATGACGAAAAGTTTTGTTCATTGATGCAATTCGAATACTTAACATATTGATTCGTTTGGATCGAACCTAGGTTCTTTGTGAACACGAAACTTTTAATTCAAAGTGATGTTGGTTTAACTTAAATATCCGAACTTGATTTTAGAAATGATTTATGTATGATCTTGTTTTTTCTTTTTTTAACCACTTGATCGATACCAAAACCATTTTATGATTATATTCTCGCTAAAAACGCTAGCTATTTGTTTTTTGGTTTGTTTTTTGTGTTTGCAACTTGCTTATGATTGTTTTGATCTGATTTTTACAGTTGGTTCGCCAGCGCAGTCGCCATCATCTTCATCTACATCGTGCTCCTCCACAATGTTGGTGTCCAAGGCGACGGGTGTACCGATGTCCATTGCCTCATCAGCGGCACTTGGTGGCTCCACAATAATACGCAGTACCCGCAATCATCATAATCACCATCAGCAGCAGCTACAACAACAACAACAACAGCAGCAGCAGCAGCAGCAGCAACAACAACAAACGCAAAACAACTGCAGCACTCAGCGTTTTGTGGCTGGAGGAACGCAACATCATCAGCCGCAGTCGCAGCCGCTGTCGCAGTCGCAGCCGCAGTTGCAGCAGAGAACCAACCACCGAAACCACCACCGACGTCGTCATCTGGCGGACTTGGACGATGAGGATGATGATGATGACGATGATGATGCCGATGATGATGATGATGCTGATGATGATAATGATGATGATGATGATGCTGATGATGTTGATGATGAGGATGAGGATGTTGACGATGATGATGATGATGAGGATGATGAAGATGATGATGATGATGATGAGGATGATGATGTTGACGATGATGATAATAATAATGATGATGATGATGATGATGATGATGATGATGGAGAGGAGACAACAGCGCAGTTGCGTGCTGCAGCATCCAAAGTACACCACAATCATCATCATCATCACCATCATCATCATAATAATAATCACCCGCAGCAACAGCAGCACCTGAGTCATAATCAAAATCATAATAGCCACATAATCAGCCACAATCATCAAACGCAGCACCATCCACACCATCACAATCATTTTGATGATGATGATGACGATGAGAAATCATCACCGTCCCTGGCCACAGCGGCCATTATCAAAGTCGAACCGAATCTCTATTCATCCGGCTCCGGCGACAATTCCAACGACATGTTCATCAAGGAAGAGGTCATGTTCGAGGATTCAGCTGTGCCGCATTCACCACAATCGCCGCCCAGCTCCAAATTTCGCATCTCCAACTTCGACAGCGATCTAGTCGATCATCATGTCGATCTCAATCATTCGCTCCCACCATACGGTAATCTCTTTGAGCCTCACTCAATACCCGATAGCATACCCGTTCAACTCTATCCCGACGACGATGATGATTTCCGTTTGGATCACAGTTCGCTGGGTGGCCTGCACAACACCTCATCATCAACCACCGATGGCGATTTCATCAAAAAGGAATGGGTCTATGGCGGCGCCACCAGCAACTATGCCATGAACGGCAAATTCGACGATGATAGCGATGCTCTCTGCGATGCCGCCAATTTTATCTACAATTGAGTGGCAACAAAAGTGTGTGGCAGCAGCACCAAATGCATCAGATTGGAGCATCAACAATCAACAACAACAAATTCGAATTCAAATTGACGCACAAACGCATAAAAACACACACACACACATATACAACTTATCCTTTATATACATACATATGTAGGTATGTATGTAGATATATATGTATATTAGAAAGAGATTGTTTATTTTCTTGTATGCATATATATTTATATACGGCAGGTATATACAAATATATACAAATATATCTAATTAAATGTATAGTAATTTGCTATCTCTGTCGCGCTCGTGATCTTAACGTGATCTTAAACTAAATCAATGTGTAAATCGTATTTATAACTGTATTTTGTAGTTGTTTCTATATAATTGAAAAAAGGCAAAAACAAAAAAAACAACAAAAAAACAATCAAAAAACACAACAACAAAAAAATCGGTGAAGCAGAGAACAAAACAAAAAACAACAACAACAAATTCCTCAGCAAGGATGTATGAGAAACATGCAATCTATCTCTTTCACACACAAACACATACACACAGTGTTAGTCGTCTGTCTTGCTCACAATCACTATCTCTCGTCTCTTACTCTATCTGTGTCTTTACTGTTTGATTGTATTTCTGTTTCGTCGCATAAGCAAGAAGTTATCTTAAAACTCGTGCATCAAGTTATTACTACATGATATAGTTGTATATTTCGCTCTCTTTCTATTTTTCTCTGTCTTCCTTGCACGCCGCCTTAAGGTTTTTTTTTTTTAATTTGCTTTGATCTCGCGTACATTTGAAATTTATCATAATTTTTTTTTTACCATAAACCTCATATATACTTAAACATATATTATTCAGAATAAGGTTTATACTAGACGCTTTGAAACGAGCACGATATCGTTTATACGAATCTTCTATTGAGCGTGAATTATTTTTTTTAATATTTTTTTTAGCTTGTCAGTATTGAATGAATTTATATCGTTTTTCGTGACTGTATTTTTCTTTTTCGAAACCAAAAACTCAAGATTAGTTTTGTAACTTAAGGAAAAAATGATCGGGGAAACGCGTTCCAAAAGTCTCAAATATTTTTGTCTTGTTTTATTTTTTACTAAATATTTTTTTTTTTTTTTTTTAATATAGTCCTTTTGTCAGTATTTTTAATAGTTAATATGAACCTCAAACAGTTGCGCTGTTCTTTACTCACTCTCTTGCGGCTCTGCACCCTCCTCCCCCTTCATTCTTATTTTAAACACATATATATTCATATGCAGTTGACCCTCGAAAACGTTAAGAAAAAAATGTTAATGACTTAAATTTTTTATAAATATGTTTAGAAAAGAAAATTATTTTGTTTTTGTAATAACTCGTCATGTTTTGCCAAATTCGATGTAACGAAAATCAAAGCAAAAACTTTTATACTTAAAGTAATTTCGCCAAAAGAAATAAACGTTTTTTTTTTGTGCTTAATGTGTTCAAGAGTCTTCTGCACTTAGTTTAGAAATAATATTACGTTTTTTCCAAACTCATGTGCAATTCTCCAAATACGCCTGCAACGCCACGCACCCGAATAATATATATATATGTATGTAGTACTATTGAACTAAACGAAAACATATAGAAAACTTAAAAACTAATTTTTTTTTTGTTTTTAAACTCGAATTGAAATTATTGTGGTTTCCTTAATTAGCAGCTAAGTTGAATGTTTTTTGTATTAAATTCGCATATATTCGAATATGTCTTATATATAGATTGCGAACATATAAGCACTTATTTTTTTCATAGTCATAAGCTCAAGATTATGCTTTAAAAACAAGCAAAAAAATGCAAATCTGCATAAACACATACACATATATATTTATATATGTATATATATAATATCGATAGCTAAGTTCATGATCTTAACATAAAACTATAATACACAATATATAAGTATATGTATATTAAAGCATATAATTTGCATTTAATGAAATTTTATTTTGCAATTTCTTTTTTTATAATTAACGTTTAGTATTCTCTTTTTCTTGCTGTGTTTTCCTTGTGTTAAAAGCATGTATATTTACTAAATAAAATATATGTTCGTATATATTTATATATATACATATATATTATAATAGCAACAAAAACAAATATGTCTAAATGTATGCAACTTATAACAATAACGTTTACAAAAAACGTTCAAAAGTTAACGAAGGGAAGGAAGGTTTTAGCGCAAATTGAAACTAACAAATTTATTCAAAGCATTTAATGTTATAAAAAAAAACAAAAACAAAAAATATAATAATAATATGCATACCTTAACACAAATACAGTTATTAAGCATAAGAAGAGGGAAAACGCGGAAAACATCAATTGGCGCATTGTTCGTTTTAAAATTGGACATAATTGATTATTCTGAAATTTACAAAAGGACGAAAATTTTCAGTTTATTTTGCTTTTAGGGACTTGCCTGAAAGAACACGAATTAAATAAAAATCAATACATTAATGATATGCAATTATATATCTATATATATATATATATAAATATATATATAGTTATTATAATTATTATGTAGCTGCAAATTTAGCTTAAAAGTTAAACACACACATTAAGCGCTTCTTTTTTGGATTCTTGCACAATTCTTAGATGCCGCTTCGTGGAAAAAACAAAATAATAAAAACAAAATAGAAGAAAGTCTTGCATATTTAAAAATAATCATGTTTGTTGTTGCCTAACTTATGTTTGTTATGCTAACGTTAATTAATGATTATTGTTGCATTTAAACAATTATACACGCACACACACACACACACATCGCTGCAAGCGGATGGACTTGTATGTATGTTAACTGCATTTGAATGCTAGAAATTCTTGCAAATCAAAGAAAAAAAAAAAACAAACAAACATCAACACAAACACTTACGAATACTCCTTCAATGTCTTCCGTACCGTCTTAAGTTTCTTTTTAGTTTTTATATTAGCGCAAAGTTGAAACACATTGAAAAGACCGAGAACGAGATTATCACAAACATATGCAATTCAATGAGATCTACATACAACAAGGAAAAAGCATCAGGCTTTAAATACTTTTTCGTCGATCTACCTTTGCCATTTAAAGACATCTGTTTAATAAAGTTATTAGCCAAAAGTTACGATCTGTGCTATATAACGCCAGGTGTGCCAAGCATTTTAAAGAGAATACAAATTGAAAAGCGTACAAAAGTTCAAATAATACACATTAAAAGTTTCTGGTTTGGTCATATCTGTAACTAATAGCTTAGTAGCTCATTTTGTAATTTTCGTTTTCAATAATGTCTATAACGAAAGGAAAAACTCAGCCGATTCGGCTTTAACTTGGTGACTTCGAGCAAAAGGTTCATCTTGAAATTAATTTGGCAGAAGAACAAATGACTTTATCAACTAAACTTTTTTTATGGCTTAATAATTTTAATCAGGTACAATACATTTCATAGTATAGGGTATCAAGATGTCTACTTATTTCATATTAAACAGTATATCAACTGTAATATATACGTTTGATAGGATATTATATTTTTCTCATTTTAAGCAACTAAAAAGATAACTTGATCAAATTTTGACAATTCGCAATCAGCACTGCCTCGATTAAAAGCACGCTGAAAGAGAAAGAAAGAGAAAGAAAGAGAGAGAGAGATAGAGAGATAATAAGAGTGAGAAATAAAGAAAGAGTGAGCGACTAATGCGACTGCTATCTTATTCACTCACATTTTTGGAAAACAAATCAAATAAAACAAATTTCATTTGAATTTACACTAACAAATATCAATCATAAAAAAAGATAATTAATTTTGTATATGAAATCTATTTTGTATACGACTGTGACTGCAAAGAAAATCGGTGCAGCAGGAAATAAAACTGTATCTTGCCCCACTGTACACACACACACACACACCCACAAACACAGATACAGATACCGCATAGACAAAGCCCCGCCCGTAAACCCATCTTTGCATTTGAGCTTTCTGGCAAGCGTCTCGTTAACAGAAGAAGAAAACGCCAATGAATCTACAAAATTCTAGAACCCAAAATCGAAAACAAACAAATAATATGAACAAGATAAATCTCAACGACTGCGCATACAAAAAAGTGAACAAATTTTTTCTATTATATACTAAAAACGAAACAAACAAACAAAAAAAAAACAAATTAAAAATATAAAAGAAAAGAAATTCTCGTATGCAAAAGAAAAAATGAACACCTTAACTTCATACTATTATAAATGAAATGAGAAGAAAGTACTATTTTTTTAAGTGTAAGCCAAGCCTTGAAATTTTCGAAGCAAAAGGCTTGGATGCCAAATTTTTCTGCAATAAAACAAAACGAAAAAAAAACTTAAGTATGATAACAAAAAAAAAGCGTAACAAGAACTTTATAGGCATATACATTTATATACAAACAAATATGTACAAATACACGCACACAAACATACTGTACTTCAAAGATTACTTAACATTTTGAAAGGTTTTTCTTTTTTTAAGTCCAATCAAAAGTCTAGCTTAAAAAAAGAACAAAGCCCGCCCCTTTTATGGTAACGCCACGCCCTCTTAAAGAAAACACAAACTCATAAGACGAAGCGCAATATTTTATATTTTACAACCAAAAAAAAAAAACCCGGAAGACAAAAATTTTGTTTTCTATTTGATTTATATTTTAAGTGAATGTACCTTAAAACAAAAATGCAAAAACAAAAAAGAAAAGAAAAAACACATCATAAACGGGAATGAAACGAAACGAAACGAACAAAATCAATTGAACATTAGTAGTTCAGTTCAAACAATCACTATTTGAGACGTCTTCGATTTGGAATAAACAAAAATTAAAAACAAGGTTAAGAAATGGAAAAATTTATAAAACAAGTAACAACATTCATATATACACATACATATAGTAAATGCATACGTACATTTAAATAAATGTGTAGTTTTGAACTAAACGTACATAAGTATATAGAAATATATATATATACATAATACTTCTATTACAAAATAATTAACGTTTAAAATTGTTTTTAATGGTATAAGATTTATAAAAATAATGGTGGAAAATTGGTAGTTGACAGGCGCAAGTGTGAAAACTATTTTTTAATGAGCTAAAACAATAGCATAATTAGTTTTTTTTGGTGAAAAGATACTTAAGAGAAAAGAAATGGCAAAATAGTAGCACAAAAGTCGACAACCCTGAAAACTTGAATTTTGTTGGAATTGAATTTTTATAATTGCCACAATCTTTTTTTCTCAATTCTTAATTCTTTATGTTGTACTTATTTTTCTACGCTGAAAAAAAAACAAAGAAAGCTAAAAAGCGCCTAAACTAACCTAAATACAAGAAGGTTTTGAAGAGCATTTTCGAAAAATATTACAAAAGAAAGAAAATATTTAAAAAAAAAAAGAGTAACCAAACCAAGCCGAACAATTTCAATCTAAACAAAACCTTAAGCCCACGAAATACATATATATATATATATGTATATATATATACTTTATATAAAACAAAAGAAAACACAAAAGCATAAACATATTTATATATATTATGAATGTCTAGTCGTATTTTCAGTATTATACAAAAAAAAAAGAAAAGTGTACGTAAATAAAACAAATTTTTGAAAAAACAAAGGAAAACCAATTATGTGTGTAGCGTGTACAATAAAACAAAAATATGGTAAACAATTTTTAGAAGCATTTTTAACATATAAAACAAAATAAATGTTTGCATAATTATCTTAAAGTATATAAAAAACAAAAAAAAAACATATATATATATATTTATGTATATATATATACGCGTATATATGTATATATAAATATGATATTTAAAAAAATTATAATAAAAATAAACGAAACTGTGTCTGTTTTTAGTGTTAGTTTTTATGTAAGCTACCAATTAAACAACTTACAAATCTAAAACTAAAAAAATGGAAAGAATAAAAAAAACAAACACGGTAGATATACATATAGTACATAGTAACGGAAAGCCACAAAACCATGTCAAAACTCAAGCTTCTGTTATACGTATTAATGGTTTAGCACAAGTTAATTTTAAAAATAAAATACAATATCATTTTAAAATGCAATGAACAAGAAGCAAAACTACCGCAATATTTTTAAGTTATTATAAACACTTTTTTTGGTTTTTGATATTTATATATTTCTGCACACAATTATTAACACTTCAAGTGCAGCAAATGAGTAACTTTTTATATGTATTTTAAAAAAACCAAATTTTAATTTGTACAATTTTTTTCTCTTGCTTTTATTCTCTATGTATGTGTAACAGAAACATAACAAAATATTAATATTAGCTCAAAACAAGTATATACTATTTATGTATATATTAAAAATATAATTTACAAAAATTCTCTTCGTTTTATTTTCTTAATTTTGGCGTCGAGGGCGCTTGCGTGGTTCATATCAATGTAATTATAATAAAAAAAATAAAACAAAACTTAAAGTTAAATACAAAAATATATAGATATAGTTTATCGATGTAACTAACGTAAATTCTATTGACCTTATTTGCTCAAACAAAGGAAAACCTAAGAAATATTGAAAGTTTTTACTTTGATAAATATTTTCAGTTTAAAATTCTTTTAAATTGTTAAATTTTTAAGCCATTTAGTTTAACTTTTAAAAGGCAACCCAACACAAAAAACTAATCAAACTTGCTAATCTAATATATAACAACAACAATAAACATAGTAACAATTCTTGATAATAACAAAAATGGTATATAATTCATGTGAAACAAGCGACAAAAACAAAAAAAGTGAAAAATTTAGTTTTTATTGTAATTCCGTGTCTGTGTGTGTATGTATGTCAGTAATTAATGTAAAAATCCAAAAATAAAATCAAAAAAACGATATAAAAAATCGACAAAAAAATTGAAAAAACAAAACACAAACAAATTAAACACTGAACATAAATCATAATGAAAACTAGCAAAATAAATAAAGTGAAAAAATTTGAAAAAAAAAATCAATTCCGACTTTTGACTATAATAGAATAATAACCAAAAAATCTAGGCTTTAGTCGAGAAATCTATTAGAAGACACCCTGAACCCTACACACGAGGCGTACAGTCATTGATTGTATGTACAAACAGGCAAACCTCGATAGTGTGAACACTCGGTACTGTGAACAAATTATAATGTTCACACTATCGAGTGTGAACAATCAAAGCCTCTGTAGTATGAACATTATACATTTTTTTAAGAAAAACGAACAACAAAAAAGAAAGCCTCTATGATAACTTTGATTAAAGCAGTGCAATTCACGTTTTTTTTTTTTCAAAAAGTTGTACATAAAAACATAGCCTGAAAAAAATTAGTTTGATACATTTTCATGGAATTCGATTTTAATTTTATTTGTTTTAAGTATTTGAATAAAAGTACAAATTAAATGATTGTTTTAACTATGTTGTATTCATATACATCAATTAATAAACACAATAAAAAAACCTCGACAATGTGAACAAACTCGATTGTTTGAACAAAAAATTTCCCAATTTTGAATTTCTTCTTGTTCACACTATCGAGGTTTGCCCTGTGTCGGCACTTGAATCGGCAAACCGTTATTATGTCCAAATTTTTAATATGAGCTGACTGCTATTTGTGGGGTCGGATATCGTTGCGACCTCGCATATTATTTATCATAAATATCTACACATATCTGCAACGATAAATGGATCGGTGCAAACGTGTTTCAGATATCCTATCAACCGACTTCTAAAAAATCGCTTTAATTAAAACTTTAAACAAGAAAGTAGGCTCTGATCGAGCCAGCCCAACCAGAAGATACCCTAAACCCAGTTGCAGTCCTTGCGCCCTATAAGTTTGCTTCAAATAATGTTAACTTTAAACAGAACTAATAACTGATTTAACTTTACGATATCTCTGGTGTTTCTTAACCGATTTAGACGAAATTTTGAGAAAAGTTCTATTGTTACCCATTATTATAGCCCCCATTTTTAAATTTTCCAAATTCAATATTTTTTTGTAATCGATTCCATGTGTATATCGGAAACCAGAATAGTTATCGATAATTTGAAATAAACTTGTTCTGCTCATGTTATAGAAGAACTTATATTCAAAATTTGAAATCTCTAGCTCTTGTAGTCTCTGAGATCTACGCGTTCATACAGATGGATAGACGGACATGTCCATATCGACTCGGCTATTGATGCTGATCGAGAATATATATGTACTTTATGGGGTCGGAGATGCTTCCTTCTGCGTGTTACATATTTTTGCACAAAACCATTATACCCTGATTTCCCCTTTTTTATGGGTTCAGGGTATAAAAATCATAACGAACGCGGTGGCGTAAAAAGTCGCAACAATTTTACTTCAATTTGACACCTATACCTCGCCGAATAACGTATTCTGTCGTAGAACTTCTACGTTAAATATAAGTTTTGCTTCGTGTTTTTCCAGGTAGATTGAGATTTAACAACTTTTAAGTTATCATAATTTTTAAACTTTGGTAGAAAATAAATAAAGTCGATCTATGATATGTTTTTTGATTATTACTTTACCTAAAAAGTTTTGAGGGTCAGCTGCCTTTGCGAAGGTTAAATGGTCAAAATGCTTTAAAAGACATGATGACAGGTTAATTCAAAGTATATTCGTGTAAACCCTATTGTTTTCTAAAAATATATTTGATACTCTTAACACTTTTATGAAAAAACATTCAAAAATGATAACAAACAAGATTGACATAAGCAAACTGTCCCAAGTAAAAGATGCAGTAACTCCAATTATGAAATTAACAATCAAATCATTAAGAAATTGGGAATGGTCTTGAATGATTCAAACTGCAAGGAAAAGGTTAATTCTACGAAAAATTAATAAATGCTCAGAAAACACTTCCCTTTTAACAAAATTGTCACAACAACAAAAAATTGACCCCGATAACATATATATGTATGTAATTGACAACGTTTATATTGACAACTCTTTATATTATATGTTTATTATTGCACCATCATTTTCACATAAGATTTTTTTTTTTAATGGATATATTGTATGCTTAGGTTTAACAATTCGTTAAAAATGGGGATATATGCACATAGTTTTTGATTTGTGTTATAAGTATGCGATACTAGTTGTTTAATGACACGGCCGGTTATTTGCACGCATTAACTAGCACGGCATCAGGTGATCGGAGATCCAGAGAATTTACTATGCTACAAATAACATTGGCATCCATTGTCGTTTCTAGAATAAATTACAAGCTTTTGATAGTTAAGAAGCCATACAATGCCAATTGCTTGTTTTTATCATTGCAGTCCAGCACGGATACGACCTTAGAGGCGTTCAGGCATAATCCAATGGACGTACGTTATACCACTGTTCGCTCGAACAAGTATTGTGCCATTGGTCCGTACCAGCGGTTCCTCTCGTACTACGCAGAAGTGTTGTCACAAAACAACGTTTGGTCGTTAGTAGGGTAAAACTAACCTGTTTCACGATGGTCTTAAGTTTAGACTCTAAACCCAGCTCACATTCCTTTGCATGAACAATCCAACGCTTGGTGAATTTTGGTATTTATTGATAGGAAAAATCGACATCTAAGGATCAAAAAGCGACGTACGCTATGAAATCCCATCAAAACCTAATACCATAATACCATATAATAAATATATCCGTATAATGGCAAGAAAATTATACACCTATTATTTCTCTTTACACTGCCAGATTACGGTCAAGCTCTGAAGGGACTCCTTTCCCCGCTCATTATTTCAAGCCCGTTCCCTTGTCTGTGATTTCGCTAGATAGTAGATAGAGACAAGCGGATTATATCTCTATATGCTTTGTTATACGTGGTATTTTCCAATTTAGATTAAAACCAAGGCACAACGCGTCTAGTTTAAGCGACAACTAGCAACTATTTTTGCTACCAGTTGATAAATGCAAACTGTTCGGGTATGCATTATCCCAAATTGTGAGGAATGGAACTATCAGTGAGCCACACAACCAGCACAATACAATTCTGCTTTCAGTCGAGACCTGCCAAGTTCCGACCGAACAGACAGTCCTCATCCTTCAACGGGTAGTTGCGCCTAGGCTAAAACCTAACTGAGGTCAAGCGGGCAAGCTACAGCAAGGATCTGCATCGCAGCAGCAGATACCTGCTCTTGGCTGTCACTTGGCTCATCGTCACGGCATACTACACTGAGGCACCAAATAACGCATGAGTCTGACATATATGGTCCGCGTGTTGCGAGGACTGACACCCTTGTCAACCCTCAGTACACGTGCCAAAGCCCTTCCGTCTCAAGTCATCGGCTCGAGTGAAGAAGCGATATGCAGTTTGAAATCCAAACGCTTGTTGAATGTGAAGCTCAGGCATTGATATTCCTTGACATATGGTAAGCTTGTTTGACCACGCCGTATTAGCAGCGACCTGCTATGCGCCAGTCTGATTTTCGGCAGCATCCAGGTCGATTTGCTGATGGAGACATCAATTCAGATAACAGCTCTGACTTCGTTCCTCCAAGCTCCTACGAAGGACATCAGTTCTAAACCTTTCTCTTCCTCGACGAGTAGCAACAAGTCGTTTGCATACAATCTAAGCGGGCAAAGTGGCTCCAAGTGCTAGTTAAGCACGTCCATCATAAAGTTACAAGTGGACCCCTGATTGAACCCTGTGGACAACCACGTTTCACCAGAACAGCATCCTCATCGTAAAGTCCTGGTCGAAATCCGTATTGCCATATGTTGTCGGGTGGTAGCATTACCTTTATCCGATTCAGTTCTTTGCCTCAGTCACCTGACCTCTTGGTGCTTAGTTCTAAGGCCGGCATGCCACCAGACCAAAGATCGGCGTCCAAGAACTCTGTCACACTAATCGGGCACTAACGTGCGCAGTGAGGCACTTGAGATCCTAGGGCATCTCTACATGATCATGATAAATGGGCGTGGCAGCAGAAGCTTTTATGATTTTTTTTGGGGTCGTCATCACCTACCTTGGCACCAAATTTAGTGGCTTTTGCTCAAAAACTGTGGAAGATATAGGCATTTCTGTATTTAAACCGCGAGGTGGTTGGAGGCGGAATGGGTGGGCGTGGCTTCAAAAGTTTTGATGCAGTTTTTGGCGAGGTTGTTAGTTGCCATCTTCTTACCAAATTTGGTAGTTAGAGCTATAAGGACGTTCAAAATAGGTGGATTTATCGAATTTGATTTATCGAGTTTATCGATTTGCCAGGCTCCCAGCTATCGAGGAACGCCAATCTTGACGCTTTAATTTACTATGCCATAGATAAAGACATTTGCAAAGTTTCAAGACTCTATCTTGCGTTAATACAGACGAACGGACAGACGGATAGAGGGAAGGACACCATGACGAACATTGCACAAACCCAATATACAATCTCTACCTTCGGTATCGAGAATAAAAATGAATAGATATCAAAAATAATAAAAATTCTCAACAAGCAGGCCCAGCAAGAAATGTAACAAAAGCACATGCATACAAATACAAACAAGCGTTCAGCGCAAGATATTTCCTCGAAAGTTAAAATTTAAGTTTTATAATTTTGTTTTAATATTCAATGTTTATTATCATAATTATTTTGCTTTTCATAAATTTTATATTGTATACATATAATAGTTATGTTAAGAAAAAAAAAAGATATTTAAGACTAATTCAATGTGATTTCTTTTTCATCAAACTTTGGACACACTTGCAAGTTAAATTCCATGATATGTCAAGTGAACTTAAAAATTCGAGTAAAAATTTAATAAAATTTGAATTTTTCTGCTTTTTTTTATGAAAGTACATAAGCATATGTAAGTGTGTTTATATATATATTTATATATAGATATATATATAATATATATATTAAAGGCAATTTAATAACAGTTTCCGTGTGGGTTTTCGTTTTGTATTCGTTTTTGTTTTTTAAAGCTTAATAGAAAGTTGAAAAATAGATGAAAGATAACTGTATGATATTGCTAAATATCTTTTATAAACTATATGTAAATGTGTGTATGTGTATGAATGATTAGTTCGAGTGTGATTTTTTGTGCAACATAATGCTGCGCATAGGCGTCGGGCTCGGAGGGATTCAGGGGCGCAGCGGCAATGCGCAGCTTTTGCATCTACATACTATAGTTATACATATTTTGTTTTTCTATTTTTTTTTTAGTTTTATACCAACACCAAGCAATTGCACAAATAACCCGTTGTTGCTTAAGAAACTATGAAAAAAAAAATCAAGAATATTATATTACTGTACTTTTCTGTGTGTGTCAGAGTGGTGGAACCTGATAACTGATAACTTCAGTGTATATAAAATGATAAGCTCAAAGATCATGATAATATGTTTTTCTCGATACATATGTAAAATACAATATAATAATAACATAAATATCATGATCTATCATGCTGTTCACAAACAAAGTAAGACTTCAAATCATAACTAAACTTTAAGTATATATTTATACATATATATCTTTAAATACATATACTATTAATGTTGAAATCTTAATCAACAAAATTGTTGTTCTTGTTGTTTTCTTTCAAGTATTTTCAGTACGAATTGGTGGTAAACCTCAAAAATTAAAATATAAAACTAAATTCCATGTGTTTAAGCCTTATAAATACATAATAATAATAATATGTAAGATATATTACAAGAGTGTGCGTTTTGTTTTTTTTTAGTGTACTTTGACTTCATTTATGAACAGCATAATTTATCATACAGAGTTCGTGTTTGTCTTAATTAATTGATGAATTAGTTACTTAGTATAATTTGATTAGCTTACTTTTCATTTCGTTTTGTTTGCTTTTATGCTTATGCCTCTTTACATTTGATTTTTTTTTTCGTTTTTTGTGAATGATTATTTCGAACATAAAATTTTGATCTTATATACTAAAACTTCTTGTTTTTGTTTTGATAATAAATGCAAAGGTTTTGCAGCTTGTTCATTTTGCTAAAACATTAAACAGCATATTCATAATGTGAGGGCGTCGTTTTTAAGACGCGATAACTAATCGATCATTTCCCGATAATCCAAGATTTCTTTTGATTTGCTTGAAGCAGTATTTTTGTTTAGTTTTCTTAACAAACTAACCTTAAATTTAAAGAACTACAAGTTGTGTTGCAATTCAAATAATATAATGGAAAAAAAAAACTTTGACTAAGGCGCATTTAACAAGTTTTGGGGATTCCCAAGAAAATATACTAAAATTTTTAGAGTTGTCCTTCAAATATGCTTAAGTAAATGATTAAAAATTTTTTTTTTTTTGTTAATAATGATATAAACTTTTTTTGCACAGCAAAGTGTTATAAGGGCGAGAAAAGGGATTGTTTTGAATTTGAAAGTCTTGAGCTAAATTAAACATAATTTTTTCTTCTTCTTTCGCTTACAAAACTACAATCTTAAACTGTGCATATATTAATATATATATGTATATATATATTCAAATATATGTATGCGTACATACACAAATATATAATGATATATTATACATGTACAAAACATTAATCTCTCCATTTTCGTGGGGGCAGTTTTCATAAAACTTCAGCTTAAAGTTGAATTTGCATATATCGACGCAACATGTTACTCAGTTAGTTTTAATTGTACTTATAGTTGCGTAAAAATATCGAATCTTTACCTATCTCTTAATATAAACAACTAATTTACGTTAGTTTGTTCTAGTTATGCACCGGCATTGGAAGCTGACCAAGCAAATTGTTGGCAAACTGCGAGTTCGTGAACTTGAAATGACGCTTGTCATAGAACTTGAGTAGCGCCGGCGAAAATGGATGATTGTCCTTCAGATGCAGATAATGAACCTCCGGTTCGCAGGTGGTATGACCGCACTCCTCGCACACATACATCTACACAAAGGAAATGAAAGACGATGTAAAGTGATTAGAAGTGTTATGCAATTGATTCAAAAATCGCAAGCTAATTTGGCTGAACGATCTCATCAACACCAAACTAAATGAACTACAATCAGGGGTGTGGGTCGTTCGATTAGTTTAGTGAAAAGTTTGATCGAACTTAATTTGATCTTATATCTGATTTAGTATTTATTGTATAGCTCACCTTGGCTCGTCGCTCCTTGTACGCATACTGATGCTGAACACTGTGCACCTTCTGGCAATGCGATTCGAGGGAGCAACGCTGTGTGAAACTCTTTTCGCACAGATTGCACTTATAGGGACGAACGCCAGTATGGGTGCGTGTATGACGCTTCAGATCAAAGGTATCATTGAAGCCCTTGCCACAAAAGGTGCACAAATAGCGTTTGATGTCCGAGTGGCATTTCATGTGGCGATTGAGCAGACGCTGCAACGAGAATGTCTTCATGCACACACGACACACAAACTTGTTGTTGGCATCCTCGGCGCCACTGTTGTTCGGGCAGATGGAGTCGCCATGATTGCTGCTGTTGCTGCTGACGCTGCTGCTGCTGTTGTTGTGGTGATGGTGACGATTGTTGCTGCTGCTGCTGCCATTACTGTTGTTGTTGTTGTTGTTGCTGTTGTTTAGAACATGCTGGCTAAGCGAATGATGCTGTGCCACAGCTGCCAGTTGCAGCTGAGACTGTTGCTGCTGTTGCGGCGAATGTTGTTGCTGTGGCGAGTGCTGTTGTTGCTGCTGCTGCTGCTGCTGCAACGATTGCTGCTGCAACGCTTGCTGCTGTTGAAGCGACTGTTGCTGCAATGACTGAAGCTGCTGCTGTTGCTGCTGCGACGACGGGTGGCCATGCTTGAGATCATCGATGCAATCCATGTTGCGTATGCGGTGGTGAAGATGGCCCCCGTGCGCATTCTCCACAGCCAAAGGATTCTTAATGCCATGGCCTCCATTCACAAACTCCAGCTGCAAATCAGGTGGCAGGCCCAACTAAATAAGTTCAGAAATAAATGTTAAAAATAAAAAGAAAACACATTCATTAGCAAACTGATATTTTGCAGGGTTACAAACGCAGGACAAACAACAAACGAGATTGTTATGGAGTGCAACAACAACACAAACACACAACAAAATGGGCGACAACACAAAGATGCAGGAAGTTGTTTTCTCCAAATATGACGATAACAGTACGTTTAGAGTATGTATTGACAAAAAAACAAATAGGTTAGGATAACATTAGGTAAAATTAGATTTAAGCCCTTACATATAGAATCTATATTTTCATTGAAATGAGCCAAGTTCAAAAATCATTTATCCATTTTTTCAATTGTTCAGAAATTAATATAAATCTTTTGCATTTGATAACAAATATTGGGTTTAGAATTAAGAAAATTTTAAAGGGACAAAACTCAAATGGATGCTAAAGAAATCAAGCAAACCCTTTCTCAAGCTAAATATGTATAAGTTAAAACAAGTGTAAACGTTGCAGTCGGACGCAACCGACTGCTGTATGCTCGATACCAGTAATAAAACCGATAAAAAGAGGCCTGATTGCAAAGGGGTGCGGATACGGCAGGGGTGTACGCTGCCTCAACGATTGTCTGATGCAAATGGCTATCTTTCTTCCAAATTTGGTGACTCTAGCTAAAAAAATTTGTAAAAGGTGGGGAGAGGGGAGCACACCTCCCCCAGTGGGAGTGGCATCCAAATTTTTTGGGTTTCTGGGGGCGTAATAGGTGGGTGAAATTGTTGATGCAGTTTTTGGGGGTTGTTTTTTAGCTATCTTCTCGCCAAATTTGGTAGTTCTAGCTGTATGGTCGTGCGAAATAGGTGGATTTATCGATTTTGAGTTATCGAATTTATCGACTTTTCGATAAGCGAAAAACCTTGATATTTCATAGTACTTTTTCGGTCGCTTGAAATATTCGCCATAACTCGTAAAAACTGCATGCATTTTGTACCCTTTGGTAAGTCGTATTTTTCTTGAGACATAAATTTCGACTTATGATGCAATGAATATTGTTCATAAAGCCTGGACAAATGTCAGTAAATCGAATAGGATCAAAATGTAGAAGAGTGGGATCGTATTCCACAAAATGCAGAAACCCTCGTAAACTTTGGCTTAATTCATGTTAATGATTAGTTGGTGATTACTGGGAGCCTCAATGATGATGAAATTCTGGGTTTCGAAAACATTGACGAAGAAAACGATGAAACATTTAAGACTCGCTCAGTTTTCACAAATGTTGCAAAAGCTTCAATTGAAAATTTGAAAATTTCAATTGAAATTTTTTCATGGCATTAAATGTTAAAGACACTTTTTTAATGACATTGCAAACATTGATAATGCCATAGATAAAATACGCCAAAACAATGGTCGTCAAAAAAATATTACGGATTTCTTCTAATATGAACACTTTTCTTAAATTTATTTCTTGTTTTCTTTGTAAAATTTAAAAGAAAATAAAAACAATAGCTCGTATATTCGGTATGTTGCCTCTATAAGTCGTATAACTTGAAAACGTCATAAATCGTATTTAAAATGTGGTTCCTGGCAAATACGAGCTATCGAAGTTTCACTGTATTGTTCTGGCACATGAAACTGGTGGCAAAGATTTTGATAGCCTTAACGGGATTGACATTAATGAGTTGTTTGTAGGTGAGCCCCCACGTGATGATGATATTATTGAAATGTTATTTGATTCGGTGAAGATGAAGATAATATTATAGATAGTTATAATTTGAGAATGCCTTCAACTTTGCAAAAAATTAGAAACACATTTTCTTAATAATGACCCGAATACTCAGCGGGCATTCAAGTTCCAGCGTGAGTTGACTAATTGCATTTCTGGGTATCAAGAACTTCGAAAAGAATTACGGAAAGGTTTACAAAGCTTAATTACTGATTTTCTTATCAAATCAGGAGAACCTTCAGCAGGCGAAACTAACGTTGAATCTATTGATGATATCGTCACAAAATGAACTGACTGAAATTTATTTAATTAAAAATAAAGTAATGTTACATATTTTTGATTTGAATTTACCAAAACTTTTTACTCTACTTAAAAATTCTCAGGTATCCTCATTTTTTATAGGTTGATATCGACTTTTCTTTGCGATTTTTTGGTCCTATGAACTTTTAAAACAAAAATGTTGCGAACATACGGACGGACATTGCACATACCCATGTTAAAAGCACAATAATGGGACAGTTCTGCTTAACCTTGGCTTAAGGCAGATCAAATCCAACAGAGTAAAGTGGTGCTCCATCCTATGTGAGCAATTTAACACTGTACAAAGATTTAATTTGCCAACACTTGTCAAGCAAATTAAAAGACTTACTTGTCGTACAATGACCGACTTTACAATCATGTCAATCTTTTAGCTAACCATATTTTTTTTCATATACATTATTAAGCACTCTTTTGTGTTCTTAAACTATCTTTCTCTGTACAAAAAATCGGTGAAAGAGAGTTTAAAAACCCTGAACGATTTTAAATTGTAATGACTTTTGTTAAATGACTCTTGAAGCAATGGCTATAACTTTTACATCATAGAAATGAACTCAAAAACAAGCCTGAAAAAAAGATAATTATTATAATAATATTAAACAAAAAACATTGAAATAGGGAACACACCACAAAGACGAAAACAATACAGAAGAAAATACAATACACACAAACAGGCAACAAAGTCAAATATAAACGTTAGAAAAGGTGAAAAGGTCGGTATTTAAACGCATCACAGTTAAGCATTGACGATATACTTTAGATACAGATGTAGACGACATATAAACAGGAACAGACGATAGGGTACAATACGGACACGACCAGATATACACACATGAATTAGCTTAGCTTTGTCCTCGCTCACCCGCCGCTGTAGCATTTTACTTTCGTTGAGCACCGAAACGGTGGGCGTTGGTGGCAACAGTCCCGCTGCGGTTGCAGCCGCTGCACTGGCCAATGAACGCAATGTGGTGCGATGCACATGACGCTGGGCGGGCACCTCAAACGAATGCTTGACAGTGGACACAAATGTGACCATGGTGGAGCCATAGGCAACTGCCTTGGCTCGACCGCCCAGCTTGTTTAGATTCTTGGTGCGTGTAATGTTAGCATTAATGTTTCGATTGCTTATGATATTCGTATTATTTTCACTATTGATAACTGTGATGTTGCTGGTGCTGCATATGTTACTGTTGTTGCTGTTGCTAATGATATTTGTATTATTTTCGCTATTGATAAATGTAATGTTGCTGGTGCTGCAGCTGCTGTTATTGTTGGTGGTTATGGTGCTGGTGCTGGTGCTACCATTCATATTATTGTTGTTGTTGGTGGTGTTGTTGAAAACCGAATAATAGAGTGGTATTGCATCCACCAGCTCAACTGGCGGTTCACTGCCATTGACTTTGATGGGCGTTAAAATCTGTATGGAACTTACGCTTTGAATAAGCGGCTTTGTGTCGAGCAGCGCTGCAGCTGCAGCAGCTGCTGTATTTGCATCGAGCAGATTGGAGCTGCTGCTGCTGCTACTGGACATGGGACGTAAGGCAGCAACGGCAGCTGCTGCAGCAGCAGCTGTTGTTGGTGACGGCAGCGAGAGATTGCTGTTGTCGTTGTGGTTATTGTGATGTTGCTGCTGCTGCTGCTGTTGCTGGTGTTGCTGCTGCTGCTGCTGATGCTGTTGGTGGTGTTGATGATGATGCGCATGCTGCTGCGAATGATGCGACTGATGTTGTTGTTGCTGTTGATGCTGCTGCTGTTGTTGTTGTTGCTGATGCTGCTGTTGGAAATGATGTTGATGCTGCTGTTGATCATGATGTTGCTGTTGAGCATACATATTGTGTTGCTGATAGGCATGTTGTTGCTGTTGCTGCTGCTGTAACAATTGCTGCTGTGACAGCTGATGGTAGCCATTGTTGTTGCTGTTGTTGTTGTTGCTGCTGCCACCATTATTATTGTTGTTATGTTGCTGTTGCATTTGCAATAAATTGCGCGTAGCATGCTGATACGATGGCGGCGGCTGTTGCTGTTGCAAATGTTGTTGCTGCTGTTGTTGTTGCTGCTGCTGCTGTTGCTGTCCATTGACAACATGTTGCTGCATATTGTTAACAGCATGTTGCTGAGCGCCATAGCTATTGTTGCTATTAGCATTGCTACTACGCTGCATATTATTGGTGAGCTGCGTCAACAGATTCTCATGCAATGCATCCATTTGAACCGCATGCGGCGTCGATGATACCGACACCGACAATGCATCCGAATCGGGTGTCAAAGATGGCGTCGAGACCAGCTCAAAGTCATGTCGATGATGGGGACTATTGTTGTTTGTCGAGTTGCCGTCATCGTCATCGCCATTGACGTCGACGCAGCTGCGCTGCAGAAACGAACTGAGATCCACGGCATCCGACAGTTGCTCCAACAAATGATCCGTTTGGGAGCTGAGCATCAGTGTTGCTGTAAATTGTAGGGGATCGACAACGTTGTTGCCGTTGCCGTTGGCAACATGAGCTACATTTGGACACTGGCCACCACTGGCTGCTGCTGCTGCTGCTGCTGCCGCACTATTAGCTAAATCCGACATTATTGTATCCTCATAGAAACCGTTGCTGTTCGCGCCACTACCGATGCCGGCTGCGCTGCCAACATTACCCATTGTTGCTTGTATTATGTTTTGGGCAAATGTGCCAATATCAATTTTTGACTCGTCGTACTCAATATCGGGCTCGTCCTTGAGTATTATACCATAGGCTGATGGATTACCGCCATAGAAGGGATGATGTTGCATATTTGTGGAATGAAATTTGGAATTGATGTCATTATAATTAGAATTGCCCAAACCATTGGCAAAGTTCAAAATGTTATTACCATCGATATTAATACCAGCATTACCAGCTCCGCCTCCTCCTCCACCACCAGATCCTGATCCTGCTCCTCCACCTACTCCTCCGCCTAATGCTCCACCTGCTCCGGCTGAATTGTTACAACTGCTGTTATACTGCTGATTGGACATTAAATATGCCGCAGCGTTTTGAATGAGAAACTGGGAATGCGAATTGCTTTGCAACAATTGTTGCACATTGCCAGCAGACGGCGTTGTCGCCTGAGCGTCAGCACTCTGGCCACTCTTTAAGCTCTCATAGAATGGTGGCAAGGCGCCAGTTGGCGGTGAGTTTGGTCCGTAATTGCCGCGACCGTCACGACCGCCACCCATACCGCCTCCACCTCCGCCGCCGCCGCCGCTACCAAAACTGCCTGCACCGCTGCCGCTACCACTGCCCGGTGAACCGGTGCTGCCGCCACCGCTACCGCTGCTACCGTTACCGTTCTGGCCACCGCCGCCGCTGCTGCTGCCGCCGCCGCTAAAGCCGTTATTCGTTTGAAAACTCTGGCCCGAGCTACTGCTGCTACTGCGCCCGTGTCCAGCGGCCGCTGCCAAAATGCCAGGCAAACTGCGCACTAAACGCGGATTAAGCTGCAAAACTCGAGCCGCCAAATAGCTGCTGCGTCGACGCGCCTCTCTCACGCTCTCGCGTCGCGCACGCTGCAATCGGAGCGCGTTCAGTTCGTTTGTTTGTTCGCTGCTTTCGCTGCTATTATCGCGTTTGGGCACGTGATAATCGATGGGCTCCTGTTGCTCTGGTCCCAATTGCTCTAGGTCAAGTGTGCGCTGGTATAACAGTTCCCGTTCACACTGATATAACAGTTCGCGCTCGCGCTCGCGCTGCAGCTGCTGTTGTTGTTGTTGCGGCTCGCGTTCACGTTCACGTTCGCGCTGTGGAGCACGCTGTATAACGCTGCAACGAACGGCAGGAATACGGGGCGGCGGTGGACTGGGTCGCTGGTCGGCAGTTGGCGGTGTGCTGCGCATACGCAGCGACAACGGCTGGTCGACGGGTAGCAGAGGCTTCTCGTCAACGATTAGCTTGCAACCGTCGTCGGAGTCGTCGTCGCTATCGCTGCTGCTGCTGCTGCTACTACTTACGCTACTAATGCTACAGTCGATGTCGACGTCAACGTCAACGTCGGCGTCGGCATCAATGTCGTTCTTGTTGCTGTTCTTTCTGTTGCTGTTGATGCTCTTGCTACGCTCAAGCGGATATTCTTTGCGCTGTGCCTGCGTTAGGACAATGCAAGCGCCGTAATAACGTGGCTTTGGTGCCTCAAGGCCAACATCGACGTCAACGACGCTTTCAGCTGGCGGTGCAGACGGACTGTATAAGTTTTCTTTTGGTATGCTGCTTGGGGCTATTGTTGATGATGATGATGATGATGTTGTTATTGTTGTTGTTGTTGTTGCTTCTTCTTCATCTAATTCTGCTTGCAATGAAATTTCATTGCAGTCTTTTGTGGCTGATGCGGGTGGAGTTGGTGTTCTGTTGCTGCTGTTGTTGTTGTTGTTGGTGGTGGTAGAGGTTTCTGCTGTGGAGCTGTTGCTGCTGTTGCAGCTTAAACGCTGCAACAATTCTGCTGGCGTTAGACAGTTATATTTTTCTGCAAGAAAAAAAAAATTACAAAAATTAATTAGTTAAAAACGCACAAGAGTTTAAACAAATGTATGCAATATGCAAGTATTTATTTATTTTGGTGGATGATGTGTTGATCGTTTTACATTCGGCTAAGTTATGTACATATGTATGAATTTAAAACGGCTTTTTAACGAACAGCACAAAAAGAGATATTAAAGATTAAATAACAGCGAAAAACGAAACCGCACTCGACCCCGTCGATACCAATGACACGCGATCTAAAAATTAACCGTGCATTCGCCACGAAGATCTTTTACTAACTGTAAGATCATCTCCTGTTGCTTTCAAATCTTTTTGCCCTTGCCCTTTATGCTATAGTTTCTATGTGCAGCTCTTTTTTTCGGCTAGTCCTCTTCTGTTCACGAATCGCAAGCACATACATATTTGTATGTATTTTTTCGCGTTAAATAAGAAGCGAAATACTGTACTTGCAGTGGTTCGATTATGCACAAAAAATCAGCAAGTGTTTGCATACGTACATATAAAATATGAACGCTTTTTATATTTGCATATGTTAATATCATTATAAACATGTAATTGCAATATTTATTAAAACAATAGTATAGATTCCTGATTTTATTATAAAGAATACTGAAATTTAATTAAAATTATAATCATATTTAAAACCACTGTTTGTTAAAGTTGATGAAGTGTGTATGCAAGTATATGTATGTATGTGTGTGTGTATGTGTTATGGGTCACTCTCTTTTTGGAAGGGTAAAGTGGAATAGAAAAATGAAAATGAGACACAAACGACAAACGACAAACAAGCGAATAACTACAATAGCAGCAAAAAAAATATGGCAGGCCGCCCATGCATTCCATTAAAAAGTGTTAGAAGATGTAATTAAATGCAATTGCAAAAATAAACAGAAGAAGCAAGTATAAGTGCGAGTTGCCGTTTGCGCAGTCGCCCTCGGTGTTAGCGTCGTCAAAACGGGCAAAGACAAGGTTGGCTAATACATACATGCAAGACAAAAAAAAACTTGTCTTGGCTGTAAATCAAATTAAATCAAGTGCAATATATAATAGCAACAACATTAGCAACAGCAACAGCAATAGGCAGCACCATTCCCATTGCAATAGCAATACAAGTTGACGACGCTGTGCTGTTGTTGTTGCGCAGGTCTGTGTATGGTAGTACATATGGGTGTGTGTATGCTACGTTCATGCGATCAAGATCAAGGCTTTTCGCAATTGCTTTGTGTGTTCACGTTTTCAATAATGCAGCGGTATTTGCCAACGAACAGGCTTGTTTGCGCGGGCGTTCTTGTTTAGCCCTTCAAAAAAAAACACACACACATCCATCTACAGAGGCATACACACATATGTACATACATACATTGTGCATACAAATTGTTATTAGTTTTTTTTTAATTGCATGCGATGAGCGCTGTTACTATTATTATTACATATGGTAACACTGGCGTGCGTGTGTGCTTGACACGCACACCATTGCGCTCGCGCTGCCTGTTGGTCATGGTCGCCAGCACTGGCAGTGGGCAGTGCAGTCGGCTGCGCAGCTAGTAAATTCTAGCTGTCGCATAACACTTTACAGCGCTCGCCTGGGCCAGTGAATAACATAGCCTTGGGCTCGCAGCCATTTAAGATTTGACGTTGAATTTGTTTTGCATTCGCCTCTCTCTCCCACCCTAAATGGTTTAGCATAATTGATTATTTCGTGTTGCTGCTTTGGCACATTTAAACGCACATTTTGTTATGGTTATACATACAAATACATTTAATTTGGTTTTAATTCTTAAAATTCGTATGCTAAAAGCAGCTGTCAAGCACTTCGATTTAAATTGTCTGTTAAATGTTGGTTTTAGCCATTTATTTTTTTTTTAATGGGCTAATAGGAGACGCCCGCCAGCGTATTCCAAATGCCACGCCCATCATTCCACTAACATGAACGTTTGCATTGCATATTTATTTATAACATATTATTTATACATACTTTGCTGAAAGCGCTCGACAAACATAACATGCCTGTTAACTGAAAACTGTTCTACATAAACTTATATACTGCATATGTACATACATACATACAAATGAATGTACAGTATGCATACATTTATTCAAACATCCAACTGTTCATGCATGTATACATACATATATGTATGTATGTGTTTTCAAATTTAGCATGATCAACTGCATAACGAGCTGTTGACTGTTGGCTTTTGCCTTTCAGATAGTAAGTCGTAATCGGTGTAATTTATTTTATTGTGTTAAGGTCAAGGCAATTGTAAAATGCTTTGTAATTACACATATGTATAGACATACATACATATGTACATTAATATGTGCGATTAACACATAATGTATGTATGTATGTATGCGTGTTTTGAGGAAATAAATTCTAAATGCCATAGCAAACAGAAAGTCAATTTCGTGTGTCCAAAATTGCATACACATATGTACATATGTATGTATGTATGCATGTAATCTTAACAGCATGATGGCAACTAATCTTAACGTGTTTCCATTTTCGCTTATTTTTCTCCAGCGCTTTGACAAGTTCAATGCACGTTTTATCCTTTACAAGAAATAATGAACATGCGTGTTTTTTTTTATTTTATTTTATTTTTTCTGCGATCGCAACGTGTGCATGAACTTTTAAGATATTCGCTTTGTTTTTACGCTCATTCGTTTGTCTAGCGCGCAATGCGTACATACATACATGTACATATGAACATATCTGCCTACATACGTATGTATGTATGTGTACACCTATGCTTGTGCACATGCTCCATACACACACACACACGCATAAGCGATAAAACAAAATCAAAGCAAATACAGCAAAAGATTTGTTTTGTGGTATTCTGCGTGTGTGTGAGTGTGTGTGCGTATGTTAATGTGCATAGCAAAAAACGTCGTAGTTGTTGCCTAGAATTTGTAATAGATTTTGCGCCTTTTGCTTTTTTAATTGTACAGTTTTTTGTTTTTTATGTTTGTCTTTCAGTGCTCTATGTAGCATGGAATATATGTATGTACATATGAACATAATAGTAATTGGCAACTATGTATGTATAACTAGGTACTTATGTACATACATACGTCTTTTATGTATGTATGTATGTTTTTCTACGCATTTTCATAGCTCTTGATTCTATAACTTAAGACGCGATTATTTTACTAATGAATTAACAGTCCAAGCTTAAGCTGCTGTTGTAAGTGTATAACGGCGGCGACTGTAAACAAATAACGAAACTTCATACGTTTCGCTATTTATTCATTTACATACACGCATACATACATGTATACATATGTACATGTATACATATTTTTTTAACTTTTGTGAAGCTTCATTCGAAACTCATGCGGGTGTTATGCTTTGTTATTTACGTTTAGCCCACCACAAACAGCTGTTCAGTAGCCTCATTCGTTACCCCCCCACCCACTCACCCAAACAACCGCTGTAAACTTATACAAAAAACAACATTCCTGCGTCGTGGGTGTGTAAGTGTGTGGATGAGTTTTTTGTTCTCTTTGTTGTTGTAAGCTGATGCTATTGTAGTTGTAATTGTTGTGGTCTTTTTTTTTTTGCTATTCTCTGAAGGCAAATTCCAAACGCATTTTGTTGCTAGCACACAGACACACGTATTGTATTCGCGGCATGTAAATACATACATACATGCGATGTTGACAATATTGTTTCTACTTCATACATATGTACACACATGAATGTATGTGTGTGTGTGTGTGTTATCTTTGTGCCATTGCAAATGCTAAGCACGTCGCAACGTCAAAGCGGCTCTGGCTATACATACATACATACATACACATACATACATACAGTAGACAAGATGAAAAGCTTTAAGGGCTGGAGTTAAATATTGTGTTAGATCTTTGATTTGGTCGGTTAAACATTTAAAAATGATTCCCGAACATTGAAATTGAAATTGTAATATATGTAAATATTTAAGTTGCCTTGCAGCAACTTTTAATGACATTTTGTATACATAACCAGAGCTTTGCTCTCTGGCAACTTTGCCCTGACCCCAAAGGCATCGAATTGTAATAATAATAATAATGTTGACATCTTTACTAAACGAATAATAAAACGAAAAACTCTCAGGCAACACCTCGGCACACCCAACTTCAAAACAAAAATCTCCACCCAAAAAAAAAAATAAAAATAAAATATGAAACACCCACTTGTCCAGCTATTTAATAGAGCATGAAAAGCACGCAACGTTGACAGCTTAAGTGAGGGTAAAATGACAAAGAGGAGGAGGAGGAGGCAGAGGCAGAGGCGGAGAAGGAGGAGCGTCGGCAACAGCGGCAACAGGGGTGCGGTGCGGTAACATAAAAAAAGTTAGCTAGAGTGTCAGCGATTAGCCGACAGCTAATCAATTTCGTTTTCGTTTTCATTCGTTTTTTCGTTCGTTTTTGTTGCTGTTGTCTTTGATGGTGAATGACAAGTGCATTTTTTCAAATGTGCAAAAACATGTTTCCACCTTTTGGCCGTGGCAGATGCTCGACCCTTGTCAAAGACTGGGCGCATGGTTTGCCAAAAACAAAAAAAAAAACAAAAAATAAGTTCGAGCCGCGAACCCCAAACCCCAGAACCGAACCGCATCTGTGGCCTCTTCCTGTTTGTGTGCTGCCAAATTGATGAATGCATCCGTTTGAATTGGTTAACAAAAATAAAAAAAAAAAAAAATAAGAAGAAGAAGGAAGTTGCTTCGTTTGCGTTTGCCTAACAGGTGCTTTTTTTTTGTCTTTCCTTCTTTCCTTCCTGACCAAATGACCTAATGCGAATGCGAATGCGAATGCGATCCTGTCTTGGTTTGCCTTTGCTGCTTCCTCTTCTTCTTCTTCATCATCATCATCATCATCAACATCCTTCTTCTTCTTCTGCTTGGTGTGGTGTTCACAAAGCTTAAGCAGCGCCCCTATATTATTTTACCAATTCTAATGCCTTTGAAACAAAGCGATCCATCCATTGGCTTTTTCGTATTTTTTTTTTTATTTCTTAAACCCTTTTGGTTTTTTTCCTCCTTAAGCTGTTGCTGTCTTCGGTTTCTAAACTGCTTGAGGGGGCAGTCTATAAATTTATTGCCTAAGCGATCAAGACTTTTAAATGAATTTGTCTCTAACGCCCCAGCAACAACAACAACAACAACAAAAAGCCATCTACAAAATGCAGCTTAACGTTTTTTCTTCTTTCTTTTGGATTCCCATTAAAAAGGATTATTAAAAAGGGTATACTCACTCGATAGCTCACATGTTATCAATCGATAACATTGAAAAACCTTAACTTTAAATATTTAGCAGTTTCATCTGGGACAAAAAAAAAAAACCTAAGCCTATGATATCTTCTAGTCGGGCTTTTTAGCTTTTTGTCATCTGGGATTTGGGTTTTTTTGTTGTTGTTTTTGTTTCGTTCTTTTTGATCGTTTTGTGTTTGGGTTCAAGTTTCTTTTGGAGGCAGCTGTTGATAGTTCGATTTCTTAGGGCCAAAGGGGCCGATCCAAGGTCTTTATTAGTCCCAACACTCACACACACACACACACACACATATACATTAGCCAATGTGTGTTCTCAGGTTTCAGGGCGCAAAACTTTAAAATGCATTAAGTGCCATGCAATTAAGTTTATCGATTCGCTCAAATCAGCCAAGTCAACTTTAATCTTGTTTTTTTTTTCCCCTCCCGTCCCCGTTCCGATCTTGCTCTTGGTTGTTTCAGTTTTTTTTTTGTTTTTTTTTTGCGTATAAGTTAATAAGTTATACATTATAAATGCTCGACGCGTTACTTTTTGGCAACTTTATAATTTTGGTGGCCTGCAATTTGTGACTTTTGATTGTTGCCGCCGCTCTAAGAAAAAAGGGTTTTGTTTTTTGTTTTGTTTTTTTTTTACCAAAAACTAAATGAATGGACATTCATTAAAAGGCGTCAACCTTAACATAAACCTATATGTATAACTGTTTTTTTGTTGCAATTTATAAGTATATTATTTTAGTTTTTATTTTAGTTTTATGATATCCAACGAATAAGTTAAAAAAAAGCACACACATGCATAAAGCTCTAGGTAAACTAGGTATAGGTTAACTGTTGTAAGTTTATAGTTTTTTTTGTTGTTGTTGTTTTTATTACATCTTTGCTCCTTGGCCCATTCGGCTTATTTCAAGTTCGTTGCCTGAGTCTTTTGTTTTGCAATTGTTCGCTTAAAAAAGAGATTTAGTTTATCCAAATTGAATGACACAGCAGCCTTGCAGCACACAGCAGCCTCCACTTCAACACAAATGTAACCCCCCCTCCCTCTATCGCTGTCGTTTAAGTTTAGATATAGTTGCAGCCTACACAGAAACTGTTAACTGTTTTGCAGCGCAGATTGCTGACGCTTTTTCAAGGTCAGAACTGCAACTGTTGAAATACTCGTATGTGAACAAAAAACAAACACATGTGTGTGTGTGTGTGTGTGTGTTGAGTTATCGACAGCATCCAAATGCCATTTGCTTGATAGATCTTGAAAGACTGCAGATGTTTGTTGGCTTGACATTGAGAGTAAGGCGACTACTCTTGAAAGAACCACTTGTGTGTGTGTGTGTTAGTGTGTATTGACGAATCAAGATTTCGAGATTCGCCAGTTGTTGTTGTTGTCTAGCGTATTGTCTAAGGCCTCAGCTGCTGTTATTGCCATCAAGCTCAAAGCGCGTCTTAAATTGCAAACCACATGCTTGACAACAACAACAACAACAACTTGTGCTACGTTTTGTGCAGCTGCTAATTACAGTTGGTTGCTATTTTATTTCTGTTTTTTGTTCGTTGTTGTATTTGTTGTTTATTTATTTGCCGCGCTTTATTCTAGCAATGTGCTTCAATTTGTTTGTTTGTTGTTGTTTTTTCCTTCTATATATGATTTTTGTTTGTTGCTGTTGTAATTGTTGTTGCTTTGTTCTTTGCGGTATTAATGTCAATGTTAACCTTGCTCTGTTTCATTTCGCCTCGTTAGCTCGCTTACAATGTTAATTGAGTGGCCAGCGCTTTTAAGTTAAGCCAACGATTAGCTATTTTGATTTTGTATTCTTATTGTTGTTGTATATGTATGTATGTATTATAATAATGCTAAGTCAAACGGCACAATTTCAAGCTTAGTTTGTGTGTTCCATGCAGCTGTTATTGCGCTCTATGTTAATAACAGTGCTGTCTGTGCAGGTCTGCTCTTCGTTTCACAATTAACAGCTGTTAGTTAACATGATTGTAAGCTTAAACTGTAATTCGCGTAAAAGCTGTTACGAGCAAATGTGAATATATGTACATATTTGTTGATCGATTGCTCATCTGTGTCTGTGTGCCGCACTTGCTTATAGATTTCCGTTAGGCACGTTGCACAAACAATGAGGCACACAATATGGCAACAAATGCAATGCCAACTGGCCGCAAAACACAAAGCAAATAACTTTGTCAACATATTTCTAATTCGACAAGCTTTAAAGTGACCAATGTGTGTGTGTGTGTTTATGTGTGTGTGTGTGAGGCAACGCATTTAGAATGAATATATTATATGCGTTGACCTAAATTTTATGTCTGTTGCTGTTTACCATTTAGTTGCAACAACAACAACAACAATAGTAACTATTGCAATTACAATACACGTGAGAGTTTGTCAGTGTGTATTTATTCATATATACATATCTATATATATATAGGGGTGTGTATGTGTGTTAGTTGCACAAAGAAGCATGCTAAATAGCAACTTAAACACAATTGCAACTGTGCAACTTTTGCAAAAAAAATTCAAAGCAAACAATGAGACGCAACTTAATGATTGGCTGGTATATAGAGACAAATTATATATATATTTACATGTAAATACATCTGTATTTGTTCAGTGCTAATTGTTAAAGCCAACGTCATACATATAAGGGTTACAAATCTATTACCAATTGACATATCTGTTTGTATGTACATAAATATATATAACTAACGAGGAGGATAATCAAAAAGTATCTACAACTTTGGTTATAAAAAAAAGAACAACAACAACAACCACATTACTTGTTATTATGATATTAACTGAATAACACATTCGTTAGGAACAATTCGTTCAAAATTTGCTTTTATGTTCAATGTTGATTTTTTCTTATTTTGAAAATCTTAAAGAACAACGTATTTGGGCTCAGCAAAAGATTGATCAGGGAATTGGGTTTAAGTTGAATAATGAGCTACAAATGAGGATTTAAATGTGCCAAACAAAAAGGCGAATGAATTTCACCAAAAAACTACACTCAAATGCGTTTTTTGGTTTCAACAGGACAATGATCCCAAAGTGAAACTTGGTTGCTTTACAATCCTTAGAATCCCGTATGAGAATTCCAAATTGCTGATTGGCATTGACTGATCCGGCTATTTATTGTATAATTGCATTTGAGCCATAAACGAATTGTGTGATCTAATCTAATCTTGCGTCCAGTTCCAAAGGGGCTGTAACATCGCCAGTTCTGTTAACTCGTCTGGTTAACATTATTTGAGCAAAAGAGTTAATTAACATACGTGAATTGTGTTAACAGAACATTTTTCGGCATTATGTTGATAAAAGCTTAAAGCTGTTAAAGAACTTTGAAACTTAAGATATTTGCCATTGAAGTAATCAAAGATCTATAACTGAATTTATAAATGCCACTAAAAAATTTATTTGTTAAACTGCCCTCGTTTCAACATACTTTTGTCTGTATGTCTGTGTGTGAACATTGCGCATACGACAAGTCCATTGGCTTATACGACAAGTCATAGAACTGAAATGTCGTTTCGTTTCGTTTCATTTCGTTTCGTTTCGTGCATGTCTCATTAAAATTTACAACGTGCCCCACACACAGCCTCCTCCCCCAAATCCCCCAATGCCACCACCTCTGCCGCCTTCTCAACTATATTTGTTGTTGCTGTTGTTGTTTTTGTTTTAGGGGCAACAAATCATTTAACGCAATTGCGTTCAAACTTTGCCCATTTCAAAACAAAAGTTTTGGGGCGTTGTTGTTGTTGTTGTATTTGCTATTTTACGAGATTTGTTTGTTTAGTGGATTTGCGCGTCTTTGTTAAACAGTTTGTTGCACTTTTTGTTAACAACGCGTCGGCCTCGATCTCTTTTTGCCTTTTTTTTTTTCGTTAGCATCGCTTTTGTTGTTGTTGTTGTTATTGTTGTTATTGTTAATGCACTGCAAATAGAAGCTGTCAAGTAGGCTGACTCAATTTCTCATCTAGAACTGAAACTGAAAGCTGTATACAGCTTATTGTTGTTGTTGTTGTTGTTGGTATTGAATAACAAAAATGTGAGAGCGAGTGAGAGAGAGAGAGAGAGAGAGTGAGCGAGTGAGAGATTGCATAGAAATTGAAATAGCTTTGAAGTGAGTAACAGCATTGAATGTTTATTCCAAAGAGACTTTCAGAATAAAATAGCGTATTCGAATTACAGCACAAACACACAAACACACACGCACACACACACACGATATTGTTTAATAATATATGTGCATAGCTTGAACTATTTAAAGATTGTAAAGATTGCACAAACAAATGTTCCTATAACATTCTAACTGTATATTTGTTATAGTACACTGAATTATATTACATCTAAAAAAACAAAAATCAAACAAAAAAAATGGCAAAATAAATAAAAATGTGCTAATCAGGTATGAATGAAACAATGGGAACTATGCTTTATGTAAACAATAGCAAAAATATATGGCAAATGGCAAAATCTACTAAAAAGAGCTTATTATATTATATATGTAGGCGAATTTTGTGTTATCGATAACAACAAATATTCTTTAGTACACATTTTACTTATCGATGTATGATTAATCTATCTAAATAGATTTTTACATTAATTTATCGGCCAGTCGATTACCTATCGATAAATCGATTAAGTCAGTAAAAAGTCTGCTTTTGCGACGCTTTATAGACCAAATGCGAAAATCAGTTTTATTTGAAAAATATCGACAGATATACCCAGCCTTGAAAAATATCGATAACAACTAATCACCACTAGATGTCGATAGATTAATATCTATCGGCGCTGTATAGGTATAGGTGTTTATCGATAATTATTTAAAAATTAGAATAAAATATCGATCAATCGATTAGCCATAGCAAATCGATTATCAATCAATGCTAAATACTGACAAAACAGTTTTAACACTCAATTGTTGTCAAGGGGCAAAATTGCGTACTTAATTCAATGATGCACTTGCCTAATTGATGATCAGGTTTAATTTTGTTTTTGTTTTTGGTTTTTTGTTTTTGTTTTTTTGTTTTTTCAGAGGCTCTCAGAGTTTGAGTTCGAGTTCAGTTTAAAATGAAAACTGCATCTGGTTGACCTTCTCAACCGTTACAGGCAATGCTGATGATGACGATGACGATGATGATGATGATGATTACAGCATCAGCCTTAAAGCTTCATAGCATATAATTTACACATTGTGTGTGTGTTTGTCAATGCAACACACACACACACATACATACATACATGTATGTGTATGCAAAATGAGCAGAATTTAATTATGATGATGACAATGACAATGATGATGATGATGATAATGATAATGAGCAACGCTTCGTTTCATTTTGAAAACTTGTTGTTGCTTTATACATATGTGTATTTATTGCTACACGGACGACAATTTGCAGTCGTTGTTGTTGTTGTTGTTGTTGTTTTAACTGTAAACATGTGAAATGATGCTGGCGACCCTTTGTGTGTGCGTTGTTGTTGTTGTTGTGCGATCTACCTACCAGTTTTGACCCACATTTTAAAATGCTGCAACAACAACAACAACAGCAACAACAATCAAAATCAATGGAAAACAAGTTAAGCATCCCAACAACAACAACAGCAACAGCAACAACATTTGTATTGGGTAAAACTCCCACTTACAACATTATGCATAATAAATGAAGCTACATTTTGGCCATAGATATGTACATACATATCTTCCTAGGCTATCTCTGTCTCGCTCACACGCCCACTCTGTCTCGCTTGCCGTTGTATTTTGTTACAAATATGAAATTATGCGTAAAATTGTTGTTGTTGTTGCAGTTTGGGTTTCTGATGATTTTTTTTTGATTAGCTTCCAAATGAAATGAGCCAAAACCGCAACAAGCGCAACAAAAGTTGTCGCCGTCTTTGGCTGTATGTGTGTGTGTGTGTGAGTGTGTGTGTGTGTTTGTTGTTCATTTATGACGTAACTTTTGCTGCGGCTGCTGTGATTACGGCCCGCTGTTAATACAGTTAAAGCGGCGCCTAACCTTGAAAACCGGTAGATTTTTTTGTTGTTGTTTTTGTATTTATTTTTTCTTTACTTTACTCAATTTCATGTGTGTTGCGGCTGCTATCTGTGTCTGTGTGTGTGTGTGTGTGTGTGTTTTGTGCTTGCCTTCTTCAGGCTTACAGCTAAATGTTAATTAATATATATATTTATATGTATTTATTGATTTGTCTTTTTCGTTTTATATAATTAAAATCAATTAATTAATTTCTTAACATTTTGTTCGAATTTCATCTGTTTTTTTTTTGTTGTCATTTTCTTTTCTGTGCAAATTTCTTTTGCTTGCAAACAAAAGACTTAGGCAACGAACTTGAAACTCATATTGAAATTTCTTACATTGCCATTATACATACTTATACATACATACATACTTATGTATGTGCCGCTCTGCTTTGCACTCGTTGTGTCTAATCAGTTTGTGAGGTGCGGCAAAAAAAAAAAAATTGGGCAATTCCATAGCGTCGTTGAAAAGATTTGCACATTGAATTAGCAACAATTTGACAAAACTCTTTGCTGATTTCGAAAGATGCCTCAGATTGCCCTCACACATTTTCAGCTATAAATATTTTATAGTACATTTGGCAAAATGATCTTGGGAACAATCAGAGCTGGAAATTCATAAGTAAAAAAAAAAAAAAAAAAAAAAAAAATCGTCATAGAGTATTTGGCTAGTCCATGCTAACCATGCTCCACTCTACCTCTACTCTCACTTTTTTTTTTTTCATTTTAACGGATGACAACTCACATGCGCCATAACATTGAAAACTGCCGTTTTATGCAAATATCCCTCAAAATACGAAATAAAAAAAAAAACAGATTTCATATAGGAAAAATTTCACAAACTCATAGGTCAAATATTGAACAACTTAACGGCGAGATGTGCAAAATTGCACAATTCTCTCTGCCACCGAAATGAGATCAAATAAAACGAAATATTGGAAAACAAAACAAAGGCGTAGACCAATTTTTGAATTGATTTCTTGAATGCCAAAAACGAAAAAAAAAAAGTTTATGAAGAAGAACGAACACTTTTCGTATATTCGTACATTCTTGTATACACTGCAGCCCTAATGAGATGCCGTTCCCTCGCCCCGCCTTCACCTTAACGCTCTTCTACCAGTTGAATATTGAGTCTGAGGCGTAGGCATCTGCAGAGATATTTCTTTTCATTTTTAGCTGTCAATTGTCAAGTGCATAACCAGTTCGGACTGCATTGTGTGCAAAAGAGCGAGATAGAGATTGAGAGAGGGAGAGAGAGAGGGAGAGAGAGAGGGAGAGAGAGAGGGAGAGAGAGAGGGAGAGGGGGTGTGTGTGTGTGTGGGGGTTAGCTTAAAGTGGTTCAGCGTTGACTCGATACAATGTAACTACAAATAGTCAACGTTTAACTTAGTCGATCGACAGAGAGAGAGCGAGAGAGAAAGAGGGAGCGTTGGCGGGGAGCATTCATGCATTCAATTCACTCATTCATTCATTCATTCATTCAATTTAGTCGCTTACCAAGTCAACCCTGACCTGAAAAATAATATATGTATGTATATGTGTGTGTGTGTGCATTGCATGTGCATATGCATGTGTGTGTGTGTGAAGGTGCATGCAACTGCTTTTGTAGCTGTTTAATCTGCGTATGTCTGAGCGTGATTATTGATATTGTCATTAATTTGTTGTATTTGCTGTTTTTCATCAGATCATCTGATGTACAAAATTGTTGTTGTTGTCGAACAATGTTGTTGCATGACAATTTCTGGGAAACATATGCAACAACAAATCGAATCGCAAACAATGAAAATTTCAATATATAAATTTGTGAATTAATTTATTATTATTTTAAATAATTTTATTGTTGTATTTAAAGGCTATATATTTATTTTTTTTTTTTGTGGTGGATGGGCCTACAATTTGTTAGTATAAAAAAAATATATATATATATTACATATACTATGTCTAGAATAATAGGTAAGGCATAACATCATCTTCCCAATAGCTATTAGTACAAGTTTTCAATGGAAATTACACTTGACATTGACATTAGCTAGAGCGGAAACTGTTTAATATACAACAGCACTATATCATGTTTAAATCAATTGTTTAATCAATAGCTAAATGCATTTAATAGCTATTCAAACAAATAAATCTCAATTTGCATTTAATCAAAAAAACAATACGATTCGCACACTTGAATTCAAACCTTATTTAGTATTTTATGTTATTAATAATATATTATAATAATAATAATATTATATAATCTCTTTTCACCAAAGCTCAAACCTTAGACATTTCCAATATTTTTCTATTCAAAAGCAACAAAGATCAATACAACAATGCATTGAGTATTAAAATTGACCATTTCTCTTTTTTTTCCAGCAAGCAAACAATTTCAAGGATCAATAGTATAACATTCATTAAGACATAAGTACATAACTTAAATCGAGTCTATACTTAAGATAAAACCTTAAAATCAAACCAAATTTACCACAGTTTTATTTTTTATTATTTTTTCAAAAACTAATCTCAATATAATATATATAAAAATAAAATACTTTTTGGATCTCTCAACAAAAAAAAAAAAACAGAAGAAGAAGAATCATCAATCTAAATTGAAATTTTGATGCATGCAAAGTATGCGAAACTCGTTCGTCTGTAAGCGTTAAACAAAACAACAGTTAACTTTTAAGAACAGCAACAAAAATGAAACGAGTTCTATTGTTGTTGTTGCTGTTAAACGTGTTTCAATCACCAAATTAATGAAACACAGAGATAGAGAGAGAGAAACATTTTTTATAAATACAAAAAACAAATGCAATAATTTTGTGCTTTATCGATCAAAACGAGTTTAAATATTAATAATATTGTTAATTATAATAATAAAAAAAAAGTTAACTGAAATTCAAAATGCAGTTAACAATTTACAAGTTATTGACACTGAATTCACTCACAAAAAAAAACATTCACAAACTTAACAAAAAAAAAAACGACATTGGCTTAAATGCTGTGAATGTGACAATATGTCAAATACATTTGATGTGTATTAAGAATATTTGAATCTAAAACTGGTATAGTTATTTCCTTCAACAAAAATCAAATAATAAGCGTAAATCTGTCTCGATATTAGATCTAAGCATATTATGTGTTCTTGGAAATTATTCCAAGACCTTCTTGCACTCAAACGAATCTCTCGAAGTGAGAAATAAGGCGGAACAGGAATTTTGGCCCATTGTCCTTAGGAAACTTTCCCAAGTTAATCAAAAACAATTTAATTGATATCAAATAATTTAAAACGAACAACAGAATTCATTTATTAAACAAAAAAAAAATTACCAAACAATTTTATTTTACTTATAAGTAAAAGTTGATATTCGCTTTCAAAAGCTAAGATCAAATTAGTTTCATCAACTCCTTTATATAATGTTCTATTATGCTTCTGTTTTTTTTTTCTTCTCTTTTGCGCACACACACACATACAGAGATCTAAAAAGCGTACAGGGCTGGGCCAAAGACAAAAAAAAAGAAAAGAAAAGAAGATAAAGTTGGGAGAGAATCGTGAGTCGCGTTCGAGTGAGTCTCCAGAGGCAAGGCCCCTGGTCAGGTATTTTTCAGCTCCAACCAACAGCTAACTGCCTTGCCGCGTCGTCATCGCATACCAAATACACACAAACCGAGAGAGAGAGAGAAAGAAAAAAAAAACAGAAAAAAAACTCGCTTCCTTTATTATTATTCTTTATTTATTTTATTTTTATTTTTTTTCAAATACACACACACACAAAGTGTATTTTTATTCTTTTGCGCGGAACGCAGTCGAGCGCAGCACTTGAGACCAGTTTCTCAGCTCTGTCTGTTAGTCTGTGTGTGTGTGCGTGTGTGTGTGTGTTGATTCACTGCACAAATAAATCTCAGCTTTGAATTTGATCAGGATTCTTGCCCTTTTTGCTTTTGGTTCTTTGCTTGGTTTACTTCTGGTTGTCAAATCTCTGTTGTTATTCTTTATTTTCTTCTCTTCTATTTTTGTTGTTGTTGTGTGGTTAGAGAGAGATACAGAGAGAGAGAGAGGTAGAGCCAGCCCTTAAACAGGTAGACAGTTCTGCATTGTTTATCAGCGAGAGGCCAGGCAGCAGGTAAAAACAACTAATGCCAGACAGACAGACACAGTGCAGAAACACACAAAAATAATATGGAATGGAAGAGCGAGACAAAGATAGAGATAAAACCCAGCCCAAAAAAATCAAATGACTTAGGCAACGAACTTGCCAAGGAACATTCACCAGGACAGGATCAAACAATTCAAATTGCACGCCGAGAAACGAGAAACCTATTGGAAATTTTCTAAAACTGTATTGTATACGAATTCTCACTTTAATTCGAAATACATTCCTATAAAATTAGTTGGGAAACTTGGCTAAAACTTCATTTAGAATGTAACTTATTGGTTTTTTTTTTTGTCTACAAATATAAAGTTAGATTAAGACTTTTGTCCGAAATCAAAAAATTTTTATTTTTTTTGAATTTTTTTTTGCTATAGAAAAAGTCAGTTTAAAAATGTATAAAAAATACTTACAAACTTACATATAATTGAATACTGAAAAATACTGGAAAACGGAGTTTAATTTCAATTTAAAATTCAACGTTTTTCAAGTTGTAAGGAAACAAAATTAATACAATTTAATAATATTATAATGTGGGCGACTTGATATAATTTTATATATACAATATATATTTTTTTTTTGAAAGCGAACATTTGCTAGCATTCGACATGTAATAAGTATAAACTGGATTGGAGAGGGAAGCGGGAAGGTGTGGGGTGCGTCAGGCCAAAGGGCGAGTAGGAAGTTTAGCGAAACCTTTCGCTAACTTCCGGCCGCGTGTTATTGCAACATCTGCGTGCTGTTTGTGCGTCGCGTCACAACTTTGAATTGAACTCGCAAAAGTTGCATTGTACTTATTTCTTTCTTTCTTCGTCTTTCTTCGTCTTGGCTATCTTCTAACAGCTGCCATTGCCTCTGGTTGCTATTGTTGTTGTTGTTGTTGTTGTTATTATCAAAAGTGCTAAGTGGCCAATGTTGACTTATCGCAGCGACTTTATCAATGAATTTCCTTTTTACTTCCGAAATTTATTGACTTTTACTTAAGGTGGGGGTGGAGCAGGTTGGAGGGGCAGCGCAAGATCAAATAAACTGAAAATGCTGATGGCTAAAAACGCGATTGCGAAATTTGTTTCTTGTGACAGGAAGTTTCGTTTCATTAATGGTAAGAAAGTAGCAGCTGTTCTTCTTCGATGCCTTCTAGAAATTTTTGCTAAAACTATATAGTATGTACGTCTATATAGTTTATAGTATATGTACTAAGTATAAGTAAGTGCGCAGCAGACCTTGTCTTAAGGTCACACTTCTTATATATGTACGTATTAGTATGGAGTATTTATAGCTGCAAGTTGAGAATTCTTTTTATTATAGACTCGAGTATATATATGGTATAATATATATATTTATAGGGTTTGTGTGTGTGATTGTGTTATTTGGGCTTGGGAGCAAAAAAAAAAAATCACAGACACAGGCTGGCAAACAGCAATTATGGCCGTGGCAACAACACAGCAAACAGCAACAGCAACATCATTATGTGTTGCACTTGAGACACGGGTTTTGGGCTCGCTTTGGTAACGCTGCTTGTTCTTTGTCTCTTCTCTCTCTCTCTCTTTCGTGTGTTATGTGGCATGCCCTTGCCAAGAATCGTGTTGAACGTTGTTGCTGCCGCTGCTGCCTGTTTACTGGTTCTACCACTTTTGTGTTGCCTTGACTTTGCCTTTGCCTTTGGTTTTAGAATTTTTTTTTTTTCATTTTTTTGCCTTGCGCTTTGTGCTTTGGACAAATGGCTTCAACTTAAGCTACAGCTACAGCTCTTTGGACCCGAGCCCAGGCGCTGGAGCAACGCCCAAAGTCAACTTTTGCGAAACGGCATCGCAGCCCCATCATCATTATGATCTTTGGACTAGCTTGCAACTTTTCTGCTACTTTTGCCTAGCTACATACATATATTCTTTTAGCCTTTTCCACTTCCACTTCCACTTCTTCTTCTACTACTACTTCATCTCTTCTTTCATCGTTTGTTTGTGTGTGTTTTTTTTTGTTGTTTCAAGTTGTTGCTCCCAACTCAACTTGTACTTTTGCTTGGGACCCCAAAGACAGCTAAGAGATTTGCGGCTTAGTCGCTGCTCACATTGTTATATAATTTTCCCATTGCCTTTAAACTTAACTTTAACTAACTTTATATATATGTATATGGTGTTTGTGTGTGTGTGTGTGTATATGTGTGTGCTCGCTCAAGTGTGTGAAGTTCTTTTAAGCTGTCTAACCAGAGCTAAGCTACTGAGCCACCAAGCCACTGTTGCTTAAGGAACGTTAACAAGTTGCAAAAAGTGTTTTTTGCTTTTGCAGGTAGTAATTAAAAAAGAAAATACATAACATTAACTATATAGTAGAAAAGCATTTTAACACACAGAATTCTACAAAGTTAAACTTTAAATTTTTGACTTTAAAAACGTTTTTTTTTTTTACAACTTTGTTTTTTTATTTTTTTTTTTGTATTAGACGTTTACACCAATTAAAATATAATATTTTATCATCAGCTTTAGTGAATAAGTATTTGTTGCTAAAGGCAAAAAATGCACAAAATAAAATATATAAAATAGAAAAAAATAAGATATTAAATTTAAAAAAATATTTTTTAGTGCTGTATCGCTGCTTGAAGTTAATTCCTAAATGTTATTGAAATATATTATAAACTGTCATGGAATATTTATTTTTTATTTAAATTAT
Organism: Scaptomyza polygonia; assembly: GCA_035044585.1. Lineage (NCBI taxonomy): Eukaryota > Metazoa > Arthropoda > Insecta > Diptera > Drosophilidae > Scaptomyza > Scaptomyza polygonia. The sequence goes on along the minus strand of JAWNNU010001345.1, from coordinate 169,150 downwards.
TTAAAGCAAAAAATGAAACTAAATAAATTTCTCTGAATTTCTTCTTACTTCTTGTTTTTTTTTGTTGTCTTCTATTTTTGCTCTACTTTCATACCACATATATTTTATTTTTTTAAGTTTTTTTTTATAAAAAAATAGAACAGCTTGAAAATGTTTGTCGATTTTGTCATCGAAACATCGAAACATAAGCTTTTTTAAGTACAATTCCTACTTTACTGAAATCTAAACTTATTCCTGGATTTCTATTTTTTCCGTTTCGATCGGAAGCTAAGCTAGTATTATAACTGATTGTTAGCTTTTTTTTTTTTTTTTTTTTAAATGTAGATGCACATACACTAATAATAACCAAAAATAGAAATAATTAGCTGCGTGCGTTTTAAGTTGAGGTTAGGTTGCAGCAACGACAAGCAATTTCCACTTCCACATCCACTTCCACACGGCAGCACTTGCCACTTGCCATTCTATGCCACTCGAATAGCACTTTATTATACCCTACTAGTATACAATTCCATTCTATCCATAACATTCTCCCCTCCCCAAAGCCATTTGCTATAGCTATATACGTACGTATGTATATATTCTATCCGTTCTATGTTATGCCATTTATTATACTTATTCCAACATGTAATTGTGATATTTTTTTGCGCACAAAGACAAAGGGCAGTTAAGTTTGCCGCTGTGAAACAAAAGACTTAGGCAGCGAACTTGACAGCGAATTTGATGCGAGGTTTTTTTTTTCAATAATTTTTTTTTTTGTGTTTTTTTTTTCGGCAAGCACAACAAATCAGTGAAGCGAATAAAACATGATATTTAGAAAAAAATAAATACACACACAAACACACAAAACTGAAAACCAAGCTAAAAAAAAAATAAAAGTAAATAAATAAATTCACTTTCAAGCTGCAAACGTAAAATTCCATAATTCATTCTGATTAAAAACCCAAAAGAAAGTTATACGATTTGAATTTATTGATCTGAATATTCTTCGTTTCTGCTTTTGTAGTCATGGTCAAGGGTGAATCGAGAGAGGAGCCAACCCGACCCGACCCGACCCGTCCCGACCTGACCGCCTGTTGTGTGTGAGCCGCCGCCGCCGAACCAAAAATGACTTAATAAGCCGCCTCAGCGATTATATAAGACACCAAAATGTCGATGGCCAGAACCAGAAAATTTGTTTGGTTCGTTCGTTCGTTTTTTCCTTTTTTTTATTTTGGCAATTCAATGAAAGTGATTGATGTTGGCCACAGATTTGGCGTAGACTCTACACAAAAAATAAAGCCAAGGGTCTCGTCGTGTGGGCGTCAACACAAAAAAAAAAATTAAATAATAATAACGCTCTCGACTGCTGCTTAATTTGTTTGGCTAGCTGGTTTGGCTTGAAGGCACCGAATTGGTAGCTTTTAGTTCTTTTTTGTTTTGCTGTGTAGAACTTTCAGAGTGTTTTGTTGCTTGTTGCTTGTCGCTTGTTGTGTAGATGATAGCCATCAGCATTTGTGTCTGACTGATTTGTAGCTATTATATGGTCATAAGCATTTATTTGGCTGTCAGCTTTTTGTTTTGGTTTCTGCATTATTTGATTTTTTGCTAGCGTAATGAGCTGAAGCTGTAGCATAACAAATGCAGGACAGGAAATGTAATTGTCCTTCAGGCAACACTTTTGATATCGCATATTAAAGGCGATTTTATCGGATTCGCAGAAAATCGAAACCAAACCAAACCACAAACATGCCATAAGAAATCCGATTTAAACACGTTTAGTCATCCATAAGAATAAACATATAAAATATAAATGTATCCAACTAGAAAAGAAAAAGTTAGATAAACATAATAAAAAAATGTTTACCAAACTGTTGCGCTTGAAGTGAAATATTAAAATAAAATCCGAATTCTTTTACAGAAAAATTAAACTTAAAATCAGTTGAGAAACTAACAATTTAACCTGACTATAAAATCTCAAAAATTCATAATTCCTAATTCATAATATATATAGAACTCGCATACTAAAATCTTCGAAACTTAACTTTAAAAATGAAATTTTAATTTTGATACTTTTGAAAATCTTCGAAACTTAACTTTAAAAATAAAATTTTAATTTTGATACTTTTGTTTTTATAAGTTTAATGTATTTTTGTATTTTTTTTTCGTATCGATTTGCATTAAACTAAAACTCGAACCGACAATGACTTAGGCAACAAACTTGCCCGATGCTATCAAATGACTTAGGCAACAAACTGAGCTGATTGTTTTTGTGTAAGTTTTGAGTTGAGTTAGTTGGGGAATATGAACTTACCATTTTGAACTTGCTCGTCTGGCGTTTGTGGTTTGATCTCGGCAATTAAATTGGTATTTGTATTAGTATTGGTATTTGTATTCGTATGGGAATTTGAGTTTGATTCCTGTGCCAGCTCGAGGCTGTGACGCGTTTGTCCAAAATAATGTCGACGATGATGAAAACGTTTGCGCGCCGATGTCGATGATGTCGTTGATGCTGATATTGATGATGATGATGTGGGCGCCGCTGTTAAGCTCAGGGGTTGATCATCATCGCCTTGAACTTGACCCTGCGGTTCCGGTTGCGGCGTTGGTGTTGTTGGTGTGGGTGTTGTTGGTGTTGGTGTTGTCGGTGTTGGTGTTGTTGGTGTTGGTGACGATGCATTGTCACGATTGGGACTAAGTGGCGGCACCAAACAGCGTTCATCGTCCTGCGCCTTGTGTTGCAACAGATTCTGTGACTCGAGCAAACGTTGCTGCTGCTGATGCAGACGATTTTTGATTAAAAATATTTTCGGCATTTTGGATTTGTTGTATGTTTCAGTTTAGCCAAGCTATTTGTTTTGTTTTTTTTTTGTTTTTTTTTTGTTGATATTTCTTGCTGTTATTAACAAAACATACAACACGATTCTTTGTGATTTTTTTTTTGTACACTCGCGCGCGACATTGCACAAAAAAAAACACTGTTATGTATATTAACACACGCGCGCACGCACACATACACATACACACACACACACACACACAGGCACAGTAAACAAAACACTAATCCAAGTGTGTGTCTGTTTATCACTGTGCTGTGCTATGTTGTTGTCGCAGTTTTTGCTATCCTTTTCGTATTATCAGTAGTGGGAATTTGAAAACAACCAAAAAAAAAAAACTGATTAAATGAATAAGTTGCGTGATTTGTTATCGTTGTTGTTGTTGCTGCTGAGCATGGCTCAGTTTAATATTTTTTGTGTTTCTTCATCATTTCCCAAATATGGTTTTTAGCCTTGCACTTTGAAAAACAAAACAAAAAAATTTTCAAACTTTTTCTTTTTCTCTCGTTGATAAATATATATTTATTTTTTTGTTCTGTGTATATGTTTTTTTTTTTTTCAAGTCTATTCTTTAGAAGTCGTGAATTTTCTTCTTTAGTTGTTTTTGTATTTTTTGATGTTCTTGTTGTGCGTGTGTAAATTGTAACCGAGTTGCCAAAGTTGTTGTTTGTATTTTGTTGTTTGTTGTTTTTTGTTTTTGGCAGATTCTTGTGCAGCGACAAAACACGTGCATTCACAACACCGGCTCGCCTCTTACTGTATTCCAGCGGTGCCAGCCGCTGAGCAGTTAGGCCAAAGTCAAGCAGTACCGCTGCGCGAATGAACAAACGAACGAACGAACAAACGAACGATCAGCGGCAGCAGCAGCAGCAGCGCAACGATATACAACAAGCTCAGTTAGTTTTAGAGGCGAATTCAGGCGACGAACGCAAAACACCGTAAGCCGCACTTGAACCAGAGTGAGAGAGACATTTCAATGATCAAGAGCATAAGAGAGAGAGAGAGTGTGAGAGAGATAGATAGAGAGAGAGCTTAAGTTCGCTTTCGTCTGTGAACATCAGTTCGGCTCTCGGCTCTGGCCGAGAAATGTCTTCGGTTTCGCTCTTGTAACTGTGTTTTGAGCTGAGCACCTGAGCTGACAAACGCGACGCAAAGATCCCGGGAGAGAGTGAGAGTGTTTTGGACTGCGTCTGCGTTGACGTTGCTTCTGCTGCTGCTGTTGCTGCTGTTACTGCTGCTCCTGCTCACATTTCGCTCACATAACGTTTCTCATGCAGTTTTTTTTTCGCTGTGTCTCTTCTTCTTCTTCTTTTTTTTTTCGCCGCTGAGCTGTGGGTGTGTGTGTGTGTGCTTGTACGTGCGTGAGTTTTTCTTGTTGGTTCAGAGTCAAGGTAGAGGTAATGTTTTATTCGACGCTGGCTTCTCTGCTTCTGTTCGCATGTTGATACTGCTGCTTCTTGCCTGTTGCTCGCTTTGTTTGCCTTCGTCGCCGTTGCTGCTTTAACCATTTGCCGGTTGGGATTTTTTACTCGTTTTGTTTGGTTGTACTTAGAGATGCCTAAAGTTGCTGTTGTTATGTCTTTGGTCTTGACTCTGCGAAAACAGAATTTCGCTGCAAATGTTATTAAAATATTTCATGTTCAATCAACTTTTCTTCTTGTTAGGTTAGGTTGGGACAAAAATCGTTAATGTGTGTACATATTTATCTAGTAGTCTGTTAGAAAATGTTGAATGGAATAATAAACAAAAAAATCACTTAATCAAGTTTAAAAAATAAATAGTAAATATTTAATGTATTCTTTATAAAAATTATTATTTGAGTTGGTAAGCATTTGAAATAATAAATTCTAACGAATGACATATCAAGTTTGTTGCCTAAGTCTTTTGGTTTCGCTTTAATAAACATGTTGATGAAATAATACAAATACAAAAGCAATCACAACTTTTTAAGCTTGAACAAAGTCTGTTTCCCCATTAGACCCTTAAAGAATAACATTTCATCATTATCGACATCAGTTAACGTGTGTGTATGTAATTACAAAAACGCGTAGATACGCAAGAAGTTAAAGAACGCCAGCAACAGCAACAGCAACAAAAACAACAACTTCAATAAGTACCATATAAGCGAAATTAAACGGCAAAATAGTTGGCAACGCGCTTCGGACCGCACCGTACGTTCACATGTGTGTGTGTGTGCGTGTGTGCATAAGCAATAAAAAAGAAGAAGCAGCAACGCTGTCGGCTTGTAATGAGCGCTTAGAACGCGCTTAGAATGGCAATAAGATTGCGGCGAAAATTTGCCTCGGCCGTTAGCTCTCTTGCTCTTGCTTTGCTGAGAGTCCCACACTTTTGCTCTCGCTTGCTCGCTTGCTCCCCAGGCACAAGTGCGAGGGCAATGGCAACTAACGTTATTTCACACACTTTTTGCTCTCGTATGCGTGCCTGGGTCGTGTGATGTAAGCGCTGCGACTGCGACTGCGGTTGAGGCGAAACGAAGCGAATTCGCCGCTGCGCGCACACCTGTGTGACACACACATACCTGTGCGCTGAGCAGAGCGGCGACGTAACAAATTTACAGCTAGCTTTGTAGCTGTATGCGCCAAACACACGAGTCTCAATAGAGCGCCGGAGCGAGCAAATATCTAAAAGTGAGAGAGGCAGCGCCAAAGAGAACGCGAGAGCGCGCACACGCAACAATTACCTGTTGGCAGTGGCTTTGACTGTGACTCTGACTTTGGCGTCGAGGCAGCCAACAACAACAACAACGACAGCGTCGGTGCAGCAGCTTTTTAAGCTGCGCGCGCGCTTCTTAACTAATTATGGTTGTTGTTGTTGTAGTTGTGTTACTGTTGTTTCTTCACTCTCACTCAAATGCCGCTGCTAACCAAATGCAAGTGCTGCTGCTGCTGCTGCGGCTGCTGCCCTTTGCAGCACGTTAAATATCCTTTCGACTGAGATTTTTCATTCTTTCTTTATACATGTGTATGTATGTAAATACTAGTACATGCATACATTTTGATATTTGTATGTATGGTTATTTATTTTTTTAGTTTTTCTAAAGGTTCACGATTTTAGTTCGGCTCAATTGTGTACTCAACATTCTTTGCATACTTTTTAAATGTTTCAGAGCTAAGTATAATTTTTTTTCGTATAATTTGTAAAAACAAAAAATTTAAAAAAAAAATACTTACTTACTTAAATACTTAGTATCAAAACGATTCGTATTTAAATCAATGAGAAAAAGCTTTGAGTGTAAAAATTGACAAAAGTAAATCCTAAACTTATTCAATTATATGTATAATTTTGACTCTAAGAAGCTGTATGAAACCTATTAGAATTATGGTGTAAACTTTTAAAGACTTTTTTTGATATTAGTTTGAATATTAAAAAAAAGCTTATAAAGTTAAAACTTTGAAATTGTTGAAAAGGAAATGTTTGCTTTCAAAATTCAGTATAAATAGTATTTAAGTCCAATTTTTTTGTGCATAAATATTTTTGTGGGAAAAACACATTTTATAAATTTTCAGCAGAATCTCAAAAGATTTGGCCCATGAAAATCGAATATTATTATCCTTACTAAGATATTTTTTTAATAGATAATAATAATAATGAAATATAATCTAAATTTTTTTGTTGATATTCATTTTCTTTTTATTTTCAAATTAAGTAACTATGATATTTTCTTTTATCTTCTTTTATATTGTAGTTTGATCTAAAATTAGTTTTTGCAAAAATTTTGGCTTATGAACAGATCCAGACCTAGACGAGGTTTGCCAGTGCAACTTGCTTTGGATTTGTATGTATGTGTTTTCTTATCTTTTCTGTGTGTGTGTGTGTGTGTGTGCGTGTGCTAGCTCTTGCCTGAAATTGCGCATGAGTGCGCACTCAAATACTACACACTGAGAATTTATATGCTTTGGGCCACAACTTCTCATCATCATCATCATCATTATCATCATCGTCATCATTATCATCGTCAACAGCAGCAGCAGCAGCCCACATAATGATCTTTAGCTGTGTCTGCTGTGCGGTAATTGCAGTCTTTAAGAATGTGTGTTCTTCTGGGCCTTGGTCTCTATCTCTCTCTCTCGCTCTCCCTCCCAACTATGTTTCTCTTTCGGTGTGTTTGTGTGTGTGTGCGTGCTGCTGCTCCTCCTCCTCCTACAACTCATACCTTGCGCTGTTTCCTTTTACCTGTTCTTTCCGTCCGTTTTTATTTGTCTCTCTCTCGCTCTCTCTCTCTCTCTCTCTCTCTCTCTTCCTTCTTCCTCCACATTTTAAGTTGTTGTTGGTTGTTTATTTTTTTTTTTTACTTTTTATCTTTATTTGCTCAATTGTCGTCATCGACGACGATGTGCCTGGGTCTCTTGTTGTTGTTGCTGCTGCTTTTTCGCTAAAATAATGCTAAAGTAAAGTGAAGTAAGAAGAAATATAAGCAGCGCTGCGACGGCAACGGCGACGGCGACTTTGACGGCGGCAGCAAAAAATAAAAGGTAAATGAAGAGCGGCCCGGAATACCTGTTTTACCTGTTTGTATACCTACTAACGTACTAACACTGTTATAGCGGATTCACAGCGCACAGGCCTGACAACAACAACAACAGCAACAACTTGGAAGACGCAACCAAGCCCGAAGTCTCAGTCGCAGTCGGTATCCCAGCGCCCAACACAACCCAACCCAACCCAACCACCAAACCCAACTCTCAAGCAACTCGCCACAGAACAACACAGAACCCACGACAACCCACCACACCCCACCCCACCCCTTGTCCTTGTTCGTGTTCGTGTGTGTGTGCTTGTAGAGTCTCAAAGTTCTTTGTGCTCTTCTTCTTCTTGTTCTTGTTGCACATTCGGACTTTGGTTACATGTTTCGTTGTTTTGTTTGGCTTTGGCTTTGGCATTGGCTTTTGCTTTTGCTTTTGCACCGTTGCTCGTTCTTTATTGTTATTGTTGTTGCGCTCATCTCCCCAGTTTCCTCAGTTTCGCCCAGTTCCTCAGTTTCCTTAGTTCCAGATGCTGTCGTCTGTCGTTTGTCGTCTGTCGCTTGTTGCTGTTGTTTGTTGTTTCCCTTTGTGCCGTTTTATGAACGCTTCACTTTTTTATTTAGTTTTTTGCTCCTTTTTCTGACGCAGGAATTTCGCTAACCTAACCCAACTAACCCAACTCCCCCTCGGTCAACCAACCTCTTAGCCATCACATCTTTCCCCTTTTACGAGAGCATCCTACTCAGCTATGTCTATTTTTGTTTGCCTCGTATTGAACTGCCAATATACATACATACATATAGTATAGATGGGTGAAGAGGGGCAAGATGGGTTGTTGTTGTTGGCTCGGACAGTGGTCTTACATATGCTAATTTATGTTGACGTTCATATGGAACGAGCCGATTGTAGAGTAAATGCAGCGAAGAAGCATCGCATTAAGTCTTAGACGACGAGCCAATGTTTATGCCTTAACTTTTTTGTGCTGCGATTAGTGAATTCATTTTTAACTCTTTTCACTGCCACAGCCGCTGCCACAGCCGCTGCCACAGCCGCTGCCACCAGCTTCTATAGCACTTTATGTCTTGTCACTGCTATAAATTGTTTAAGACTTAAACAATTTTTAATGTGCTATAAATTTGATCTTTTTAAATTGATGCCGTTTCTTTTTTTCTTTGCGAATGATTCAATGTAAATATTTATTAAAATTTTTAATAAAAATTCAACTTTTGAAACTTTTTCTTCAAAACATAGCAATAATTATTACAATAAGCAAAGTGAAAAACACTTTAATAACAAAAATATTATATTATCTTCACCCATAAAACACTTGAATTGATTATACTATGTGTTATTTCTTTTGTTAACGCGAAATAAGTTAGGAAAAAAAAAAAAAAAAATATCTTTTCGTAACAAGGCTTCAAAATCAATGCTGATCTTAGAAAATGTCGTCAAGCTTAAAAATTGAGCATGGAATAAAGTTTTTTCTTTTATAGATCTTCATGGAACATGACCAAATTTTATGAAGCTAGCACAAAAACTTAAAGAAAGATATACGTTTTTGTGTTTTTTTAAGAAAACCCCGGATGCAGGATCGGTATGGGTGGGCGTAACATCCAAACTTTAAATGTTGATTTTTGGGATAAGTAACGAGTTATCTTTCTACTTAATTTGGTGAGTTTAGCGAATAAAATGTAAGAAATATGTGTGCTTTAATCGATTTGCAGCCTCGTTACCTTCGGTAGCAGAGTATACAAATTGTCAATAACTACTTAACCTGGATTGGTGTAAAACGTATTAAAATAATATGTATATATAAAACTAACAATAAATATTTCAAAATTAAAGTACAATAACTAAATGAGATATTGTAAGCAATGCTTATTTTTCACTGTAAACTAAAAGTGTTTTTTTTTACAGGCTTTATTTAAATATTGTAAAGTTACAGTGACTCAAGTATTATGTTTTAAGCTCTTTAAACATTTTTTTGTGGCAAAAATGTTATTTAATAAAACATTGAAATGATTAAAGTGCATTTAAATTGTGAAAGAAACTGAAACTTTTTAAATAGTATTAAATATGACAATAAAGTCTTTGCTACGTTTTGTGGTTTGAAATTGAAATTGTTTATAAAAAAAAAAATAAAAAATAAAACTACAAAGCAGACGACCGTTTGCCCATCGTCAAAACACTATCAACACCTCTTTATATTTCATTCAGTGTGCTTATACAAACAGTGGCGTTCAAATAAGTAGGGACAGTAAATAAGGACACAAAAATGTTCCCTATTTGGTGGCTTGTTGGAAACAACTCAGGTGTCCGAATGTCAAGTGATTAATTTCTCGCGAATAGTCATCAAAATGGTGATGTCCTAACAATAAGTTCGATAGCTCAAAATAATGCTCAAAGAACTTAATAATTTTAAGACCGGGTGCCCCTTTACAAAAGCAAAAACTTGATCTATATTGGTCATTCGATCTATGGAGGAATATTTTATGGACAGATGCGACTAAGGTTCAATTGATGAGAATGAGTTTTAGCAAAGTCACAAACATATTTTCACCAAAAACAATAGCTGCAAAATCATTTGCCCATAAGATATTCCTCCAACCGATTTATATCAATTTTTTCAACTTTATGCGTTTGTAAATTATTGATTGTAAGTGAGCTTTCGCTTTAATGTTAAGGATATTTTTTGATGAAAGAACCTCAATGTTTTTACGGCTATTTTTTGGGGAAATGCTAGGCATTATAAAAAAGCACATATTTTGACAATCAAAACAAAAGTTCTTTCCATCCAGTCACATTATAAGAACTTTTTTCTGTACCCATTTACATGACTGCCACTGTATATATATATTGATATATATATGTATGTGTTATATATGCGTATAAAATAATTGACGAAAAATAAGGCAAAAATATTTAATTAAAATTGTATGCAAGGTCGAAATTAGTTGCCAACGTGGCCGGCCATCAAGTCGAAAAACTGAATTCATAATTAATTTAAAAAGAGCTTGCTTCTGCCGCACAGCCCCACACCTCTTTCCATCTGCCATCGCTCCACTCCCCTCCCAGTCCCTACGCTCTGTGCACTTAATGTCGTTGTACCTTCAAGAGTTTGCGAGACGTTGTGCACGTTTTTTGTTTTATTATAGGTATTTTTTTTTATAGACCTGTTTGCCATATTAATCAGGCGACGACAGCTCATGCTCAAGTTAAGGTTTTTCTAGCTACTTACTTAATTTTTGTTTCTTGGTATCTTAGCCCTTTTTAAGGCATCAGATTTAAATGCCGTTTTTTTTTTTTTTTTTAAAACCTTTACATTAGAAAAAAAAATCTTACCATTGTTTGTTCGATACGCTAATTGTACTTAAGCGATATGCGTTGCAGTTAAAGTCTCTCATAATATCTCATTGATTCCGTTGCTAATTCTTAATATTTTTGGTTGTATTAATACTATTAATACGCCTTAAATATCAAAAATCTACTTTAATAAAATCAAACAGATTCAAATAAATAAACATATATGTATGTACATTAAAAATCAGTTATGCTTAGCATTAAAATTAAAGCTTTATGGATTTTAAACTATAATTTAACCTTTTTGTGTCCTGTTAAAAACGAAAGCACTAGCAAAAATTTCAGTTAATAAATAATTAAAATTGGTCTTTTGAATTATTTACTGAACTTTATGGGCTTTTTCAAAGTAGTTTTTTCCAAAACTAATGTTTTCAAAGAAAAAAGAAGTTATGATTTGAACATACTTAAACGTTAAGTTAAATATCTAAATTACTCAATTTTGATATGTAATTATTTTAAATAAGTTTTTGTAAATTTAATCATAAATTGACATTAAAAAAAAGAATAGAATTAAAAAGCACTTAAGACAACTTCAACTTGCCAATATCATTATCACTTAAGTTGTTATTTCCGAATTATAATTAAAGCAATGCCCCTAATTTTATTTTAAGTTTACATTAAAATTTGGCGGAAAACTTCAAGGAATTTTGTTGAACGTGTTAAGCTTGTTTTTTTTCATCTTGTAACGCGTTTACTTAAATTCGATTTAACAGACAAATATAAATGCTATTTTGAAATATTTTATTGACTTGACTTCCTGAAAAAAAAAACAACAAAAGCTAAGCTTCAAATAATGTATTTAATATAATTGCGTACATTAAGTTTTATAGCAAAAGCGCCGAAAGGTAAGACTAACCGTAAGAGAACAAATAAATTGATTTATTTTATATATTTTTTTTTATTGATGTATTTAAAGAGCTTAAAAAAAGTAATTGCTGACACCTTTTTATTTTTATAATAGAACAAGACGTATTGTAAGATTAACAAATTGTATAACATTTTTAGCAAAAACTCTCTGAAAACAAAAGACTCAGGCAACAAACTTCATGGCCATTAGCCATTTTATTGAGCTTACAATCATGGATAACTATTGCTGGCACTTGTTTTTATGCTACAGTGAAGACGACAAGCTGTTAAATTCAAAAATTCTACCAAAGATATTTTTTAATCTAAAAAACATTTTTTTTTTTTTTCGGGGGCGTTGCATGCTTTGCATATTTCTGTTTGTGTGTAGGCGTTTTCTGCGCGTAACAGGTAGCCAGGCTGCTAGTTGCTAGCTGCTCGATGGGCGTGGCATCGCCTTAACACCGGAGGAGCGGGAGAGAAGAGCGAGATAAGCAGATAGATAACCCGGCTAAGGCGATAACAATGTTGCACAAAGGCAACAAGTGCAAGGACAAGCGAATAACAAAAAAAAAAAAACAAAAAATAAATAAATAAAAATGTACAAATCTAAGCAGCAGAGAATTTTGCTGTTGCTTTAATATTTCTGGCTAAATATTTTGTGAGCTGCGCCGCGGGCAACAACGCCTTTTTTGTTGTTGCTGTTGTTGTTTTTGGCTTGGGCCAAGATTTTAGCCAGTTTGGGTTTAACAACAATGGCAACAAGTGCTCGCAAATTGTTGCCTCTGTGCCAAACAAACCAGACACAGACACAGAGACACTTACAGACAACGGGTCGCAGCAAACAGCAACAACAACAGCAACAGCAACAGCAACAACAACAGCAACAACAGCAACAATGGGCTTACCATTAAACTTTAGATTCAAATTCAAGTTCATGATGAATGTATCACGTGCAGTTTTTGCCGCCGTCGCGACGTCGCTCTTTTGGCGGTTTTTTTTATCTTTAATGTTTCTGTGTATTTGTGTGTACTTGAATTTGAACACGACAAGCGCACAGCAATAGCAACAGCAACAGCAACAACAACAACAGTAATAATAGCTATGCTACTTTTTGCTGCCTTTGTAGTAAGTGCCTGATATACATTTATTTTAGCGGCGGGGAGTATCGATTCAAGCAGTTTAACTTAGTCAAAACTGAAAATGTAACTTAAAAATTGTGAGCTTATCTAGTTCAGAAGCATTATGATTCAAGCATTAGCATATCATATTGTTGTCTTTATTTTCTCAGCTTGAGTTGATAGGGTATTGCCTAGTCGTGCAATTGTTTAAAATGTTGTTTAAGTTTCCTGCTTACGTTAACGCTTTTTCGGTCGCTTTTTTGTTTTGTTTTGTTAATGTTTTTTTTTTTTTGGCCATATAGTAATTCACTTGAGTATTTTCTGCGTTTAGGCTCTCGTTAACTTTGACCAATGGGCTTAAGTACTACTTAGATTCTATGCTCGCTTTATTCTTGTTGTTGCTGTCGTTACTTTGGGGCCACAAATGTTTTATTTAGTTTTGTTACTTTTACATCATAGGGGCGCACTTGATACTTTAATCTAAAATACACTCACAATAAGCCTTTCCTCTCTATTTCGGTTTGGATTTGAAATATGTAAATGGAATATGTATGTTCCTGGAAAGGAAAAAAGTTTACTTGTCAATACATTATGTCAAGTTTGTAAACCTTAAATTTGGTGAGTTAATATCGAAAATAATAATACTTCTGATGGAACTGCAACATGATCGAGTGCAAAGGAAAATGTTTTGAAGAGAGTTTGCTTACTAAACACATCGAAATAAAATTTTATGCAACGAACTACCGTACTAGTATTAAAAACTTTAATGTCAATAAAAAAATGTCTACAGTTTTCCGTCCGGAGTTTTTTTTCAACAATTAATAAAAATCAGCAGTTGAAGTTTATTCGGATCGACTGAAAATGTTTTTGAAATTTTAACTGTTTTGTCTCAATGTTCTTCTAGTTTGTCTAAAAAGCAAGTGAAAAAACTTTATTATTTAAAATTAAGCTCAATTGAAAAAAAAAACAATTTTATTCACAAATTTTGATGTACAAAAATGTATTCATGCTTAGATTATCTTTGCGTCTATTTTTATTTGTTGACTTTTATTTTAATTTTCGAACTTAACAATTATGCAATAAGAGAAGTTTGTTTTTGTTGTGCTTGTGATTTTTGAGAGCGCATTGAGAACAGCTCAAGCTAAGGCAGTGTTAGAGGTAAAAAGTTCTGAGAAAGCTGGCTCTTACTGTTCAAAGTAATTTAACATTCAGGAAAAATAAAATAAATTTAGCTCTGACTTTGAGATAACACGAAAGCGCTTTGATAGTTAAAAATCTCAATTTAATTTTGCCATGTGCGGATCGCTTAACTTGATAGCAAATTTCCTGGCTGCCCTGGTCAAATTCCCGTCTCAATGTGTATATAAATTAAAGGAAATTTAATATGCATAATCCATGCTTATTGTGACACTACCTTAGGAGGCAAGTCATATCAATGGCACTCGCTTGGCCATATAATAGCCTCTAATAGCTCTAATGCCACATAATGATGCTGTTGTAACAAGACAGACCTCAACACGATGCACCACAGGGCGTCTGATTGATAAACACCCAAAACCAAACCGTAGAAGCTAAATCAATGTGAAAATACTAACTTTAGCTTAAGCGACAAGTTTCAGCTTGAATTTAAGCTCCAGTCATAGCACCAAAGGGAGTTCTTCGCCTCATTTGATGATAAATGCGATCATTCACAGTCTTGTATTCGAAGTCTTTGCTCGGAGCCCAAGCAGGCAAACAAATAACCCAAAACGAAGTCAAGACGATGTTAATGCTTATTTACTGGACGATGTTGTTTTTCTTTTCTTTCCCTTTCCCTTTTTTTTTTTTTTTTTTTTTTTTTGTAAAAGAAAGAAGGGCCAAAGAGTCTATGAATGAATTAGCATTGGCATAAATACATCTAGAGCAAAGAGTTTAACTGGGCTTTCTTCATGTAATTTAAATGTAAGTTAACAATTTAAATACTTTTGTTTTTTTTTTTTTTTGAACCTGATCAAACGAACCTATACCATAATTTTTTTCTTTTGAACGAATAAAAGCACAGAACGAAATTAACGATGATATTGATGAAACTGAAACTGGGCGAAACAACGAAAATATATTCGAAAATATTAAAGCAATTATATAAGTATTCTTTAAATCGATCGAAATTTTGATATGGTTGCAATTTTCAATAACTTTTCCCATACACACAACAGTAAAACCTATATTTTGAATATTTCTTGTTTTGGTTTTGAGAAACTGTTATATGATAATAATAGTAATCTCTTAAGATTTTCACGAAAGATATCGCAGATTAGCATTTAATTTGATAGGAATTTTCTGATATGTGTGTGTGTGTGTGTGTAACACATACATAAAAACAATAATTGATTACTTTGTACATTGAATAAAGAGAAAAACATTTGATTTTTAAATTATGTTAACCGAAAAAACAAAAATTGCTGTATATAATTAACATCTTTTATACAGACTAATGCTTTGGTTGACAGTTGCAATATGTCATTAATTGAAACTAAACTGCATGATATGTCAGTTCGAGAAGAACTTAAGATCTTAACTAGCCTAGGCCCAAGCGCACATGTTCTCGTCGTTTTCGTAGAAAACTTTGCTTATCTTGCCGAGAGCTTCATGGCCTTTGTTGTTGTTGGTGTTGTTGGTGTTGTTGTGGCTGTTAGTGTCACAGGTTGATAGCCACTTGTCAAAGTGCCGTTTTTTTCATCGGCAGCATAAACAACTTAAGGAATTTATATATGTATATTGATAGAAAAATATATATCGCATCTAAATGATATGCATTCCATTGAATGCCGCCTTTATCACCACAGGCCAGAAGTTCCATAAATTAATGCTAAAATTTAAATTTTCTTTTAAGTAAAAAGCATGTTGTCATGTTTCAGTGTGTCTGTGTGTGTAAGAGTCGACCTTAGGCCACAAAAGGTCATTTCAAATGGGACACAGAAAGCGGCAGCGGCGGTGACAAAATGCCACATAAATTTTACACGAAACCAAGCTGATAGGCAAATGTCATTCTGTTCGTTCTTAAAAATAAACAAAAAGCTAAATGCTAACAAGGCGCATGTATAAAAAATCAAATTTATGTGCTGTTGCTGCTGTTATGGCCTGTCAATAATGAACTTCCGAATGTACTAGTATGTTTTCAAAGCATCCACATTTAGATAAGAAGCAAAAGATATTTTTTCTGTCGAATTGTCGGCTGATAAAATGAAATTCAAGCCGTCAAAGATTTATTATTGCTCGAAATATATACGAAGAATAGTATTGATAAAGTGTTGTTTATTAAAGCCCTATTAGCAAATGCTCGTACAGCGTCCAAACCGCAATGATTTTCAACAGATTTTCAGACCTTAACGACATAAGAACAAACATTAGATTCTCTATTAGCGGTTATTAAAAAAACAAAAAAACAACTACACAAATACTGCACATGTAAAAGGCAATGGTAGCATTTGGGTGAGAGCCCATATTTGATGGCCAGACCTGAGATTAACAGAGATTATGCTAAACAGATCCGACACCATCCGTAGGCTATCCAAATTCAACTTACGAGTACTCGAAGACTTGAGTTGAAGAATATAAATCAAAATGTTATTTTATCTTATTATTTAATTAATAATTAATTTTCTTTTTTTTAAAACACTAGATAGGCATCTTTGGAGCCTGAATTTGGGCCCTTTTGTTAATAATTTAAGAAATAATTTTAAACCGGCTGTTGGCTGATATGCTGTTTCACATTTTTCACTCCAACCGTAACAAGATTTCAACATTTTCCAACACTAACTATTGTCCGTTACTAACAAAACTGCGTAATGTTATTACTGTACGGTCGGCATCCGAGACAAAGAGGTTTCACGGTCCTTCTTTGACCCTTTTTCCTGCAACTTATTGCAAATTGAAAGAATTAACTCTGCCAATTCGGGCATTGTGAGATTGTTTAGAAAGGGCTTCAGAATTTAAACATAGCTGAAATGATAATAGCAATAGATCAAACTTTGAACTCTAGTCTTATGATACGTTTGATTGAAAATTGATGCACAAATGCAAATTCACTGTTTGAATTAAACTACGTTTCGTTGTTGTCTGTTTCTTTTTTATTACCTTTTTATAAGAGGTGAATATATGAAAAATTATTTTTGTCAGTTATTGTTGTTGTCAGCATACAACATTTCCAAATTTGCGTCCAAAAAAAAACAAAAAAACAAAATCATTATAATAACATACATTTGTTTATGTCCCAAAACCTTCTGACAATCAATTGAATGTAAGTTCAATTCTGTATCAACAATTTGCGACTAATTGTATGTAATCTGAATGTAATTTTTTGTTGTGTTTTGTCGCTATTACCATTAGCTGCTGTTTCATATCTTAAATCTGCAAAACGGTCAACTAATCGCCTGGCTTTAAGCTGCTTTTTTTTTTTATCTTGCGCTCTTGGGAGGGTTGTGTGTGTGTGTTTGTGTGTCTGTGATTGTTGGCAAGTTAATTTCTATTATTGCTATTGTTGTTGGTGTTTTGCCATTATCCGAGTTCTTGGCTAAGCTCGCACTTTTGTCGCAGCGTCATACAACGGCAAAAATAGCAAGTGGCAACGTAGCAAGCAGCAAATGGAATGGACATGCTCATGGTTCCCAACCTGTGTGTCTGTGTGTGTGTGTCTGTGTGTGTGTGTGTGTGTGTGTGTGTTGACTACTCTCAAATGTTGCTTTGATTGAGTTGTTCTCTATAGCCTGCTGTCTCAGCACATCGCATTTAGCTGTACTTTATATATATTTGTATATGTATATTTTATATATATATATATATAGAACTCTTGACCATGGGAACTCAGTATTCACATAACGGAGCAACCATCATCATCAACAGCAGCAGCTGCCTTATCCCAGTCAAATGTGACAAGAGAAGAGTGCCTCCTAAGCCTCTTCATTTAACTGCTGCATTGCTTGTGACGTAATCAAAGCAAAAG
Source organism: Scaptomyza polygonia (assembly GCA_035044585.1). Classification (NCBI taxonomy): domain Eukaryota; kingdom Metazoa; phylum Arthropoda; class Insecta; order Diptera; family Drosophilidae; genus Scaptomyza; species Scaptomyza polygonia. The sequence continues at coordinate 151,548 of JAWNNU010001345.1, read as the reverse complement.
CAACAAGTACAGCACATGCAAAAGCAACTTTTTTTTGTTGTTGCTGCTGCTGTTTTGTTTGCCAGACAAATGACTTCCGTTGGGGCACCCAGCGCTTAATAAAAAAGTAGAAAGAACAAAAAATAAGGTTCGAAATCGTTTGGGGCTTGACTGGGGATAGCTCTGAGCCTTCTTTCTATACAATGCAATGCAAAATCAAAATTCATTTGATCTAAAAACTAATTGTATATAAACATCAAATTCAAAAAGATTCTTCAAACTTTTAGTTTGAAATTTAAAAAAACCATTTTTAACTTGATATCCATTTTTTTTTAGAAATCAGAACGAAAAGTATTGAAACGAAAGTGTGCTTATTTTTCACATTTATGCTTAATTATTAATTATATACTTATTAATTTTAGAATCAATGTACTTCATATTTTATTTTTTATTCAATTCCATATATAACTTTTAAGCCCTTAGTCTTTCTTCCTATAGCTATCAACATTAGGTAAAGTGTAAATTTATTATTTCAATATAAATCCATAATAATAATAGTAACACCATAAACAATGTTTTTTCTCTGTGTATATTTGAAAGTAAATTAGAAAAAAAGTATTTGCTGTAATAAATAAAATAAATATATTCCTAACATAACTTTATTTTGTATTTATTGTAGTTTATATATATTGCGTTTGGTCTCAATTCCACTCGAATTTTGACACCAACTATTAGCATTTAAATTTGTGATATGAAATTGATATGCGGTTCTTCTAGGAACATTTAGGCGCTGCATTACTATTGTTCGTAAAACAAGTATGTTCATATTTCACTTTTTGTTGTTTTTGTTTTTTTACTTCCTCATCTTCTTACACAGGTTTTTATTGTTGTCATTCTAGCGGTTTTAATCTCAGTTCGATTGGGTCGCGCTTTTGGAGAGTGTCAACTCAACTTGTATTGATTTCTATGTTTTTAGGGTGTGTGTGTGAAAGGTGTGTTGTATGTGCTCCCAAGAAGCTTCAATTCTCATCGTTAAAAGCTACGTTCTTGTCACTAAGCCAACACAAATGGGCTACTGACTGAGGGCAATCGTTAATTAGTTGCTGAATAGAACAAAATTACGTTCAAATCTGTAGCTATAAAAAATATACTTAGGGCTTTGGTTCGGAAGTGAACTTAAGGTTTCACTTCCTGGATTAACATCATAATCGATAAAAATCGCTTAGGGCCAGTAAAATAACCATAAAAGCGTTGAGCATTATTGATACATTTAAGATAGATTTCATGCACACAGAAATCTTTTTTATATGAATCCATTATCAGATGTGCTTGTTTTCATGTTGTGTTTTATGTATTAAATAATTTTTTTTTGTACAAAAATAAAGAAAAAAAAAATTTAATAAATTTACTGCAAAAAGCTACAGTAAAATCATTATTAAGTTAATTCTATAAATAGAAGACATGCATTTTTTTTTCCCGAGAATTCTATATATAATGTAATGTAATGTATTCCAAAGCATGATTCTAATTACTGAAGGCTCTAATTTGTGACCGTTGACTTTGATTTGTTTCATTTTCATTTAACTTTTACCTGAAAATTTAAAAATGTGTATTTAAAAAATCACTACACAGAGAAAAAAAAATGCAACGTAAAATCTAAAATTTAATTTTAGATTCAGATTTGAAAATTTCTTATTCAAATTTAATACAAAAATTTTAGATTTTAAAATTATTCGTATTAAAATATCAAACTTAAAAAGATTCGTATTAAAATCAATGGGGATAAATAACGATTTGAATAATTTCTATTCAAACCTAAAACGAAAAATTGTAAATTTAAAAATGCGCCATATTATAATTCGTATTTAAAACGACTACATTTAAATCGAAAATTTAAATTTAAGAAATCAGTATGATACGCTTTAGAATTAATTGTATACTATTACAAATCGTATTTGTTTGTTTTTAATTTGAACAAATCGGAAAAATTATAAAATCCAAAATTTACATTCTTGATTTTAGATTGAAAAATATTATATATTAGCATATTTATTTTTTAAACTTTACTGCACAAACCAAAATTAAATTAATTAAGATGTGCCCATTATACATAAATACTGAAACCAAGTGCGAAAATCTTGATTCAAGTACGATTCAATCTTAGCGGCATTTCACAAAACTTTTTTTTTGTCGCTGTTAAATATTGATTTTTTGTGAATAGTTTCCTATTGTTCTTATTCTTTTAAAAGTTATTTAAAAGCATCAAAATGCCAAATAAACTGAGCTTAATTAAATTCACTTAACTTAAGCCATTACCTACAATCTTAATGTGCATGGAATAGGCTCAACAGCTAAGGCACTCGACGCTATAACACGTGATCTCAGGTTCAAATCCCGTCACGGTAAGCATAAAAACAAAATATTGAAATGGTTTTTTCTCATTTCATTCAATTCTTGCATTATACATGAAAATAATTGCCAGATCTTAAAATAAAATCTATATTGGAGTTAAAAAATTGAAATTTAGAATGTTTCGTTTTACAATCTAAAATGTTTAATTTTAAAATCTAAAAATGTTTAAAACTAAAATGTTTCATACTAAAATCTAAAATGTAGGCATTTTAAATCAAAAATATTTTAAATTGCAAATTTTAGCTTTAAAACGTTAATCGAAAATTCCACTATTTGAATTTAAAACAAGTAAGAAGGCATAAAGAGCTGTAGTCGTAAAGAGCCGTAGTAATAAAATATTCGCTTTAGAGAATTTCTTTATATAGAGGGTAAACTCACTGAAAATTGAACCAAACTGCAGTGTAATGCACGAAATTCGTTGCATAGAAAACTTGGATGTACGAATGTTCGTTGCGTTGAAGTTCGACCGAATTATTTTGTTCACATTATTTTGAACAATTAATTAAGTTTTACTTCATTTTTTCATTGAAATAATGGCTAAATAGAAATATTAGTAATATCTTAATTGGAGTTTACTCCTTAAGAATCAATTTGCATATAAGTAGCCCGGTATGAAAAAATATGAGGAGTGAAAGCAACTGAACAAATTTCGTTACGTTTTTGAGAAAAATAGCGCATGTCGAATGTTGGATAGCCTTATAACATACGTATCATACTACATATCCGAAGTTGCGCTCATATTATATTAGTGTGTCCAACATTCGCTAGTATTATGTAAGAATTCCGTTAGGAGCTGACACACACAATATTTTTTTTTAAACTTCCAATTTTTTAATTTTTTTTTTCCAACACGGATAGCTTGAATGTAAAATCAATATTATTACATAAATAATTTTGTACTTTTATTGTTTTTGTGCAATGTCCGCCATGTGGCCTGTTTGTCGGATCATCTGGACACCCTTAAGGCTAAAGATGTCGCTCGTCAAAAAACTGTTTGGCAAACTTGGTGTGGCAAAGAGGCAAAACTTAAATTTTGGAAGAGGTTTTTTTACTTTGGCAAGTCGTATTAAAAATAACGATTTAAGCTTCTCCAAGTTGCAACTTCTTCAAAATTCAATGAAAAACAATGAAAAAAACAAAACAAATGAAATATTTGGTCTAAATCATCAGCAAGTAAATTGACAGCTGAAGAAAAGGTACATAAATATAGCTCTTAAGTGATCCCAAATGCGAGGGTCTTCAGCGCGAGGCAATTGCCGCAACGAAATGCTTGTGTCATTTGTTGTTGGTTTCAACCATTTGCCGATAATAATCGAACAAGCGATCTGAACGCGATTAGGCCAAGCGCACTCCAAGCAACCTGTTCCTATGTTTTTTGTGAGCCATTTGATTAGCATGTTGACCCAATTTTGTCTGGTTAGCCTTCCTTGCCTTTGCGATTACTAATCGGAATATTTGTGTACATAAATATTGAGCGGCACATAAAACTGACAAAATGCTTCCTGGCGCTTGAATCCAATGAATAGAGATTTTAGCATATTTTTTTTTTTTGTTGGGGGAAAAATTGTAAATCTCTCTCACTTCTTTGAAATTCATTTTTCTTTGCTTTTGTGTTTTTACTTTTGTAATGCTAATAAGCTGTCAATAAAAATTACACCAGAGAAGGTAAACAAAAATTAAAAATTAAATTAAATTTGTGTGTTTTCGTTCTTGTTATAATAGTCAAAGGCAGCAGCTGATTTGCATAGAATGCAGCTGCAACAAATACTCTTTCCCTACCTACCACCCTCCCTCCCTCACTCCATCCCTTTCTCCATCAAAATCTTTTCGTAAGCCACAAGCTACTTTTTAGTTCCACGAGGCTAACTTGTTAGGCCAATTAGTGTGCGTAGTTTAGTCTTCAGCCAGCCCAAAAGCTCTCTCTTTCACTGCCCCCTTCAATCTTTCTCTTTCTTCACGAGTAGTATGTTCTTTGATAAACGAGCCGAGATTACATATATTTTTTTTTTTCTGTTGCCTGTTGCCTGGGCACACAGCACACATTAAAGTCTACTACTTGTTGACGTGCCTATAAATGTCCAGTGAAATGAAGCATGCTTAATGAGCGGAGCGGACCACAGCACGATTTAAACTTCCAGATATATGAATGTACATACATGAACATATATATTTTGTTTATTTTAGTATGCTGCATATTTGTTAATGTTTTTTGTAGGTCCACTTGCCAAGGTATCTGTCAGCAGGTGTCTTGCACAGTGGTACCAGTTTGATATGTGCTAATGGCGATTCTAAGTTGTTTTTTTTAATGTGAATTTGTATAAACAAAACAATTGTTTTTCTACTTATTGATTAACATACCAACATACATGCCTCTTTAAATAAACATTGATGATTTGCTTAAGATGTTCCCCGGATATAAAGTTCAGAATTTAATATATATTAATATGTGCAAAATATGATTAAGTTCCCCCAGGCATGTGAGAGTTAACTGCTCGATTTATCCCACAGTATATAGCACAGTTTTTGAAAATTTAGAATAATAAATGCAGAAAAAAGGACGTTTTATTTTTAGGTTACCGCCAAACATTTAATTTAAAATTAATCGGCCAATGGGAAATCTTAAATGTGAACAAGTGTCTTTGAAATATATAATTGTCCTTTCTCAAGTCTTCTCAGAATACCCTGCATCCTTGACATAACACGTACAGTTATTGTTCGTATTTATGTGCACGTGTGTGCTTTTTTATTTTTAGTTCGGCTGATCAAGAATATAAATCCTTTATAGGGATTGAGATGCTTTTGCCTTCTGCGTTTCATAAATGAATATGTAGAAGGATGTAAACTTTTTTTTAATTTTCTGCATGTTGAACTATATTTTTTGTATTACTTTTTCTGTGATAAAAGTTCACTGCTGTCAGTGTGTGTGTGTGTGTGTGTGTTTGTGTCCCATTTGATGGGACAGCGGCGGCAATTAGACAAAGACAAAGACAAAGACTGTATAGTATTTTCCACTAACCGGCCCTGCTATTGCCACTTTATCTAATAACTATCGACAGACCGTTTGGTTTCGATTGGTGAATTGCTTTGGTTTATTTGTTCGATTGTTACCATTGCATTACTTAGCGCGCACATAGTCATGGACTCAGTCATTTTGAGTAGTCATCGTTGTATATTATTGGGACTGTTGCACTCGCATACTATATCGGCATTGCATCGCATATACTCATAAAAGGCCATAAATTAGTCACTTAAAGCGGCCGCTCCCGCTTTGATATATCCACAAATGGCTTTAGTTCGAATACCAATTCCACTATCCAATGTATTCAACTGTCGTCCAGTGAGCCATCCATCCATCCATCGATCTATCCATCCTCCAGCTGGACAGACCAACCAACCAACTAGCTATCTATCACTGCCAATCGTCGCTTCGTTGTTTCGTTGGTCACTCAAAAAAATGCTTTTTCTTAATGATTGGCGCTTTTCGCGCTCTAATTGAAGAGCTCTCTTTTAAAGAGCTCTTGACCATTTTGTTGTAAGTATATTGTGTTTATTTTGAGCTCAAGTCAAACTTATTTGGTCAGTTGGAATTTAACAGTCCATACCCCATGGTCTCCGGCCTTTGTCACTCACACACCCACACCCCACAATGATTGAAGATCTTTGGTTTTTGTAACTGTTTTTAACATTGTCATCTTTCTCTTCCTATTGCTATACAATATGATCATTAATATTTAAGCGATTGAATGCAATTTCATAACGTTTTACAAAATTTCAGCTTAAAATAAACAGCATCCGTATCTTTTTTTCTTCGAGATGTAACGATAATGCAAAGCTTTGAATATTTAACATCGTTTTCTGCTTTCGACCTACGATAAACTTTATTAATTTTACTAAAATCTTAATGTCAGCAAAGCATCTAATATTCTATTAAAATACCAGCATTAAGCTTTTTTCTTTATTTCGAAGTGTTAGCTATTTATAGCCGTAAAATTAATGCTTGTTTTGGCATTATCCAATTCTGGTCCGCTTGGTCGTCAGGCTAGCAATCAGCAAATTAAGAATGTATAACAACTGTTATTTGATCTGGCAGCAACATGGAATATATACGAGTAATTTTCTCTGCTCAAATAATTTATTGTTGTTTTTGCTGCCTCTTTGCACAAATTATTGTTATTTTATGTCTGCATTCATTCACAAATTGTTTTTTTTTCTTTGTGCTTTTTTTTTGGCGCTGCTTGCTGCTGTCGCTGATGAACTGTTTTTTTTTGTTGTTTTGTTGCATTTTGATTCGGCTATAAAAACAAATTTTTTAAAATATAAGAAATTCTTCAGAGCTATTACAAACACATCTTCATTTATCCAATTTTTTTTTTTAATGAAAAAATTATAAAAAAATATAAAATAAAAAAACAAAAGGTCACGCAACCAGCGCTTTACTAAACAGTTAGCTTAGTTTTTAAACTACTCTAACCTTAATAACAATAATAATAATTTTTTTTTCACATTTTCTATTAAGAGTTGCAATTTTGTTTTTAATTTCATAATTGTGCATATTTAATATTTATTTTTTTTTAATAATATTTACCTGCCCTTATTTTGTATAGAAAAAATTCAGTGCAGTTTGCAGTCAGGGATGCCGTTTCTGGTTTTAAATTGCGTGCAAATTCGCAGTTCATTGACTGACTGACTGACTGACTGGAGTGGTTAGGTCCAACTTAAGCTACCATATTACTTCGACTTGCAACTCCGAAATCGACTTGGGCTCTGGTCACTGACCAAGCTGACTAAGTGAATGAGTCGTACTCGAGTGTCGAATGTTCCTGTTTTTGTAGCGCATCTTGTGAAATGGAATTGCTCTGTGGGATTTTCGGATATCTGTTTTTTTTTCGGTTCGACATAATGCGAAATTTATATAAGATAAATAAGCACGATACACACACACACACACAAGCACACACACATTTGTGTGTGCTGCCAGCAAATTGAAAGTTAAAATGACTAATAAATTAACGTTTTCTGAAACTAAGCTGGTTCGTTTCGTGGATGCTCAAATGAGCCGAGAACATTTGATATTTACGCACTTTCAAATCTCTATTTCGTGCGCAAACTTATTGCTGAACACATTTCCCCTTTGAATTTTGTTTATGAAACTTTTTTTATGGTCGTTCAGTTTGAACATTTTCCTATTCCTTAACAATATGGGTCTTTTAGACGAGTTCTAACGACATTTCTTCTAGAGAAAATTTAAGAAAACGTAAAATATTTCTAAAATAAAAATGTCTTCATACACGAAACTAATGTTGATCATTATTTAGATATGTCCGATGATTATTTGTTATTTGAATTGATTATATGAATATGATGGTAAAACATGTTAAACTGCAATTTTATTTTTTTGAAAAATAATGTTTTAAGCACAAAAAAAAGTAAGCTGCGTTAAAAGATTTCCTGATGCGGATCTTTTCAGGACGCCATTGCTATGTAGCCACAGAATTTTGTGACTCTTGCGGTGGAAATGTGGGAAATAAGTTTGTTTTATCAATTTGGTTTTCGAGATGTTTCGATTTGATATCGTTTTCCCATAAGTGAGTGAAACCCACTATGGGAGAGCCCGACTAGAAGATACCCTGAACCCAGTTGCAATAAATATTGAACTCCTTGAGCCCTAAAAGTATGCTTCAAATAAAGATCAATTTAAACAAAACTAAAAACGGAGTTAACTTTACCATATCTCCGGTGTTTCTGATTCGATTTGGACGAAATTTTGAGAAAAGTTCTATCGTTACCCATTTTGGCAACAATTTTTTCATTTTTACATTCTCAAAATTTGTTATTTTTTTGTAATCGGTTCCTTGTGTATATTGGAAACCAGAATAGTTATCGATATTTTGAAACAAACTTGTATAGGAGAACTTATATTCCAAACCTGAAGTCGCTAGCTTTTGTAGTCTCTGAGATCTACGCGTTCATACAGATTGACAGATAGACAGACAGCCGGACGGACATGGCCATATCGACTCGGCTGTTGATGCTGACCAAGAATATATATACTTTATGGGGTCGGAGATGCTGCCTTCTGCCTGTTACATACTTTTGCACAAAACCATTACACCTTATCTACGCATGCGCGTATTTAAATAAATTTTTATTTATTTTTGACTAGTTGCATATTTGATTAAATTAATTAGTGAGCGGTCTACCCATTTGAGGCATGTTTAGCTTTAATGATTGCAATTGAGTTTTTAATTGCAATTCAATTTCATTAATTGCATTCAAATGATTCACTTTATGGCGCTCACAAGATTATAATTATTGCCACAATTATGAAACGAGTTGGCAGCTTGTGCGCAGTGTACTGCCGATTTCCTTATTGGATGTGCTTATCCGCTTTTTTGTCTTTTACTCTCTTTTTTTTTTCAATAACCATATATGTATTGTATTTTATTTCATTTTAATATACATATGTATATTTAAAATTCTGTAAGCTTCTCTTTAATAAACTGCTCACATTTTTATATTAATAAATAATTTTATTTTTATGCTACTAACTTTTGTTCCTTAAGGGAGAGAGGATGAACTGTAACAAAGCGTAACTAACCTAAGTTAAGTCAAAATTGAGATTCTCAATGTCCGTTTAGGGTTAAACGAGACATAAATTTAACCGAAGCCGAAAAAAACCATAGAAAACAGCTGATTTGCTCGTAAGGTTGGCAGTACCATTGCGATTGCGATAGTCTCTTAAGGAATAAGGTGAGCTTTGCTTTGAGAAAAACAAATGGCACTTAAACTGGACATTAAGAAGTTGTCCCTAAGGTTAATTTATGAAATTTATGTGCTTGTTACGTTTATTTAATTAAAACTTTGTTTTAAGTTCTTTACTAGCTAAAACTTAAACTGAACTTGTGTCATCTGTGTAATGGCTTTGTTCATTGCCCCCTTAAGACTTTGTAAGCATATTATGACTGTCCTAAATACAATTGGCGGACTTTGTCTTGATTTAATTGCGCCCGAAAAGATTCCGTTAGGAAAGTAGGATCAATTAGTAACTCATAAGTCTTTGTTACCGTTCTGATTGGCAAAATCGCATAGATTGAGCCGTTCAGAAATGCTGAGACTGACAGACATGACGCTTCACATTGCCAATAAATGAAGATAGAGCAGAGCCAAAAGCCGCTTAACTGGAACATTACAGTTATAAGTCAATTTGCTTTATACGAGTTGTAGCTTGTACAATTAAAATAGTAAATTTCGCAAGGAATTCTCTTTAAAAATTTTGGTAAACTACTTCTTGTTAATTGGATATCCAGTTGATTGCTTTAGTTAAACAAATTCGTATCAGCCATATTTTGAAAAAGTGTTTTCTTGTAAAATAAGATAGGGTATTAAAATTAACTAAAATAAACATGAATCGAAATGAACATCCGTTAAATGCATTAATGCTGCCCACAAAAATAGTTACTTCAAAATTTAAAGTCTCTGCTACTGTTTATGGATTTTGTATTCTTTATTTTCGACAACGCATTAATTAAACAATTCACGTGTGAATTTCCTGGCCGGACATCGTGAGCTCTGGGCAAGTACATCCGCCACAAATCAATACGTTTATAATAGTAATGAGTTAAGATAGAAGCTGAAAGCTGAAAAGAGTTTGGGAGATGAGCTGAGAGGCAGATACAGATTCAGCTATGTACTCAAAGATTCAAGCTAGTTGAGATTTCTCGGAGCAATCAAAATAATTATTATATTTTTTATGTGTGAGTGTGTGTGTAAAGATTAATGTTTCGCGTACTAAATCTTTGGTTTTGTTAGAAGCAAAAAAAAAAGAAACACAACAACAACTGAGTTTGCTTTATTTTAGTTTATGAGCAGCCAATAACCGACGTCAAGGCCAAGGCCGCTCGAACAAAAAGTTTTGGCTGCCGGACAGCAACGAAACGTAACAAAAAGCTTCGCATGTTCATTAAATTCTAAGCTGCTCCAACTACCCCACAACAAATCACACACACATGCGAACACACACACTTTGAAAATTAAGACGCGTTAATGCCACGCATCGTCCGATTTTGTGAGGCTTTTGTGAATGTCTACCTTACCCCTTCCCCGCACCTTTTTCAAAAGTGCCGTTTGTGCGTGACTGGAGTCGATGTACGCATGTGTATGTATGTATGTATGTACGTACAAAACTTCTTTCGCCCCGCTAAGCTCACTTCCCCTCAAGTCACAGTGTACAAATCTTTTGCGAAATTGAAAATCATGTTCCACGTTACGAACCATCAATCGAAAGATGTTTGTTCTAATTGGCTCTGTTTTGTTGAGCTTCTCACATATCATAAATGTGCAAAAATATATATGTATCTACCTTTCTCTATCTCTATCGCTTCACTCTATCACATAGTATGATAAGCTGTATGATAGCTAGCCAGTTTCGATAACCCTGAATGACAGAAAGTAAAAAAAAAAATGCCAAAGAATATTTATAAACGGGCATTGGAAACGGGAAAGTAGATATATATATTTTATTTGGTTATGTAGATTAAAAAAAGTTGTATAGAAATGTGTTATTCTCAACGCAACCCTCGTTACATTGTAGACTACTAACAAAACTTAAAACAAGTGAAAACGTTGCAGTCGGACGTAACCGATCCAAAATGTTTGATGCGTTTTTTTTTCTTTTTGGGGTATGCTAATAGCTATATTCTCACCAAATTTGGTAGTTCTAGCTGTAAGGATTTATAGGAAATAGGTTGATTTATCGATTCTAAGTTATCGAATCTATCGATTTGCAAGCCCCCCATATATCGTACGGTTGCAATCTTGACACTTTATCTGTCTTGGCTACAGATAAAAATATTTTCAAAGTTTCGAGTCTCTAGGTTAAAGGGTGTCGAAAGAAGTTGCGTTCATATAGACGACAAAACCAAAATACTCTTTACCTTCAGCATCGAGTGTAAAAAGTACCTCATTTAATGCAACTTCCTAAGAAAATCGTACAAAGTACAGACCACAATTTCTCAGCTTTTCAATAAATAGATAAAATAAATTCGATAAATTTTGAATTTAATCGTTAGCAAGGCGTCTCTTTTTGGAAATAGGTTTAGTGGACAACATGAAATTTTTCTCGGTTTTTGCAACCAACCACATCAGTTTTCGCAATTGACCAAATTTTAATGGGTTACTTTAGGTTAATTTTTAGAACTGCAAGAGATTTTGAAAATAGTTCCACGTAAACCGAAAAAAAAATCAAGTTTGTTTTAAATTATTTCTAACGGTTTCAGTTTCCTATTATCAAGAACAATTCAAATTTAACAAATGTTGATTTTGCCTAATTGACATTGAAGTCAAATGGATCAGCCGTGTTAATTTTATTTAAATCAATTGAGATATACAAACTATGACTTTACGCATTGTATTATCTTGTTCTTAAGCTTTATGTATACATATACAGATAATGTTGCCTACACTACTATATAAGCTTAAAAGTATTATTTTTTCAATGTACTGTAATAATTTTTTTTAAAGCTATTTAAACTGCTGCACAACATGCGAAACTCTCTCACGCAACAGAGCAAGACAAGACGGCACAATCAGTAATAAAAAAATACCACAAACAACAATACCACAACAGCTACAACAACTACAACAAAAACATAATAAATTTCAATGTCACTTACACTTGATTTATCAACAACAACAACAAAAAACTAAAAACTAAAACAAACAAACAAAATGTAAACGTAAAATTGCCCTATAGTCTCGAGACTGAGCTGGGTGCCAAAGGGGCTGCTAGTCTAGTTATCTTATAATCTCATCATATCAAATCTAATTTGATTACTTCCTCATTGATTCAGCGCTCATTGTTGTCGCTCACTCGCCAAGGTGTTGAAAGAAGAAAAAGTGCACAAGCTCAACTTCAATTAAATAAAGCAAAAGAAAAGTCAAACAGAACAAAAGAAAAGCCCATAAAGCGTAAAGCAACTGAAAAAGGCGTCGAAAAACGAGTTAGAACCAACCTGTTGGTTGCCCATAACAACAAAAACAATGGGCTACACCTCTTTCTCTATACACAAAAAAAAAATAAAAAAAAATTGAAATAAATAAAAGTCGTATGCAAAAGTTAAATAGAGCAATGTTTGAAATATATCGTAACGTTAAAAACCAGGCAATTTTTGTTTGAAGTTGTTTAAGTAATTTGATTATTTATTAAACTGAAACAAATATAGTCACATCATTATTAGATATTATTAAATTCGATTATTCGCCTCTAATTACTATTTTTACAACGAGAAACTTTGCTAATGAGATCTATTAAAAAGTACATAAAAGCAAGATCTTTGTTTATAGAGCATCACAATGCGTCTCTTATAATATCTGATTTTATTTTTTATATTGATTATTTATAGTTGTTTTCTTAAAATAGTTTTGTGCCAATGTAAGTCAACTGAAGTTTTCGTATATTGAATATAATTTGTTTAAATATCAATAATTAATTAACATGAATTTAATATTATTATTCCATTCAAGCAAATATAGAAAATGCAACTCAAACAGTTTATCTCAAGTCCAAGGGAAATGCCAATGCCTAAAACAATGTAACTTTGGGGAATTGTGTCCAAAAATGGACAAGTTGTTATTGTTTTTGTTGTTGTTAAAAAAACAAAAGAGGAGTAAATGGAGGGGAATATGTATTTACAGCAACAGCAACAGCAACAAAAAAACAGAAAAAGAAGAGCTTAAACACTTGTTGGCCATTTGATTGCAATTGTTATACAAAGAGCTTTCATTGTAATAATACACAAACAAAACAATGGCAAACAATTTTTTTATGGTTGCTGTTGTTGTTGTTTTTGCTGCCTGCTACTGCTGAGTTGGAGTCTAGCCTGGGCATAATAATGATGTTCAGCAAGAGTAACAACAACAACAACATTCACACGAACTTTAACACTTTACAGAGCAAAGCGCGCTTTATTGTTCTTGTTGTTGTTGTTGTTGGTCTTCTTGCAAATCTCGCACAATAGGCGCAGCACAACAAACACCCAACATTGAAATCTATTTCCATTTCAATACGTAGAAAAATTCGGTGTATATATGTATGTATTTTTATTTTTTTTTGTATATATGCATATTTTGTTTGTTCTTGTCACGCTGCTCTGCACAGCGCACAATTTTTTGCGCATACAGATAATGATAGAGGGAGAGGGAGACAGAAATAATGAAATTTTAAGCGAAAGGCGAAAACAGAGACAAAAGATTAGCAATTCAGTTGAATTTTTGATGGGGTGTACGCTTCGGAAATTACTGAATTTTTGATATCTTTAGGTTTTTCGTTTGTTGTTTTGTGTATAGTCAGTTTGACACAAAGAATTTAAGATACTCACTGACGTGACATATGACAGTAAGTTATTTGTGTGTTCGTATGTCTAATGAGTTTCAGTTTGTAGTAGAACCATTTGCTAACATTCTGGAGTAATTAGTTTCTCTCTAGAGTAAGTTAAACATAGCTAGTTAGAAACAGCACATAAAATGAAGAAACAAAAAAGACATAGAAACAAAACACTTAAACTCTGTTAGATAGTTGGCTAGAAAATTTCTTTTTAAGAAAACATGTTCTTGAACTTTAATAATAATGTTAATTTTTTCATATTTAGTCTGAATGCAGCTGAAAAATTATATATAAATTATAGTAATATAAACAACAATATAAAGAAAATAGTTTTTTTTGTTATTCTATTTATTTGCTTTTGTTTATAGATTTTTGAATAAAAACGATTTTTAATACTTATTTTAGTCAAAACACATTAAGACTTAAATGCCACGCAGTTACGTGAACACAATTCAAGTTTGTTGCCTAAGTCTTTTGTTAAGGTTACAGCTGATTGCCGCTCTGTTAGTTTTTGGCAACTCGTTGCGTTGCGGTTCAGTTCAGTTGACTACAGTTAGGCACCAGGTGCCAGGTGCTTTGCCCTCCCCCTCACCTATTTTCGCGCCTCCCATTGCAAACAAAGTAAGTACAAGTTCTAATGAAATTTGTCAATACAAATTCGCAGAATTTCATACAACAACAGAAGCAGAAGCAGCAGCAAGCGGCGAACAGCGACAAGCAGTTATAAAAAGAAAAAAGTAAGTAAATAGCAGAGGCAATAATAGCAGCAGCTTTGAAAATGACAAGCATTAAAATCAAGCGAATGCCTTTGTTGTTGCTGTTGAATCAAATTTACTTTTTTACCGTTTTCAGCGAAAGGAAGATACAAACATGTACCGAAAAAATTAACACACAAAAAATCAAGCCCAGAGAACAGTGAGCGAGCTATAAATACTTACTTATACCTTATTTGTATTTGGCTATACTATGTATTTAAGAGTTGTTTTTGCTGTTAGTCGCACAATAATTCACTCTGCGAAAAAACAAACAAAAGTCTCTCCTTGGTAATATGTACATACATATGTATGTATGTATGTATGTGTATTTGGCATTTTTGCGTTGTGATTTTATTCGAGACGAGCTTTATTCGAATTTTGAGTATGTGGACCATTCAGTCATTGTCATTGTCAAAGAATTTTGCTTTTGGCTTTATTTACTTTAGGATATGCACAACAACAACACAGAAAAACAGGTTTAACGTAAGAGAAGTGAGGGTGTCTCCTCTCCTAGCCTCTTTCTCTTTCGCATGAGTAAGTCATGTAGTAGCCCAGGGCAGGGCCACAAATGATGAGATTTGTGCTTTATACCTTGAACAAAATCAATAATAAAAAAAAAACTGTCCCATTAAATGCTCAATCTATATTTTTATCCTATTCTCTAGCAATATCTATTTATCTATTCCTCTGTTTCGCGATTCCTGTTCCTATTTCTTAAATAATATTTCCCTTAAGATATTTCAGTTTCTTGTTCTATCCTTGCATTCTTTTCTTTTTTTTTTCCCCAATCTCGTACCCTCTCGCTCTTGTCTATCTCATGCTATATGCATGCTCCTCTTTATTCCATATATGTACATATATATTTTTCTCCCTGTTTCTTTCTGGTTCTAAGCGCTAAGTTCATACATTGCATTAAACACGACAAGAACTGCTTAATATTATTATTTTGATTTAAGAGTATATTTTTTCAGCCTTTGTATGCGTAATGCAATTCGCTGCGTTTGCTTGATATTAATTATATATGCATTTTACGCGATGAAAACATTAAAAATGCAATGCAATGCAACTGAGGTGCGGAGGGCGCGTCAGTGTGAACAGGTGTGTTTCAAGGGAGCAAATGGGTTTCAGAGGGGGTAAGGGCGGTAAGGTAGACGAGTGGCGGCTTCTGTGTGTGGTGCGACTCCCACGACATTGGCTTTAGTGTAGAGAACAGCGTTATGATTGCATCAAAATGGTGCCACAGCAACAGCAACAACAACAACAGCATTAATTGTTGTGTGTTTGTGTGTGTTCATGATGAACTCATGGAATAATTATCCTATGAACGAGCAGTTTGCATGATGATCATTTCCAAAGCTTCCGCTTTTGTTTTTGCGCTCAAGTGAATTTGGCTAGCTTTAGCTATTGTTGTTGTTGTTGGTTGCTTCTTTGCAATTACGCCATGAAAATGTTGCATTTAAAAAGAATTTCTCTTATGTCATAAGCCCAAGTTGTTGTTGCTGCTGTTGAGTGATTTTTAGTTAGTCAACTAATTCCAACAAATTCATTCTGCCAAACCGAATTAACAATTCGTAATGTTACGGATGAGAGTTCTCTCTATCTTATCGAATGGAAAAACTCGCAAATACACTGTTTCATATTAAATTTTTGATTAATTAACTATTGACAAATTCAAAAGTATTTCAAGAGAAATCTAGAGTTGACTTTGCTTATATTTTAACTCATAATTAAGCTAAGAATGAATATATTTTTAATAACTTTCTTGTGTTTCCAAATTAAAAACCATTATAAGTTTGACACATATATATTTTTTGAGATTTTGTTCAAAGTTCGACGTATCAAAAAATTGCAGGGTATCTTCAAATGAATTGCATTGTACTTGCTTGAAGGTTGCTTTTCTCATGGTGTCTTTTGACAGTGTCTGGCTTTAATTAATTCCGCTCAGCTGTTGTGTTGGCTTTTAAGAATTTGGAATTTGAAAATGCCGGCACCCCAAACCACAAAACACGAATAATAGAGTCAAGAATTGAGAGTCTTTGGGAGCCGGCAGCTCTACTCTAAGTGATGCGCATATAAATTTCGAGCACTCGAGCACTCGAGCACTTGGCCCTCAGCCAGTCAGCCAAGTTAGCCAGCGTTGTTTTTGCCAGTTAGCCAAAGTTAGAGCCAGTCTTGCATTCTTGGGCAATAAAACTATGCAAAATTATGTGTAGCATTCCAAGTGCTCTGCCGCCTTAAATGTGTAAGTGATTTAGTGTGTGTGTGTGTGTGCAACTCCCATGTTGTAATATGGGAATCCCAGAAGCAGCAACAGACAAACAAGACACATGCCCCATTGGCCATGCAGCGCAGAGCATACGGATTTGCACGCTGCATTTAAAATGATGGAATATCCTCGACTTTTAGCTTCTTTTTTTTTCATACATTTTATACATTTATTGTACATATTTATGCAATTATTATTCTTGCATGCAAAAGAAGAAATGTTCAATAACTTGGCATTGCAGCTGACAAAAAAACCAAAAACTAATCATAAATGCTAAGAATACGCTTCTTAATCCCAACTGCAACGAGTCTGTGGCACGGCATGCTGTTCACAAAAAGTTGCCTCTTGGTGGCATAAATTGGCATCCCTATTCGATTTTGTTAACAAAATATGCTGAGTTTTTTCTTTTTTGATAAGCTTAAGAAATGCAGATAGCTTTATTACATATTAAGACTTTAGTAAGCTTTTTAATGATGCTAAGTTTTTATTACAAATTCTCTAAAATTAGGAAACATCCATGAAGCAAATTGATTATGAGGGTACTTGTTCTCGTCAAAGTTGTAAAGCGTTAAAGCGTAAACTCAAAAGTTTACCATAAAACAAAAAAATACATAGAGAAAAAACTACGGCGTTTCTGATGCTTAAAAAAAACATGTCGTTTGTGAAGTGTAATGAGTTGAGGTGCTGTTATATTATCACGAGAATCGATTTAAAATGCTTGGGATCGAGTTATTTCAAACATAAAAACAATCGAAAAGTGTTAGTCAATCACCAACTTAGGCCAATTTAGTTATTTCTATCAACTCTTTTTCAAGTGTCGAAGCTGCAAATGTTGTTGAAGTTTTGTACTCAAAAGAGTTTGATGATTAGGCGGTCAATACCATGGAAGACTTTGATGATTCGGCGGTGGCTTACTTCAGCAGTGGGTACGAAAATGCATACGACACTGGCGACAATCAAATCTTGAAATCTAGAATCAAAGTACAAAACTACAAAATCCATTATACACCGAATAAAATAAATATACAGTACGACCTCGCTTAACGCAACCTATTAGAATTTGGCCTGTTGCGAAAATTGAGGGATAATCTTTTGTTGGCTACGAGACCTATTTCCAAAAGTAGATGCATTTTCTTATCATTTAAATCAAAGTAAATCGAGTTTATCTGCAAGGATTTCATTTTAATTTATTAAGTTTTTGATAAAATTAGAAATTGTGGTCTGTACTTTGTATGATTTCCTTGGAAAGTTGCGTAAAATGAGGTAAATTTTTTTTAAGTTAAGAACTTTTGTGTTGCAATTATCGATGAGTTGCGTTTAACGAGGGTTGCGTTGCGCGAGGTCGTACTGTAAATATATTTGTAAACATTTAACTCGAAAATTACAGTACGCAGTAGCTCTTGTGTGGCAAACTTACGCTTTACAACTTTACGCGGACATGTGAATATACTATGTATTTTTCTTATCACAACTTGTAAATTGGCGAGGATCGATTTTACTTTTTTTTTTTGTTTTTGGCAACTCCTGAAAACGTTTGAATCACACGCAAAGGCTTATAATTGCTGTTTTTGCTGGGCTTTTTATTTAATTATTTATGTTTGTTTTGGTTTTCTCGAAATTTTAACCTTAATGAATCAGTAGACATATTGCCCGCTGTAAAAAGCAAGCTTAATGCTTATCTGGACAAACCTCAAATCGAAACTTCCCGCAACCGAACCTGGTTCGAATGAGAGATATATGTATATAGTGAGATATGAGTAAAAAAAAAAGAAGAGAAGTGGTGCAGGAGGAAGGAGCCTTTTACGCTGGGAGACCGTTGCTTAAAATCGCATAAATTTTTATATACTTAAGCTTTTTGCGAGAAGCGAACAAAGAAAAACGTTTGTCATATGATTAATGAACATTCAAAGCTGCCTCACCAGGCCACCCTCCCTGTATACCCTACATTTGAGTATTCTGTTCTCAGTCCCGCTGTGTTTGTTTCGGACGTTTGTTGTCTGTTGTCCCAGCTGTAAATCCTGATCAGAAAAAAAAACCACAAGTGTGACAAGGAGGCAACTTTAGCTTCGATTCAATTGTGTGTAATTAATTTGCGGTCCACAGAGTTTTTTTTTGTTATGTTATGTTTTATTTGGCGTACAAACGGGAATGCAACGGGAATGGTTTAGGTATCCCAGACACTGGCTATGTATTGCAATCATCATTTCGTCATCAGCGCATGGCATGGGCGTTGTCGACAATTTGCTTGAAAATGTTTGTCGAAAATCGATTCGTCAGTCATTCAGTCAGTCAGTCAGTCAGTTCAACGAATTTCTTTGAACGTTTTTCGTTGACTGACCTTGAACATGATTTCGTTTGTTGCTTTCGTGCCTTGATTATTTGTCGCTGGTTGTTGTTGTTGTTGTTATTGTTGTTACTGATTGGGTTGTTCCTTTGCCGGCAGCTGTTCTAAAATAACGATTATTTCATTTGAGCAGTGCTTTGAGTGTGCAGCAAGTTCAAATACTCTAACCAAAGTACATTTCATTGTACATTAAGCTTAAGGATCCAAGAAAAAGTTTGCATATATATTATAAAAAAAATATATAAGCAACATAACGGTACAATTTGTTTTTAAATAAAATTAATTTTTAAACAAAATTGTGCAATCATTTTTGTATGAAATATAAATTCTAGTAAAAATCAACTCTGATTTATTATTTATTATGTTAATGCATTGTTTTGACAAATTTGATTCATTACAGAAATATTCCATAAATTCTTTTCGAAAATCTGTTTATTAATTTGCACTTTCTGTTTTACACTTAAAGAGCATCCACTAGTCGTATGTCCGTGTATTTCAGCCGCTGTAAAATTGCATGTCTTTTAATTTGCAGCCACCTGAAAAGTACATAATGCAACTGCTGCTGCACAAAAAATTGTAACAATCAGCGCAAACCAAAAAAAATCCCAAAAAAAAGGATAAAGAAAAAATTCAAAATTGGCTAAATGCCAGGCTAAATGAAATGTGCAACAGAATTCACAATTTTTGGTTGAACGAGCGGCACAGCTGCCTCCAGGTTGCACCTTGCAATCGTACACCGTGCATCAGATAGATGGGGGTTAGGGGTGGCCAAGGGGGTATGGGCACGAGCAAGAGCTTGGCGCTTTTTGCAGTACAAAACGCCCCACAAACAATCACTTACAAGCTGCTAAATTGCATAATCATTCAGTGCAATCAGTTGGCTTGGGCTTTGGCTTTTATTTTCTTTATTTTTTTTCGGTTCGTTCTGTTTGGGTTTTGTTCTTAAGACTTTGGCTTTTGATTCTGATTGCATGCGTTCTGTTCTGGCTGCTCTGCCTGCTGCCTTTTTTGGTAATTGTTGCCATTATTTGCTCAAAGAATGACACACACACACACACGCACACACACAGTCGTTTGGGCAGCTGCAGAAGATAAGAAATCATAAGGCACAAGGTGGATGAGCCACCAAATTCAGTTTGAGTCTTCTTCAAACTTGAATACATTTATGGCTCATCTTCCATACTCTCTCCTCAGTCTTTGCGTCGCTGTCCAATACTCAAGATTCATCATCGGTTCTTGTGCCTTCTGCCTCATCTTCTTCATCTCCTTCAATCACTGTCTTCAGCTTAGCTGCAGTTCTCTCTGGCCATCCTCTCGATTTAAGCACAATTTGCAAAGCAAACAAAAGCCCCAAAATTGTTGAGACGCGTCGCTCATGAAATAAAATGCAATCAAAAGCCTCCAACAGTTGCATGCAGCGGCTGCTCACTAACTAATTTATCCTTACATCACCCCCCAACCCCCCCCCCCCTCTCTCACTTGAATTTGTGTGTTTTTCGCGCTTCACTCTTTAATTTATTTGCACTGGCCAATGCCACACCCCATTAGTTGATTTGGCTTTTTCCTTTTTGGTTGGCAGGCAGGTGGCAGGTGGCTAGAGGGGACTCGAGGGGGTATTGCTTGGGTACGTTCAGCTGACAAGAGGTGGGCGCACATTAAGTGCATCTGTGTGTTTTGTGATTTCATTTTGGCCTGCCTTGCCCCCCAAAAACCAAGCCAACAGCATCGGCAGCAGCCGTCTCTTGATAAGCAGTTGGCTAAAGTTTTGAGTGCAGTTTTTTTTCTTTTTTTTGTTTTTTTTTAAATTTATTTTTTGTGTGCAGCAGCCGTGCTTCTTATATGCTCTGTAATTGCGTACAATTGTGGTTGGTTCTCAACATTGGGCAGCTCCAAAACCTACTTAAATGATGATACTGATGAAATTCAATCGAGCATAATATATTCATAGAGATTCGTTGGCTTTCTTTTTCTTTTTTTTTTGACATTTTGAAATCAATCAGTTTTGCTTAAGGTAAGGGTGAGCTTATATTCAAAAATCTTAACTCTTGAACCTAAACTTTGATAGATGTTATCTAAGGAAGCCTTAATAGGCTTAAAATAAATAAAAGTTAAAGACAAAGTTTTAATCAAGCCGTAAGACATAAGTTTTTATTAATAAAATATGTAAAAACAACATCACACATTATAAGGTCCATTCAAAAATTAAATATAAAACATTTTATAGTGCTTGTCAAAAATCGAATATAAAATAATATTGTAGATTTTTAGTTTTTACTTTCAAAAGGTTTTAGTTTTATAATATAATTTAATCTTCAGGCTAAATTTAAACCAAGTGGAAACGTTCTTGCTGGAGCTTTGGATTTATCGATTATCAGTTTGCGAATATACCGATTTACCCACAGTAGGCGTAGAAGCCCAATCTTGACACTTATCTGTTTCTGTATAGAAAAAGATATTTGCATATTTTCAAGTTTCTAGCTGAAAACAATTATCTTTGCCTTCTTGAATAACTAATTATTAACCTATCTACAGTGTATATGATTTTTATGCACTCCCGAATGAATTATTTTCTTAATGTTCTCTTTTATTTTTTATGTGGCCAAATGGCATGAAAGCGAATTTGATTTAAAAATTGCACACGCCCAAAATGCCACACGATGAAGATTCTTTAGTCTTGCTGTCTGTCTGTCTTTTCACAAAGATGTCTTTAGTTAGAAATCCACAGAGACAGAGAGAGAGAGAGAGAGAGAAAGAGACTTTACTCTTACATCCATGGTGATTGACTGTGCAAGTGTGGCCGGCGGCGTTCACATTTTGGCCGACGACAAACGACAGCTAACGGTGCGGATTGCATTGGGGATGCATCCGATGTTGTTGCAGCTACAAGCGATCATTTAAAATGCATAAAACTCATTTCGTTGATTAATTGCCTTGAGTCGACGTTGTTGTTGTTGCTATTGTTGTTGTTGCAGCTTAGGCATTAGCAAAAGCAAGAAGCATCAATATCAACAACAGCAGCTGCAGTTTCATTTTCTCCTATTTAATATCCTAGAAACGTGTCGATAAATTGTATTGATTTTTAACAATGTTTTAATACATTGGAGCACATCAGCTTAGTCCGTTACTTAATGACTTGTCGGACGATTTTATATATTAATTGTATGAGTTTTATTATTGTTCGTTTATTGCGTTCTTGCAGTAACCCAACAATGTAAGGCTACTTTAATGTTCATTCAAAAACACATCCTTTGTTCATCTAAATGCTTTCACTCAAGTCCAAATATATATTCAAATATTTTTGCTTTTTAATCATATAAACTCTTCGTAAGGGTATATCAAATTCGTGTTGTTTTTCTACCTTCTTTCTGTTTTTACTTCGTTTAAAGCTCAAATGCAATTTGGCTGATGGCGACCGCAGCCAACTTACGGTACATATTTATATTTTGTCTAGAGTAGGGTGTCGTGTTAGTGTGTGTTTTAAATGTAATGCCATCGAACTTAATTGAAAATAAATGTAAATATTTATGCATAATTTCAAACTTGATTCACGCAGTTAATTATGAAAAATGACTATAATTTTCGGTAGCCAAATACCGGGCTCTATAACACCAAAGCGCCCTTATCAGTAAGTGGCCTGTCTCTTTAGATAAATGCGCTCTTAAATGCTGCACAGCTTTAAATATGTGATATCAGCAGCGGACTGATCAAAACAAAAACGACAAATAAAAACTAATAAATAAATGAAAAACAAGAACAGAAGCAGATGCACTCAGAGAAATAAATAAGCATTATCATGGTGAGTCCAAATATTAACATTGATGATTTAGCATCAAACAATTAAAATTTTTCATATTTGTAGTTTCATTAGTTAGTGCACAAAATAATTCATATTCAATTTAAATATGAAGATTCTTAATTTAAAATCTACGACATCTTAAAACCAAATAAAATGTTCTTATATATATGAATAATAATATATAATATTGTCATCGTAAGAACTTCAACTATAATTACTAAAAATGCTAGAAATACAATGAAATTTGATTGGATCAAACTTAGCGGACGCAAAATATGATCACGTTGAGCCTCCGACGGATGCCTTTGCCATTGCGCTGTTGCCGAATTTAATACGTATCATTCATATTATAGTAGTCGGATATAATATTTAATTATAATAACGAATCTTTGAATATTTGAACGTATAAAGCTGAATTAAATATGGCAAAACGTTGAAATGCGATTTGATTTAAATAACACTTTTCGTGTCGTTCTTTTTTCTGGGTGTATAAATACTAAATAGCCAATTGATGAAGTGCTTTGCATCTAACGGCTGTTTTGCTTAATTTATTGGTTAGCTTAGCTTTTGTCCTAATGAGCCGGGTGCAGATGTGTGTAAATTTGTATTCATTTGCATGCGATCGAGACGCATTTATATAAATATTGTCACATCCCTGCAGCCCGACTGCATGTTGCACGCTACATGCCACATACCACATACCACATACCACATGCATTATTGATGATGACTCAACACACGCTGGCTTCAGTTCAAAAACCTCTTAAACTTAGTTTGATTTGCCGAAACTGGCTGAAAAAGTTTTTATTTTATTTTTGTGACCATAAGGATTTCTTTGTTTATTTATTGTCAACTGCGGAGAGCCGACATAAAGTCAAAATTAGCTCGAGATCAAATGTAGTTAAATCCTAAAAATGTTTAATAAACATATTATATCCGATATTAATCTGAAAATGATGATAAGTTAACGTTCTAATAACGTAACGTGGCTTGGGGAAAAAAAACCCAATAAGATCAGCGGTAGATAAGTAGTTAGTGGATTCGAATGAAGTTCGATTTTGTGATGTGGATATCAATAAAAAATGTGCTTAAATGTTTTTCCTTTTTTTTTTTTGTAAAACATTAAAGTTCAGCTCTATACAGTTTTATTTGGTATTTGCAGTATCTACTAAACTGACTTGCACTCATCTAGGCAGTTGCCAGTATGACTATATACTTTGCTTTTTTTTTTTTGGTTTCATACATTCCATTCATAACTGAACCCTTTTTCAATCTTGCAAACATTCTGCTTTTTTCTATTGTTAGACAATATATGTATATTCGTTCATAATTACAACATAAAACGAGTACCCCTGCCGCTTCAATGTTGGCCATTAAATTTGTGTGCTAACAGATCCATTTACCAAAAAAGAAAAAAAAAAAAAAAAAAATCAAATGACTTAAGACACAAACTAGCTGCAATTGACCCCCAAAGCAGCAGTTAACGGTAACTCGCGGCGGTTAGTCTGTCCGTTTTTGTGTGTATGTGTGTACGTGTGACCTTCAGTTAACAAAATTCACTTATTTCGAAGCAACAACACAATCATACCAACAACAACAACAACGAAGAACAAAATGCGCTCATCCATTTACATATAATTGTCACACGGACTGTTTGCTGGCCGCTTGATTTCTGTGCCATTAGCTAACTAACTGCAGCCACTGTTGCTGGTGCGGCAGCGGCAAGCAGCAGCAATAACAACAACAATTCAATTTGCTTTGCTTGCTCTTCAAAATGTAATTAACCTCAAGTTGGAACGCTTTTTTTTTTTTTTTTAATTTAAAGAACGGCGACTCGAAGTAATTAAGCAAAGCTAAGAGTTCATGTTAATTGTCCAGCACGACAAAATTTCAACAGGTACACACACACACACACACATACGCACACACACAACAATTATGCCCCGAAAAGGTCAAAGACTACAAGAATTGTCAACCGTGGACAGTGGCAGTTATGAATTTTTTTGTGTGTATTTGTAGGCAAGCGATAGCAAAGGGAAAGAGCAAATCACTACTAAGGGGGCAGGGGAGGGGGAATAACGAGGGGATTTGTACATATGTACATGCATATGTATGTATCTAAAGTTGAGTCATTGAAGCGACCGCCTTTTGTTGGGTTCTGTCGCACGGCGGAAGCAACGAACGACGACTTTTTGTTTTTTTTTTTGTTTTGTGTTATTATTATTTTAGTTCTCTTTATCATTTTTGCTTTGGTATTGCTGGCTAACTCTGTTGAGTTCTCTTTCGCACTTGCTTGTTCTTGTTGTTGTTGTTTTTGATATTATTATTTAAGCAAAATGCCGTTAGTTTTGTGCGAACACACGGTGTGAATGATACTTTAATTACAGCAGCAACAAGAAAAACCAAACAACAAAACAAAAAAAAAAAACAGACTTGAATAATAATGAAAATTAAACATGCACAGATTTTTGCAAGTCTGACAGAGAGAGAGAGAGAGACAGAGAGGGAATTTAAGTTAAAAGTGAGGCAGAGAAAGGCAGAGAAGTCTGGGTAGTAGTAGTTCCGCAGCTAGATCCTATAAGATAAGTATACGGAAATCTTAAAGACTCTTCTTAAGAAAAGCCCAAACCCGAACAAAAGACAAAAACAAGATACCTTAAACAAGTCAATAAAATCTTTTGGCCCAGGAATATTTCTACAAATGTTTGACTTTCGGGTTTAATCGATCTTCTGAAAGCACTAGTAAAAAAAATAATAATAGTTAAGCTAAAGGCAATGTTGTGTCCAATATCTTACAACAGAAATTTGTATCTGTTTTCCTAAGCAATAAAATAATGCTAAAACGATTTTGAAAATTTTTGCAAGTACTCATATATTTTCGTTTAAAGCCTTGCAGCCTAGCACACTACTTATTGGATGACTTTGATCAAATTTAGTAAATTTTCAAATAATAATTACTATAGCGATGGATCAATTGTTCGTATATTATGATGTAGTTCGGGTCGTTGTGCTCCATCGTAGAATTTGAGACCGGCAAAGTGTTCGATGTCGCGGATATTTGACATGAATGAGCTCAACTCGACATTGTTGTCAATATCGGCATTTGGTACAACATATCCTTCCATATAGGGTAGACCGTCTTGTTCCTTGCATTCGGCAATGATCACTTTGAAGAAATGTGTCGGCACTGCCACCGTATTCATGCCAATGACCTGGTGTCGTATTGCCCAATTGCGAAAAGTAATCCGTTGCGGCATAAACAAGGGCCCCGTGTAAACATAAACCGAACCACACTTGACCGTCAGCTCCCGGATATAGGACTCGAGGCGCGTCCAAACCTTCGACTTAAGGCCAACACTCAACGGCGCTATATTTGGCAATAGAAAGGTCTCAATATATTTGCTTGGATCAGAGCGATAGTTGTGCGGCGATGCCATATGACCGCCAACCCATTCGCTATTGCGATAATCCAGTTGACTGGCTCGAAATATTAGCGGTATACTCGAATCAACGAGATACTCGGTTGGTTTCTGCACAATGATCGCCGGCGTCTGCATTATACTGTCGCTTTCCAAATGCTCGCACACCCAGTGTGCAATGCGATTGCGTCGATCATAAGACAGCACAAAATTGCGATAGACATGCACATCATCCAATCCGGGGAAGCCGTACTTCATCAATGTAGCCACGTGTGCTGAATCTGATACTGGCAGCGGCTCATCACCCAGCGAGAACGTAAAGAACATGGTCTGTATGTGTTGTAAAGTTCCGAAACGAATTTGAAAAAAGAAAACAATTGTATCAGTTATGTTATTTTAAGAGTATGGAAAGATGCACTTTGCGAAAGTAGTTTTTAAAAGTTCATGAAATTATTGGCTTACAATTATTTAAACCTAAAACTAAGGATCTGCAGAAAATATCATTGAAGTTATCTGCTAGACATATCGAATAGGATTTCGTTATGGTTTTTAATCGAAAAAAAGAAGATAAAATCAGATCCCATTGAAGAGCAAATTTTTGGTATACGCGCTGATGTAATTTTGAATAATAGCAAACATGATTTTAATTTAGACTAGATTCCTCGCTATATCAGTGTATAAGACTAAGAAACTCTTGAGTTTTTTCTAAGAAGTTATTAAATTTAAAGAAAAGATAAAACTAACCACTGTTTGCATGTTGTTGTGAAACCATTTCACATAGTTGGCAAAAACTGAATCGTCATCATTTGTATCCTGTTCAGTGTGATCACCGCTTGGACTGTTGCTGGTATCGTTGGCATTTCCCTGTTCCATCTCACCCTGCGAACCGCTGTTATTGAATAATCCAAGCGGATGCCCGCCAACCAACCTCAGCTAAAATACAAAAATTATATTTGTTGTTATTGTTTGAGTATGAGTTTTTTTTATGAACTAACCGCATCGAAGATTTGTCGACGGCGCTGATAAATGTACGGATCGTTTGCCATGGTCGATTGTATATTGCGGTACGATGCATCTTGTTGCAGCAGTGCACCCACTACGAAGCCCAGTAAACCCGTTAGCACGGCCAATGATACTGGCAGTGAAAGGGCCAGCATTACAGCTTAAAGCAGGCTGCTTACGCAAAATTTTGATCTTAATTTCAAATATGTTTTCGAAAAGTCTTGCCCTACTCTCTTTTGAATATCATTATTTTTGTTTGTCTTTCTGAAAGTAAAATCAAATGTTTGATGACATAACAAAAGTTCGAGCGGTTTTGAAAAGATTTTTTTTTTTGGAGAAAATATCGCAACATTTTCAAAATGTATAGTTTCAAATTGAAGTACATATGTATGTACTTTACGAAACTTTAACGATTCTTGGTTAAATTTAAAAAAAAGAATGTTCTACTTAAAATTTCTTCTAGAATGCTAATAAGAACAAGCGAAAACGATTCAGCCACACGCAACGGACTGCGATTTACTCAGTTTTCGAATTTTCAGCAATAGAAACCCAATCTTGACAGATCCACCTACAGATGGGCATGGGCCATGCCGAGGCCGTACCTTGCCGTGCCTTTTTAAAAGATTTCTGAGTTGCCGTTTTTTTAAGGGTCAAAGTCTAGAGGCACGGTAGGCACGAAAAGCACGGAAAGCACGATACGGAAAGAACCACTGTCAAGATTTCACTTTTTTCTTCCACGTCTGGCATCATTTTAAATGAATAAAAAACTCGGCTAACCAGCAGTAATTTAAATAAAATCTTTTTGTTACATAAAAATATACAGTATATTCTTGATCAGCATCAACAGCCGAATCGATATGAAAATGTAAAATTTATTTTAGAAACTTAATACAAATAATGCAAATTTTCATCGAAATCGGTTGAGAAACACCAGAGATATCATAGGCATAGCACATAGGCAATGCATGAACGCAACTTTTTTCGACACCCTTCAAGCTAGGAACTTGAAACATTACGAATAAATTTTTCTATGCCCGGGACAGATAAAATGGCAAGATTGGGCTCAACACCAACGAGCGGGCTGGCAAACGATAGCTCAAAGTCGATTAATCCTTCGATTTCCCACACCCTTCTCGGTGTTATGAAGATAGTTTCTAGCGACTCCCGAAAAACGACATCAAAAACTGTGGAGTCAAGCCCATCTATTTAGCTCCCAGCCTGCCGCTTTTTGAAATTGGAAATGTTTATATCTTTCACAGTTTATGAGCTTAAGTTATGTTGTGCGTACATACATTGTTTCAACAATTACAATGCTGTTTTGAAGGAAGATATCTCTGGCTGTAAGGATATAGAAAATATATGGTTTTTATAGATTTTCTATCCGGGCGCTCAATATGGTATAAATATATTTAAATATTAGCTGTCTATCACAGCGTACGATAAACTAACTGGCCATTTACCCACACTAATGCAAATGTATGTACACTAACATACATACATTCATTAATATGCGGCTGCAACAAACAAAAAATAACGATAAAAAAAAAAAACAAAAAATACAAGCCAGAGAAGCACGAGAATTTCACATAAATTTACGAGAGGTCTAAGCAACTCAGACTCAGACTTAATGGCAAAGTCGGAGTTGGAGGCAAATAAAAAAAATAATAATAATGAACTCGCTGCGCACTTGGGCAACAAGAGCGATATAAAGTTTATGTGTGCAGAGTTACGTACTTTTAATGCCTTAAATATGCAGTAATTTTTATCAAAATTGAGTTTTTGTCAATCATGAGATAACATAATTTATTAAATTAAAGACGCTTAACTTAAGTTCAAATGATATAGATAGTATATTAAAATAAAAAAAAAAATTTTTTCCGTAATTAATGCGCATCTTTGTTGTCTCTTCCTTTCTCTTCCAATACTTTCTATCGGTCTTTTTCGCTTGAAATTTACAACAAAAAATATAAAATCTTTGTTAAACACTTAATGCTGTTTTTTTACTTAATGGTTCTAAAACCATTTTTATTCACCGTCGACGAACGGAAACGGTCAATCGACGAAACCAAACCAAATGCTCACCCCACATGCCCTTACTTAACAACTTTTTGTCTAAGTGAGAAGTCAACTTGGATTTATGTAGGCGACAAGCAGCAAACTAATGGTGGGACAACTGGTGTCAGATCATTCTCGAACCATTTGAATATGCGGCATTGAAACTGTCAATAATGTATATAATGGGGATAGTATTGAATTCCAGATAATGTTGAAGAGACAATTATTAGCCGACTACAAAAACGAAGCCTTCGAAAGCTTAATTTATAATAAAAAAATGCATGTAGCTTTAATGTTATTTCAAGTTGAAGTTTGTGGCAAAGCTATAGGCTTATCGATAGTATCGATTAAATCGATAATCAGCTAGGAAAGGTTCGTGGCTTGTTGTTTTGCTTGTTATAAAGCGCCAGTTGAAAGATATCTAAGTTGTAAGGATTAGAAAATGTATGGCTTTATAGATTTTCACATATCGATATCGATATCGATTTCCTTATTGGCATACCTGCACAGACCTTATTTGACCATCCCATAGTCAAAAATATTTAAAAGTCTACCTTCATGGGTGTCGGATTGCAGATGGACGAACGGACTAACAAACATTTTACCAACAAAAGAAGAGTTGAGAAGTTGTAAAGGGTTTCAACAAAGCAAAATTCAAAATACTCTGCGACATTATTTTGCAAGCTGCAGTCCAGAAAGAGTATTTAAATGCTGGCTGTATAGCATCTAAATGATATTATACTGTTTTATTTTGTGAGAACAACCGCAAATGTGGTAAGCCACAGCAGAATTAGGCGGAAGCACTAGCAGCAAACCACAACAACAACAACAACAGCAAAAAAGGTGAGCAATAAAACAGAACCCACAGAAAAATAAAGAAAGAAAAAACACAAAGAGACAACTTAAGTAAATAAACCCTATATTAAACTACAAACTGAACAAAGCCGCTAAGCAAACCGATTGTAGCCAAAGCAAAACTGTTGTAAGTTGATATCAAAAGCGTTCTTTGACATTTTAAAGTTTCGAAAAATAAAAAAGCTATGAGCTATGAAAGACTAAAAGATTTAAATATTTACGGATCGAAAGATCACAGTGAAAACCAAGTTAAAAAATCAATGCCCCAAACTAATGACAACTCGTTAAAACTGACAACAAGTGGCAAACTGATTTGACTTCCGAACTTTCAAGCATAGATTATATTTTGTTAGTTTGTTTGTCAGTTTGTTTGTTCGCCCCTATCCCGGCCACTTCTCATCATTTATAATGAGTTAAGGCTACAAATTATGTGCATGCCGCACAAGCTTAGCTTCAGTATCATCATTTTCTTTATCGTAAGAATCCTTAAGACTGCAATTCAAATCGTCTCTACTTGTGAAGAACAAACAACAAACAATTTCGGTCGAATACTATTGCTGCTTGGCTAACGTCTGAAGTTCTGAAACAATTTACACAGGCCTTCTATGCGGTATGGAAATGAGATCATTAAGATTATTGTTGAAGGAATTAGTGCACCCAAAAGAAACAGCTACCTGTGTGGCATCTTTATCCCAGTGGCTGTGGGCAGTAATCTAATGAGTTCTGAGCTCTTAACAATGGAACTTATAACAACTTAGATTCAAACTCGCCTCTACAAATCACAGCATTTCGTACTAGTAGCTTTGAAGCTCATTCTTATAGCTATCAAAAATAATAAGAAACCGAAAACTGTTCAATAGCTGTTTATTAGATTTCATGCATGAATTGAAATTTAAGAAAAATATGGCAAACAAATGTAAACATTTGTAAACTCGATACCGAAGGTTACAATTTGTTTATCATTCGTTTATTATTATTTTTTAATTTGCGATTATACCTCATTACCTCATATTTAATAACAATCACAATTTTCTATTGTTTGTTTGATTGTTACTTAAAATATTTGACATTTCTTTTGACAAAAGTTCTTGCTCACATATCGTATTATACTTTTTTGTATGTATATAACATAATATTTATTAGTGTCCAGCGTTGATGGCTTATTAAATTGTCGAATCGTGTTTTTAATCAACGTTCAGTAGATTAAAGAGCTTCAAACTCTAAGTTTG
Organism: Scaptomyza polygonia; assembly: GCA_035044585.1. NCBI lineage: Eukaryota > Metazoa > Arthropoda > Insecta > Diptera > Drosophilidae > Scaptomyza > Scaptomyza polygonia. The sequence continues at coordinate 120,056 of JAWNNU010001345.1, read as the reverse complement.
TTTATGCCATATGCCGATATCAATCAAAACAGACCCAATACCTTTAGTTACTTTTGAAAATCGAATATGTATAACATTAGGAGTTAAGCGATATTAAGATTAAACCAATTTTAAATTGTTTCTTATTTTTTCGTGTATTTTGATGTTAAGTAAAAAGTATTTTTTAAGCATCACATGCTGGTCAAAAAATTAGCTTGGCCACACACGTACAAAAGCACAACTCTACATGTGGCCACAATTGAAAGAAATGCAAATTATTGTTGCTGTCGTTGTTGTTGTCGTTGTTGTTGTTGTTGTTGGATGAGAGGCCTGACGTACCAGCTGGAATTTGGAGTGTTTAGCATGGTAAATGTTGCGTTTATAAATTTAAAAACCTATAATAAAGTCATTTGCTCTGGTCATGTGCAACAGACGGTTGCTATTCTTGTTGTTGTTGTTGTTGTTGTTGTTGCTGTGGCTGTTGCTGATGTTACTGCTGATGGTGGTAATATTGCTGCAGGCAGTTGGGAACATTTTCTGCAAATGGCAGACTAAGAAGCAAACGATGCGAAAGAAGATGAGAAAGTCGATGCTGACGACAGGCCAGATACAGGCAAGCAAATAGAGAGCCGAGAACACAGGCGGCAACTGCAACAGCGGCAACTGCAACAGCGGCAACAACAATTTTGGCAAAAAGAACATGTCGCGCTGATTATTGTGTCCAATTTTAATTTGTGCAACATTTTGTGGCCATACTTTTTTATGCTTATCTCTCTCTTTTTTTTGGCTATTTGCTGCTGTTGACAATTGTTGCCCGATGTGGCGATGATCTGATTATTGCTGTTGGTCAACTGCACACATCTGCATCTGTGTGTCAAACTACTATATAAATGCATGTATCTTTGTATCTAAATGCTCAGGCAGTCGGTCTAATTGACACTTTCTTTTAACCGTTTCAAACGATGCCAAGCATTGAGTTTCGTATGCATTTGAATGCCATTTTGGTAATTGTCGTTACAATAAGTATGTTAATTCAATTGAACACCACAAAAAGTCAAAAAAAAAAAAATGTATTTTGTAGAACAAATTTGTAGCCTTGTCATATAGAAATATGAGGTCAAACCGTATTTCGTATAAATTCGTAACAAATATTAAGAAAAATAAATTCTGCACGTTAAGAAAATGTATACGATTTTTTTCATCCATACGATTCTAAAACTTGAAACTTTATGAAACATCAAAGCTACACTAAATATGCAGGATTCCTGCATAATAATGCATAAGAAAGAAGAACAGAAAATGCTTTGTTGCAAAAAAAACGTTGTAATATTGAATGGTTTTTTCATTGAACTAAATTGCAGGGATACGGATATAAGTTCGTTATATAGCAAACTGCGTTATGCGGAAGTTCGTTTTACGGTAGATCGACGGAGCCAAATCAGGGTCGCTTACCATTAAAACTAATTGCAGCCCTTATGTATTTGGATCTGGCTAAATAGAGATTGATTGGCAGCAAAAAATTGTATGAAATCACTTGCTGGAGTGCAGAAAAGTTAAACGTCAATTTACAAATCCTATATCTACGTTTCCATCTAGAAAACCATCATGCTGCGCTTACCTTTAAGTTTCTAAAAGAAAAAGATGTAGTGGGTGCAATTTCTCAGTCGAAACCTTAAGTGTTATTTTAGTGAGTGCTGTTTTCTCTGTACATTTTAATGTTAAGCGTTTTTATTTAAGTTTCTTAATTTCATTTTAATTAAATGCTTAAACACATTTTGCTTTTGAAGAGGGAAGCGTTTAACAAACGAGCGAGACCCCCACACAAATAATACCAAATACAAAAAAAAACGGTTTGAATGTTTAATGCAAAATAAACATGGAACAAAATCAACAATAAACAAATCATAATAATAACAACCATGCCATACAATACCATATAATAATGATAATGCGAGTACATTCAACAATGGCAGCTGCCTGCGCATATTTCTTTTCTTTATATTGTTTACCGAATGGGTTTGTTTTCAGATGGTGGGTATATCACTTTTGTTTTGATATATGACGCTGGGTTTTTTCTTTCTAAAAGGAGTAATGGTATTCTAGTATTTTTGTACCCATTAAAAGCAAAACAAGCTAATTAACTTTTGCTATACAAACCATGGTGAAATGGTGAATCAAAAGGATCAAAACTCAATTTTATCAAAGTCTATTTTTTAACAAAGAAACGGCCATTCTGTTTCGATGTTTGAAAGGTTTGAATTGCACTAAAAATAGTCAAATAACATTAAGTTTAGTACAAAAGAAAGACAAAAATAAATATTTGATTGGTATCGTTAGTGTATTACACACTTCGTCATCTTATCGTTTGTCCAGATTCTTTTCTTTTTTTCGTTTTAGTTGAGATCTGCGCTTGAGTTTGAGTTTGAGTACATTCAGTAACAGATACATTTAGCAGTTATAGATATATAATGAATGCGATTGGGATTCAATTTCATTTGATATTCTTGCTATTGTTGTTGTTGTAGTTGGGTTTCTCACAATTAAGCATACAATTTGTTTGTCGCCGTTAAATCAGCGCAAGCGAACAAGTAATCAAGGTGCAAATAGAAGTCAAATACCCAAAGTAAAAAAAATACATGTCAGTGTGGAGTTATTCGGCTTTGAAATACCCTGAACTTGTATCACCGACAATAAATTGCAAAAACTTTAAGTATAATAGTATAGTATAGTATAACACTTATCACTCCAAACAATTTGACAACATCGTTAATGATTTTTAAAGGCGTTACAAACAGCATCACTCAAAATACCACACACACACACACACACACACACCCTGTGGCAAACACATGTGGCGCCTTTTCGTTTGTTTATTGCCAATATGTTGTGAGAATTTGTTGCCTGTAAGAATATATAAAATAAAAATTATTTTGTTTTTTTAGTGTTTTTTTTTTATTAACTTGTATTTTTAATCCCTCTTATACCTGAAATTTTTGAAATTGCTAGAAATTTTCAATTACCAGCCACCCCTCCAACGGGTTTTTTACTATTTTTGTATTTGTTGTTCATTAATTTTTATTGTTAACCCAAATTTGTGCAGCTAAACTTAATTATTGTAAAGTACTATTTCTGAATTTGCGCTTTTATTATAGTAAGAGTTCTAAGATTAAAAGCAGTACGTTACATAAATATTTTTTATAAAAAAGATAATGCAATTGTTTAAACAAAAAATTAGTAAATTTATTAAAAACGTATAGCTTCGTGTGTTATTGTATTAAATAAAAAAATCTAAGTTTTGAAATAAAAAACATCTACTAAGAAAGTTTTGATTTTATTTTTTTAAAATTATAAAGAAAAAAAAAAAAAATTATGGTTAATAAGACAATAAAATCGATAGATTTTAAGATTCGAACCAGTTTGAAATTCATATAAATTGACTATACTGACACATCTTCTATCTTCAAATAATATCGATGAAGTTTCACTGAGAACAAAGGCAATTGAAAACGTTGCAGTCGGACGCAATCGACTGCGGTATAATCGATAACTCCATAAAATACGGGTATACATAGGCCTGTAGGTAGGGGCATAGTTTGGGGGCGTGTCATCAAAATTTTTGGTCGACGACGGAAGCTATGAAACCTTATCAAATTTGGTAACTCTAGCTCTATGGATGTGTAAAATATATCGATTTCCCAGCCCCCGAATGGCTGTAGAGCCCATATTTTGGCATATTATATGTGCCGGTATTAGAAAAAGTTACATATATGCAAAGTTTCAACTCTCTAGCTTGAAAGAAAATATCGAAAATATTTGCGTTCATACAGATAAAAAGGTGGAGAGTCGGACAAAAACCATGACGGACATTGCTCAAAACCAATATACTCATTAACTTCGGTATCAAGTGTAAATACCGATTTGTCATGCCAATGAAATGTTTTTACTGAGTATCTGTAAATTGAGAGCATAGTTTTTAGTTTACAGCTGCTCGCTGCCGGTCAAAGCCAACGCAAAGTCGCGAATCGCCAATACTTGTTGTCATTTGTCTATCCCCGTTCCCCGCCTGCAGCGATCGTCCCCCCTCTAAATCTATCGTCTTATTTGGTTTCTGCAGTTCACCGTCATCGTCTTAATTTGATGCCGAGTGCTTTTTAATTGTCAGCCTCAAGTGCTTTTTGATTGTGCGAACTTAATAAATCGTTTTCAATATTTGTTGTACCGTTTTGTTGCCATTTGTTGTTGCTGTTGTTGTTGTTTCTTGTTGTACGTAAACGTGAATATATATGCATATACATTTTCTTGGGCCGTTAATTGAAGTGAGTCAAGTGACAAGACAAGACAACTTGAGCAGCTTTAGATATGTGTTGTATATCAATTGCTTGAAACAATCAATTGGTTGTTTTCAACTTTATTTTTCTGCTTTTGTTAAACGCCCTTGGCAATCTATTTGCCGAATTTAACGCTCAGGTGAGTTGAGTTGAAATGAGTACAGGTGGCAGAGACTCAAATGATATCAAATATAAATTCCTTTCATGACATGTTCGCTTATGCATATCAGATTATTTGATTGATTTCATTTTGACATTAAGCATTCGAGTTATTTGAGTCAATATCCATAATAAGGATAATTTAGCAATAGCAAAAATAATCAGCCAAAATGCAAGACAAGATTTTTGATGGCAGTACAGTAAAAGAAACGTTTTTAAGTACAGACTACTAGAATTCGTATTTAGATTTCATTTATTAATTCTATGTAGGTACTTTATGCAAAAGTTGAATTTAATTCTATTTGTAGGTAGGTGACACTTGAATTTATAGCATTAACAACTTTATTGAGTGTTCCATTGGGTTTGGTTTATACGTTGTATTCATGCATTTGTATGGTAATACCAATGAATGCTGAACGCTCCAATGCTAAATCATTTGCAGCCAAGTTTGGCTGACAGAACTTGTCTTGACTTGTTAGTTGTTGTTGTTGTTGAGGCAGATGCAGCAGCAGGGAAAACAGCCACCAGTTGGCCATTTGGCCATTTGGCCAGTTGCGTGAATATGGCCAATGCTAGTTGTAATACCAGTTGCGCTATCTAAGAAACGGACAGACATACCAATATGCTATACTATGTATGTAGCAATACCCTTTCAATATCTTTTCTTTCTCTGGTATGTGCATGCATATCGATCTTTCTTTGCATCTACTTCTGCATCTTCTTCTTTCGCCTTATGCATTTGTCACTGGCGATTATGATTGTCGTCGCCTTTGGCCAGGAAATGTGCGCAAGCCATTGGCCAATGGTATATTAAACCCGTTTTCAGGTGACGTCTGCTCTTCGATAACAGACAGCAACAACAACAACAACAATAACACATAACAGCAAATTTTGCTCTAACGCATTAAACATTGTAGTTAATTAGTCAAAACGTTGCCGAACCGGAACACTTGCAACTTTAGAGCCAAACGCAATGTTTCTATTAGGAGAATCACCCAAAATACTTAAGAATTTGTGGCGAGCCTACCTAATATTGATAAGCACCCCCCGGCATGAAAACCAAAACAAATAACATTGGAATTTATTCGTGACAATGACAGCACTCTAGCAATACGGAATTGATTTACCTAAAACAAACTCAGTTCGGAAGGGTATACTGAATTGAGTAAATACAGCTGGTTGACCCGCTCAACTGGTATTATTCTGGTTTCATTTATTTTGTTTGTTTTTATTTATTTTATTATTAGTATTATTAATAAATGGTTATTACAAAATTCCTTTTTTTTTGCTTTAAAAAAATCGGATGACTTTTTCAGTTTTAAAATGTCTTTAAATAATTTTAATTAAATAAGTTTTTTTGTATAATGAATTATGATTTTATGTATACAAACACACAGGATATTTGTTTGGCTCATTACTCACGTAACAACACTGTAATTACTGATTTATCTTATTTTCGATAATTCTGAGCTCGAATTTGTTCCAAGTACTTCTAACGGCAATCAATGAAAGCAAATTTGCATCGCTGAAACACAGGGTCTGAAGGCAATGAAGAGATTGGGGAATATAAGTCCAACACAGAGTACTGTATACCACAGATTTAGCTACATACATACATACATACATATTTATTCAAATACTTGCAATCTTCTACATTTGCCTCATATGATTCTGTAAGCACAACACGTATTTGGATTTTTGCGGTTTGTATTGCTCGTGTGGAGCTTCACGACGAACGATGAGCATACCAAGCAGCTGGTTTGTTGTTATATGGAAAGGAACTGAGAAAAGCAAATAGAAACAGCAAATAGCTGAATATTTATGCCTATCTGTGAAAGATCATTTGATTTTCTATAAAATGGTGCAAAGTCTTTTTTTTTTTTTTCTCCACACATCCCAACAACTATATGTATGTATATCATTTAAGCACAGTCCAAAGATAAGTTACGCTCTTACCAAGTGCTGTGTTTAAGTATTTTATTATCTTTCCAAAAACGCAATCAATCAGTGGAAACATGAATAAACAATTAGTTTTTGTATTAAGAATATTCAGTATGCGTTTGCTATTTTCGTTTAAGCATAACTAAATGATAGTTGTATTTAAATTTGATACCCATAGAGTAATTTATTTTTGAGAGGTTAGTTTTTAACAAGAAAATAATATTAAAAAAAAAAAAAATCTGTTTGGTTTTTCACTTTATTTGCAAAGTTTTTTTAAAGGGAATGCAAGCAGATCTCTTTTTGGGACTTAGTACCTGATCAGCGTTGTTTTCTAGAAAAAAGGCAGCCATACAAATTCTAGATCGGAATTGTTTCCAAAGAAGTTGGAATCAAATGTGCTGAAATTCTATTAGAGTGCATCTTATGCGATTTAGGTAAATCAGATCGCGGAAATAACAGTTCTTTTTTATTGATTCAAGTGCACCTAGTACTTGATGTAAGTACATATTATCATTATAAAACTTCTTGAAATTGGCTATAGAGAACTTTTTTTTTTTGTTCGACGAAAATTGCTACTCATCATGTTTTTGTTAGCTCAAACTTTGGGAAAAAGGCAAAAATTGGAAATAATAAATTTGAATTCAAAATTCATTTAAAAATTAAATGTCAATCATAATTAACCATAAGCCAAATTAAAAATATTCCAATTTCAAACTGTTTTTTTTTTTTACAAATATAAAACTATTTTAATAAAAGATTTAAATTAAAGTTAAACAGAAAAATGCCGCTGCGCTTACTTTAAGTAATTACTTGTGCTAAAATACAAATAAAATCGTAACGTCTCTGATGTGTGAGTGTGTTATGTATGTGTATCTGACGTGTGTGTGTGTGTGTGTTATGTATGTGTATCTGACGTGTGTGTGTGTGTGTCTGGCAAACTTGTAGTGCAAATTTAAACATCAAATTGATTTGAACATGAACGAAATCTATAACAACGGACGGGCAACAACAACAATTGCAATTGTCTGCGTCACGTTATCAGTAAAACAACAGCCTGAACAACAACAACGACAACAACAACAATTAACAAGAACAACAGCAACAACAATGACAATAACAACAACTGTGCTGAACTAACCAAAAAGATAAAGCTAAAGTGTTTACGATCTGTTTAATGTTGTGCCCGAATCGCAACCACAATGAACAAGCAGCACAAGCTGCATGAAGCTGCATGTTGCAAGTCCATGGCCATTGTCTATGTTTTGGCTTTCAACTGGCAACTGGCAACTTGCAACTTGCAGTCAGTGGGGCTCTGTGCCGATCTGGAAAAACTTGTAACCTTGCAGCCTTGTCATCGTCATCATCATCATCATCATCATCATCATCTGCATCATCATGATCATGAATAGGTTGGCAAGCAATGAACGGAATGGATGGACAAACGATCTACCAGCGGATCCAAACTAACCGAACCAAACGAAACTGACGACCCACCGAACGACCGAACGACCGAACGCGCAAATCTTGTTAGCATTTTTTAGCCATTTCCTCTTTGTGGCAACAACTCTATGAGGCAGCAACAGGAGTGTGTGCTTGTGTGTGTGTGTATTGCTTGCTGCTAAAATTATGTTCGATATCAATTTCGCGTGGACACATGCCAACAGACACGCAACGCCACCAAACATGCGCAACACATTTCTCTTGGTATCTCTTCCTCTCTTTGTTCGGCATGGGTTCTATTTTTATATATTGTGGGTTGCCAAAATAAGATACGCAAAAGAATAAGTTCAGTTATTAAATTCTAGCATTTAGCTCGTTCGAAATTAAAAAATAACACAAACCTTATAGATGAACCACAATCAATTTGTACATTTATTTTCTTCAGCTTAGCTAAAAATTCAAACAAAATTTTTCTCAACGAAAAAAAAGTTACAGCTCCTTTACACAGATTGAAATGGTATCATATAGGAACGATGTAAACGTTGACACTTTGAAGAACAGTTTTTTATTTTGCTTTTATGTCAAGAAAAAATAATTAATATCTGTATTTCGGAGACTTTTATTAAGCAAAATAAGCGCTCGTATATTACATATAAATAATTGGATAAGAAACACTTAAATAAAATCAAACATAAGATGAACTATATAGTTTGAATACCAAAGCAAGCGTTAAAGGGTATCTATCATTTTAAGCTTAAATTTAAATATGCAGCTTTAAGTGTTCCAATTGGGTAAATACTCACTTTAAAAAAATTGTGCGTGCTGTTCTTATTTTTTGAAGAAGTTGATTCAGTTTTGGCTTTGGTAATTCGCCTGGGGCCATGGATATTCGAACTAAAGTATCAACGTGGGCGTGGCAGAGACACGTTGGCAGTGGGCAAGGATGCCAACGCACTTTGGTTGCCTGGCTGCCTGGCTGGCTATGTTTTTGTCCAAATGTGCATCGAGCGGTAGCCAACAAATGATTTAGTTGCCTTATCAGCTTTGATCTGAAAGCGGCAAGCAAATTATAACATAATATTGATTTGTGGGCAGAAGGCATGAAGGTACATAGGAAATGGGAGCTGGTTATTGTGAAGTGTTTGAAGAACCGATTTCTTTTAGAGTATGCTTTTGATTTAAACTAAAATATTCATGGGACATGGGACAATGTATCTTTGCTAAGAACCATTTGCAACATCTTTCGCTGAAATAATGGCATTTTTCATCAAGGATTTTGTTGCAAAGTAATAGCGCAACATTTTATGATAGAACGGTTCGAAGCTTTCGTTAGTTCCACTTAGCTACCGACGAACAGTAAAACTGTAAACCTAACTCGTATTAATATCGAATTGTTTCAGTAATCTTTTCTAATGCCACAATCACATAAACACCAACGGAATACGTCTGCCTGCGTCATTATCTAGTACAAGTATCAAGTTCTAAATGTTTTAGTCCAAATAAGCAGGCAGGATGTGCAAATTTGTATCAAATGCAACATACTCGTTCGTACATTCACACTGAGTGCTCATTAACATAAATCTGTTAAGTTAAGTACATGTCATAGTTTATGTTTGCGCCACAACATTTTACATTGTAGTTGTAGTTTTTTGCAGTTGGAGCATGGCGAATGAATGATATTCGTATATGGGTCAGTTCGCTTAGGAGATGCCGAGCACGCCCCAAAATACAAACATGTTGCATGTATGCAACCCCCTCTAGGCCAGGTGTGCTGCACGCTTTGAACGTTACACTGTTTCATGGCCATTCATTTTGACCATTTTGGTTAGCCATACATATATATTTAGGCGGCTCGATGCGCTAATAAAGTGCTCAAAAGTGCGCCACAGTCAAGCGAGTGTGTGTGTGTGCGTGCAGCACATGCATAAACATGAATCCATAACTCTTGAATGATGAGTTTTGCGGCTGGATCGAAGCTAAAGCTTAAGTTTCAAGCTGTTGTCTCGCTTGAGCCGTGTGTCGGCAGTTTGAACATTTTTGCTTTTATCTTAGAACGCCGCTGAGCGTACAACATTTTAGATACATCTGTGGCAAATGCATAAAATCTTATAATTTGCGCACGTGTTAATCAGACATTGTGCCGCACTCTGAATTAAAGCGCCAAGCAACAAAGCCAACTTACACAAAAAATGCAGATAGAATACTTCCCAGTTCGGTTTCGCCAGTTTGCCAGTTTGCCAGCTTGCAGCATCACAAATTCAGATGACTGTTTGGCCATAAGAATAACAATACAACAACAACAACAACAACAGCAAAGAGCTCGAAGACACGTTGCATGGCTAAGTAACAATTTTAAGCTAATGATGTGCTCATATTTAAGTTAGCTGAAACGCATTTAGTGCAAGGCATAATTCAAGCGATGAGCAGCGTCAGCAGCGTCCACCTGTATTCCATATATACCCTGTAAAGCATTCAGCTCAGCAAACGTTGTTTGTCCTAAAGTTATAGAAGCTCTGTCTTCTGCAAACAACAACAGTCCTATCTTCAAGACAGCCATCGAATGCGTTTATGCTTTGAATGCACAGTATTTGCAAGTCGTGATGCATTTTTGAGCTACCTTTGGCCTGTTGTTGTTGTTGCTGTTCAGCTCAGCTGCTCGGTCAGGTGCTGCTGCCTGGCTTGGGTTGGGGCTTGGTGGACCGCATGCTGTTGCATTTAATGATTGCACGCCTTGACTTTGGCAATAAAACAAATTTGTGCCCATAATTTTCGAAATTCAAATAACAAATGTTGCAGTTACAGCAGCCACAGCCACAGCCGCAGCCACAGCCGCAAAGGCGGAGACAGCATTTTTATCTTTTTCTTTTTATACCCTGTATACCCATCGCAAATGTATGTATCTTATATACAGATGGAAGCACCTTACATACATAGATTCTCGATAGCTTTCAACAGGCGAGTCAGTCACCGATCTTGTAGACTATTAGAAGACTCCAAATTTTGAGCAGACAAAGCCACTTTGAAAATATCGATAAGCCTTTTTGTATCCGATAGTAATAATCGATAACAAGAACATATTGAATTGGAAGAGTTTGAAATGATGTATCGACAAAATAATGGTGTGTTGTCAAACTTTTTTTCGAAGTTGACTAACACACACACACACATATATATATATACTTACAAACAGGGTATCTCCTAGTCGAGCATTCTAACTAGTTTATTTTTTTTATATTTATTTTGAAGCCACGAAGATGGCCAAATGGCAAATGGCAAATGGAATGGCGACTCTCCGATTTCTGCAAGTATGTTTATTTTCCTTCTTCGTTTTTTTTTATAGTTTTTTAGTTTCTGCAACTTGTTTGCATTGAAAATTTATTGTTACGCAGTTTTGCCACTGGAATGACCGGAGCGAGCTCGCTCCGTAGAGCCGCCGATGTGGAAGCTTTTGAGCGCGAGAGAGCGCGCGCGCGCGTTTTGCTTCTTGGCCAAAACGATTTATGGCATTGCTGCGATTGTTGCCAACTGTAAATGCTGCGGCAAACAAGTCAATTGAATTTATTTCGTTTATAAATTGCCTCGTCGCAACTGCTGCGGCAGCAGCTGCCTTCAATTGAAGCAGCCAACGCCTCAAGTGTCAATTGGGCTGCAAAATCTCTTCTCTTCGATTTTGCTTCAATATGCGGCCAGTTGTTGTTGTTGGTTTCGTTGTTGCACTTGAGACAGTTACAGCTGATTGAATGCACACGCGTTGCCAAGACAAATCACTGTACGATTTGACAACAAACACACACAAATCTTCTGTAGCGCCCAAAAACACTCGCAAATCTTTTGCACAAATCTATCCTCTTCCTCTTCCTCTACTTCTTGTCCAGTTCTCCAATGCACTGCAGCTACCACAAGTTTTGCAGCTGTGTGCCTCACGCTGCACGGTGATTTACGCTTTTTCCGCTTGCTGTTTGTTGTTTGGCTGTTTGTCGCGTCATTGTCGTTGTTTCTGTCTTTCGGTTGGCTGTTGGCCAGCCAAATGCAAAGATAATGCAATTTGCATATTATTCAAAATCAATATGGACATATGGACATACGCTTCCTTTCACAAAAAAAAAAAAACAAGAACAACCTGCAACTTTCAAGTTATGAGCACAACGCACAAACATTTAACAAAATTAGTGCAAAAAAGCCTTTTAAATTTCCTTGCTCATAAACAAAAGACTTAGACAACGAACTTGCTTTCACAACAACCACAAAGTGCGCTGCATAACAAATAAATGATTTATAGCCAAAAAAATCTATATAAATAAACCACACACTCGCATAAATTGAGCTGTTGTTGCCACACATCGCAACAGCATAAGTTTATTTTTAGTGTGTAAAGTTGACAACCAACATTTATTTTTTAAGAACTTGACTCATAAAGTATGTGTGGCTTAACTTGTGCCCATCATCTGCTTTATGAGTTTTTATGTCTTTTGGCTGCATAAAATGATCTTTGTTTTTATACTCTGCACCTTCAATAAACCAGATATATTGGTTCTTAATACGCCCAACGACCCCGACAACTAATCTTGAAATTTTATAAATAGCTACACACTCCAAATTTGATATATTCACCCTTGCCCTTGCACTCTTCAGTTCACGAATTTCATACTCCGATCTAAATAAGAGATATAATAATAATGAAAATAATACAAGTATGTATTTTGATAGGCCTCAAGAAATATAAAGGATATAAGAATGAAAAGGCTAGTTAAACTTAACCAACCCAAAAAAAAAGAATTCACTTACTAACAAAAAAATAATTATTTATTGATTGAAAAATAAAAGTTTGGAATTCTGTATTAGTTTTTAAAGTTTCGTTTATGTACTTATAGGTAAAATCAATTGCTTAATAATTTCTAAAAGAGAAAAATGCCAAACGCAATCCTTGTACCTATATGCTAGCTGTTCTTTATAGGGTATTGTGCAGTTGTTGCGTTATCGGCTATAATGTTCTTGATATTTTTATTTGATATGGTTGGAGGCCGCTGGAGGCCAATTTGCTTGGAACGATAATAAAATATTTAAGTGCTTTACAATTAGTCATGACATTTGTCATAAAAAACCATTCAAAAAACGGCCCGGCATAAAATTTTAAAGAAACTTTCAGTGTACCTGTCTGCTTAATGGATACCATTTGCTTGTGTTTGTGTGTGTGGAGTGGGGATTAGGATCCCCTAATTATTATCTAATGCAATATAAGCTCGCAGGATAAGTGAGCAAAGTAAGCTAAGCAAGCACCCAACAGTTGCTGTTAACAGTATACGCACATCTAAAGTGAGACAGTTAATGAGCAATGCAATTTGAGGCAATAACTCGCTCTGCTTGAGATGCAAATGATACAATTGCATCTAAGGTTTATTATTTACAAAACTTTATGGCGCAAGAGTTTCCATTACCTAATAAACAAGTTATTTTTTCACAATAAAAGATAATTCAATTGAACCGCTTTAATATGCCTAATTTAATTTAATAGTATTGTTGGGGTATACCTCGTATAACGCGGTACTTCTACAATGCGTTTTAGTTATAACATTTATACACTGATAGAAAAAAGCTGTGCTAAAATTAAGTACGAATGAACATGAATTAAGTATTTTCCATTCAAGTATTTCGTTCTTGATTTAAGAATGGAATACTTGAAATTAATACACAAATCAAGAATGGAATACTTAAGATGAGTGTGAAAATACTTAATTCAAGTACAAAAGTTCTTTAAATGAGAAAAAGTGAACTTGAATCAAGTATAATTAAAGGAATACTAAAATGAAGTACGAAATTTGTGATTCAAGTACGAGCTTTTAACATTTTTATTTTTTTGGTGTTAAGAATTTTGTATATCGGACAAGTTAACTTTTGTTTTAATTTTTTTAAAAATCTGTAATTAGCTAACAAGTTTAATAAAAGCTGATCTTAATCAAGTTCACGTAAGATGAACATTAACTTCAGTGAAAATGGGTTTTGAATTGGCTCACCAGCTAAGGCACTCAAAGCAGTTACATGAGATCTAAGGTTCTAACCCTGTCCCCGGTAAGCATAACTCAAACAATTTTTCAATGGTTGTATCTAATTTCCTACATTTCTAGCATAATTATGACATGATTGGAAGCTTTAAAATGTCTTAGCTGCGCTTTGTATATATCATAGAATTTCAGGAATTAATAAAATCAAGCATAGTCATACTTTGATCAAGTATTGTCACACTTGGATCACCTACTCAAATTCTTGGAGAAAGAATAAAAATACTTTTTTTTTATGAACTAACGCTTTAAGAACTCAAAAGCTTAAATCGAGTTCAATCAGTACTTGAATCAAGATTAGAAGAACTAAATTCAAGTTTAAAGAGAACTTACATCAAGAACAAACGAACTTAAGAAACCATACTTGAATCAAGTACGACGTTCTCGGTTACTGTAATTCCGTACTTAGAATTGTTGGGTTTTGAGTACGGAGTACTTGGTTTTTTCTATCAGTATACTTGCTGGAAATTTCGTTTGATAAAGTTATACGCCTAATGCGTTAGGGAACGATAACGAAAATGTGATATTCGAAAATATTATTTATTTGAAATTGATTTTGTTAATGAACTATACATACACTCAGAAAAAAACGTAGTACAAATAAGCATATTCATGGTTAATTCAACTATTTTCGTACATCATTTCATTCCTAATATGAAATTGCTTAATTTGACATGTGCACATGTTAAATCAAGAATTACTATAAAATAGTAAAATCAACATTTTTCATAGTTGATTTAAAATGTTAACGTATTAATATTGATGGACAAAAATATTAGATTTAACGTTTTATTATAATGGAACTGAACATGAAATTTCTTATTTTAACATTTCGAGTTCATCAAATCCAAGTATACCATATGTCAGTTTTTATACACTCGCGGTAATTGTTATTAACTATTAAAATTGCTAGAAATACATCGAAATCTTATTAAATCAAACTTACCGATTACGAAATATGATGGGCCTAAACCGGGATTCGAACCTGATGTCTGCTCACGAAGCGGATGCCTTAGCCATTGCGCTGTTGCCGAATATATTTCGCATCCGGTTAGTTTTGAAGTAAACCAAACGCTTCGAAAAGGAAGTAAGATGTCTGCTCTTTAATTTAAATAGGGAACATACTCATTGTTAATACCAATAAAGTTAGAATTAACTATGGTGGTATTGAATGGAATTTTTGTTCTGTTTTTTGACTATGCGTTAATAGTTGAATTAAATATATTTCAACGTTAAATTGAAAATGGCATGTTGTTTTAAAGTGCACTCACTTTGATTTAACTATTTTTCATGTTCGATTTGCTGTTTAACTATGTTTTTAGTTGAATCAACATTTTCTATAGTTAAATTTACTACGTTTCATAGTTAAAACTCGCATAGTAAAATCAACTATTTTCATAGTTGATTTACAGATTTTTTTTTTCTGAGTGTATATGATTGTCAAGTCTTCTACATATACTCAGGATACCTGTACTTACATGTTCAGCTATTGTTAAAAATATTCAATAATATTAAAAGAAATTTAAATCACATTAATAAAACAAACAAAACAATACGTTGAAAAACAAAACCATTCAAAAATACAGAAAAGTACACAAATCCTTGGATTAAACATCAAGACCTTATTAAGAATACAAATTCGCAGTGTAAGGGTTAAATTAACTTACAAAATTCTTGATTTGTTATTGGGTGAATTTCGTTGCTTGAGAACTCTCAAAAGAGAGAGTACTTGACTTGATTGATTCTGATTGATTATTAGTATTATGTTATGTTATTTTTTGCAAATAATTCTCGATATGTTTACTGCAAATTCGAATCGAAAACCTCCTAGGCTAACTTTAGGCAATGTCAAAGTTCTTTTTGTGTATTAGTTGTAATGTTTCTGTTGTTGTTGCCTTATCGGCTATTTTTGCTGCTACTTGCAATGGCAACTGTTGCTCGAGTGCATATCAGAAATGCCAGCGAGTGACTTATTGACGCAGCATGATACACGATATTGCGGCAACAATGACACACAACATTTTAACAAGGCGATAGAGGGCTATAGAGGGATATATATTTATAACTGGATGTGTATGGATGCATGGATAGAAAGCTAGATGGATGTATGCTATTCTATTTCATACATAAAGTACTATACAGTAAGAGGAGTAAGCAACAATGACACAACTTGGTGCGTCAGCTCACGTACGCAATTGCGTTGATGATTGAAAAAACGAAAGAAATCAGAAAAAAAAAAAAATGGAAACGTTGCAGTCGGTTGTACACCAACTGCGCCATACTCGATGCCTTGAATAAAACCGATAAAAATACGCATTGGTGGGGATGCCACTAGTTATCCGCCTTCCAAATATGTTGACTCTAGATCATATGGTTTGTAAAAGGTGTGCGAAGCGGGGCTGGGGGCGGAATAGGTGGCAGTGGCTCCAAAACTTTGATGCATATCTTTGGGGGTCGTTAACAGTTTTCTTCCTAAAAAATTTCGTGACTCATGCTTAACGTTTGTAAAAGTTGGTAGAAGATGGGCTGGGGCAGTATCTTCGATCTATTCAAAATGCAGTTTTTTGATAGAGTTTTTTGAGGGTTCTTAGTAGCTACAACAAATTTGGTAGTTCTGGCTGTAAGCATGTGCGCCAAAGATGGATTTATCGATTTTGAGTTACAGAATTTATCGTTTTGCCAGCTCCTCAGTTATCGGAGAGGTCACATTTTAACGATTTATCTGTCCCGGCCATAGATAATGATATTTAAGTCTCTAGCTTGAAGGGTGTGGAATAAGTTGCGAACAGACGGACATTGCGCAAACCCAATATGCTCGTTACTTCGATATCGAGTATAAACAAAAAGAAAAGAAAAAAAAAAATACCAATCGTTTAACAATTCTCTAAGAGACAACAAAGTTGGTTTGCTGCCAACCGTTGACAACGCCCGACGAGACACTGAGTAAAGTAAAGTGTGAAGAGTGTGATGAGTGCAGCGTTGTTGTTGTCGCTTGTCTACTGTTGATGTCGCACACATAGCTCCACATACATAGTTCATTCAGGCAACATCAACTGTTGGGGCAGTTCCACGAAAGTGATTGATTACAATCGAAATGCGGTGCAGAGCGAAATGCATGCAGCGGCCAAAGCGATCAATTAAAACGACTGATGATGATCAATTATCGTGGCAAAACCAACCAAAGAAGCTCGAAGTTGAAAAAACAATTTCAACAACAACAAAAAAAAGAAGCAGAGCAAATGCCACACAATTCCAATGCCACACAATCTTAACTGTCCAAGTCATGATGCGGTTGCAACAACAACAGTTGCCGCTGTACTTGATTCCAAGTCACAGCGAAATGTCTATGAGAAGGATGACGATGCGATTGAATCTTGTGCGTTAGCTTCAGCTCCAACTCCAACTCCAACAGAAACAGTGTCAACGTCATAGTCATCGTTATCATCTCATTCTTATTTATATGTTGTTGCTTGTCATTGCCAGCCTGTTTTTGTTCTTCTTGTTGCTGTTGTTGTGACAATAATTTTAACACATCATAAAGAGGCTTTAACTGTTTGCCTTGATCTATGTTTGCCGCCAAGTCTTGCCCCTTCCCCTTGTCCCACCACCCAAAAAAAAAAAATAAACACCATGGTCATTACATAATTCATCCCCCGACTACATGAAAATCATAATTGAAAAATGTGTTTAATTTAATTGAATGACAATTCGCAGAATGGTTTTCAAACTTTTAATTGCAGACTAGTTAATATCTTTTCAAAAAGACTTAACAAAAATAAACATTTGAATATTCTCTATTCGCACTCTACAAAATTTTCGATCAATGAAAGTTTTATAAGTTGATTTGGTAGCATTTCAGTTTATAATCTTTAATCAATTGAAAGCTATACTTATGCGTAAATAAAAAAATCTGTTCTTTCCTTGAATGCTAAAAATGACACAGTAAAAAACCTGGAAACTGTAAACAACTAATGCAACAATAAGTTTATAGCAGAACTCTTAGCTCAAAAAGGTTAAAGAATCAAAACTTCGCTTGGGCTTAAAAATATTTGTAATATTAATTATCAATTTTATTCACTTAAACTAATAATATTCAATAAAAAACGCTTGGTTTATTTTAAAAACTATAGAAATATTTTATAAATATAAATTTAAGAAAAAATATAGAAAAAACCAGTGACAATTATTTTACTAAGCTAATGCCTGAGCCAATAATAAGATTTTAAAATAAATCTATCTGCTAGTAAATTTGTTAAAGAGATTTTTATACGAAACGAATTATTACAATGAAATCCTTCTGGCACAGAATGTTTGCCTCTTAGTAGTAATGAGTTGAGAATTCAAGCAATGCAAAGTGCATTTCAGTGTGTTTGGAGTTAAAAGTAATTGAGTTATTGTCGAACTTGAAATTTTCGTTCCGATGATCAAACGAAGCGAATTCATTTGGATTGTATTTGGATGTGTCTGATGATCAAAGAACACCATCTGGCGTGCGAAATGCCAATAGAGCAGCTGAAGCGATCGAGTTATTAGCTTTAATTAGATTTGCCTGTTAGCCATCAGTTGTTTTTTCTGTTTGTGTTTCGGTTTCTGTTGCTTTTGCCATTGGCATTTGGTTCATTTATTTTTAAGCATTTGCCAGCCATCGAAGTCGAAGTTGCAAGTCCAAGTCTACTACTCGCTTTACAATTTCCATTAGAGCTGCTGGTGCTGCCGCTTTGCCGCTTTCGACCTGTGCTGTCAATTAAGGCGCTGGCAGTCGCGTTTTTGGCTTACCAAAGGACTTTGCGCATTGCATTGATGGATAATTAGCATAGCTAGCCGTTCGCTTCAACGTCTGGACGTCTTCTCAGTCTTGATCTCACTCTCAGCCAACAGTTGTGTTACAAAATAGGACAAAACAACAAACAAAAAAAAACAGAACCTGAGCAATAAACAAAGACATCAATGGCCCGCAGGCATCTTTCTTCTTTAGTTTTTGGCGGCCTTTTTTTTTGTTGCTGGTCAGATTGCTGCAACGAGATGCGGGGTCCAATAAATAATAATTCGATCGAGCAATGCCACAAAACTGGTAAATGTCGACTATTCCCCAAGTCGACTAGCTGATCTTAAAAGTATTTCGCAACATTTGTATTTGCCCCGGTGACAATTGCAAATGCATGTGTGTTCGTGTGTTTGTGTGTGCATATGTTTGCCCAGAGACCCAGAGCAATCAATAATCCAGAAATCCAACAGCAGCCGCTAAGCCTAAGCCGCCGCAGTTGCTGACTCCTAATAGATGCGGCAATGGCAATGGCAATGGCAATGACCAAAGACCAAAAAACCTGTTCACAATATTTTCCACCCAACGGGCCTGTACATTAGGCGGCGGCGTCGCATGGCAAACCAAACTTCTCAAGCGGTGTATCCTTTGGAATCGCGTACTACTAGCAAAAATCAAAGTGTGTAAGACAAAGATAGAGAGAGAGAGAGAGATAGAACGAGAGATGTAAGAGTAAGAAGAGAAGGCAGCTTTAAAAATAGCCACAGAGCCAACAAACAAGCAAGTCACGGCCAAGAATCATGGCCCAGGCCATAGCCATAGCCATAGCCAAAGCCACAGCCAAAAGCAAGGCTAACAGAGCAAGACAACGAAGAGACAGAGATAGAGGGACAGCGAAAGAGAGCGAGGCATGGCAAGAGGTGCAGGAATGTTGCAAGCGTCTCTTAATGTTTCATGAGCGAACACATTCCTGTTTTTTTTTTTTTTTTCTTTCTGTGGGCCAGTTTGGGGCATTAGAAGCATTGCCTGATGCTAATTAAGAAAACGCAAAATGAAAAAAAAAAACAAAAAAATAAACAATAATTAAACTATCCAAACACAAGTATGGTAAGGATGGTAGCAAGTGAACCACAGACTCATTTATGCTTTTTTAAAAATTGAAACAAATCTAAGCCTTTTATAAACATAGTATTGTTATGGTTATAATCGATCAAAGAGGCATTAAACACGAAAAACCCAGAGTAAAATTTGAAATTGTGTTGAGTCTGTTCGAGGTTTAATTATCTTAAAAACTATTCCATATCTAACATTTTCCAAAATGTTCCCTAAAACTATAAGCATGGACAACGGGGCTAAACGAGCACCAGGCGTTGGCAAAAAAGGAAATATACAACAAAAAAAAAACAAATTTAAAAGCAAACTAAGAACGAAAAAGAGAAATTATAATAATAATAAAAAGAATTGAAAACCGGAATTTCCTGATCCTGTTGTCTGTGGCCCAACTGTGATTCCTTTTAGTTTGTTGTTTTTTTTCTTAATTTTTTTAAAGTTTGTTTGCTGCAGATGTTCATCGACTTTGGCTGGCTGCGGCGGCCTTCCTTGGTACTTATTCTTTAGCTGCTTCGTGTTCTTCTTCTCGTATTTCTGCCACACGATGAAAACACACAGAACTTATTGCTGGACTTTATGTAAGGCATTGGGTTTGGTCTCTCTCTGGGTTTTGCCCGACGACGACGAGGACGACGTTGTTTGTTTATTTGCTTGTTTGCTTTGCTCTGCCTGCTGAATCTTTTTCGCTTTCTGATTGTAGACTCTGCTTTAAAATCAGAAGAAAATGAAGCCTAAAAAGAATCTGCGCAACGCACAGACCATAACCCTGTCTTTGCATAAACAAATCTTCTTGTTAGGTGCGTTGTCGCCATGCTGATTTTATTGCTTCTTACACCCTGTTATCCTGAGAATATGATTCTATAGTTCGCGGCTAAGAGTAAGTTCTCAATATGCCCATCCGAAAATACAAATATCCTGGAATATCTTGGATTTGCTACAACAAAGTGTGTATTCTAGTCATGCACACATACATAGTAATCGATTCCTTATTAAAGTCGGGCATTACCGCCTGCAGATCGGTATTTGATTTGTTTAATTTGCTGATTTTAACGGCAGTAAAAATTTATGATGAGCTCTATCTGGCGTCCATCGCTGCACAGCATCAATTAATACGATTATCATGCAGATTAATTGGCCAACTGACCAATGCCGGCGAGTGCAATTAATGTTGAAAGAGAGTTATTTCTTATTTCTCTCTGTGTGTGTGTGTGTGTGTGTGTGTGTGTGTGTGTGTGTGTGTGTGTGGTTGTGCGTCTTTGCTACCGGGCTGCCATCATATCTCATCTTGCATACTTAGCCAACCCGCAGCCTGCAGCCACCTGTCTGTCTGTCGGTCTGTTTGTCAGACTCTGCATGTTTGATCCATTGCCACACCTGGCCAGAGCCAGTCAGTGTGAATAGCTCGATTGTGAATGACAACTAAGCTGGTGTTGCAGTCATTATTCAACTCGGTTGGTGGCTTCTGGTTAATTCTAGCACATCATCTCTGTTTAAGTTTCAAGCACTTTAATCTCTCTTGATATTGAAATTAAAGCATTAGCATTGCTATCAATCAACTAAACTGTATTCCGTATTTAATGTCTACAGCTGTGGAATTCTTCTGCACTTAAGTTGTTGGTTTCAAGGTCTTATGAAACAGTAAAACAATGTTCAATGTTGTACAAACAAATGCATCTAAAATACAATTTTCTATTAACTTATTTTCAAAAAACCCAGTTTTGATTACCTTTTCAATCGTTCCGTACTATATTTCTGTCAAGATCAGACTATCAATAAATTTCCTCATATCGATATACATGGTATTTTAAACACTCTCTGTTTACGTGAGAGTCTTCGCAAAGAAATGCAAAAAAAAAAATCCTCAACTGCGTCAGGTTTCAAGAAATTATTATTTAACATACCCAAAAATTTTTCAAAATTATTTTTATTGTAAGTAGTAAAAATTATAATATTTATTTTGTTGTATTTTTTTAATAAAGATTTTAGGCACGGTGTTGGCTGGATTAAGCCGATGTCAGCTTGAAAATAAATTTCATGGCTCAGACACAAGCCAATAAAAAAAAGAGAGAGAGACAGTATAATAAAAAGCCATTAGGGCAAGTTCAGGCAGGTCATGTGACTCAGAGGCCCAAAGTAGCACGCAAAGTGCTCTTCGCAGTCTGGCAGTCTGGAGCGACGCTTCTTCTTCGACAAACACATACATACATATGCTTCATTTTGGAGGTCCATAAATCAAGCGAAATTTGAAATGGCATCAACACCAACCAAAGCAGATCATATTGTTGCTGTTGTTGTTGTAGAGCAAATGCAATTTTCAAATATTTTCTAACACGCCCGAAAACGGTCAAAATTTTGCAGACGTTGAAGGCAAGCGATTCTTAAGGAAAGAAAAGAAGACTAAAATTTAAGAGAAGAAGATAAAAGGAAGACGCAACCGCTTGTCTGGCGTCGTGTCTGTTTAGTCCGCCCACTCCGCCCGAATCCCCCCCTCCCACGACAAACCCAACCATCAGAATCCCTCCGCTCTTAGTTAGTTTTGGTGGTAAACTGTTTTGGGCCCTTCGTTTTATTTGTGTTGTGGGATGGATGCAGCAAACTGTGTTGGCCGAAGCATCGCTGTCGTCGTCTGCTTCTCGCTCGCTTTTGTCTTTCACTCTTCTTATCTCGCTCTTTCTGTCGTTTGGTTCTCGGAAAGCAACTGTATTTGAAAAGGAAAAGGGAGAAACCAGTTTTTGGTTTGTGCTTTTTGCCTTTTTGCTCAACTTCATTTTCCTTTTTGGAATTTGCGTTAAATGCTTTTTACTCCGTTTTTTTGTAGTTTTTTTTTTTTTTTTTGTATCTGATGAATGCAATACTTTGGCTGCTGCTGCATCTTCCTCTTCTTCTATATAATTTTATTCTTTCTTGAGTTGAGTTGCTTTGCTGGTTTTTGTATTTTTTCGTCTCCTCCACACAAAAAAGGAATTTGCATTGCGCCTTTTGTGAATTTTATCATCATCAGCATGACATCACGCATGCGCTTAAGACTCACTACTTTGACGGTTATATTTGATGTAGTTGACCTTTTGGGCAGTTAAAATTAATGCAATGTTCTTAATACTAAATAATGTCTTAGGAATGATGAAGCAAAAAACTATCTCAGTTGTGTTTTTTGCATAAAAAATCTTATTTTGAAGAAGTTTGTGTTACAAAAACCGAGAGAACATTTTCTCTTGGCCACGAAACCTATTTTCAAAAAGAGATGCATTTGCTACCCATTAAAACTTAAGTCAGTATAAACCTGTGTTTAAAGCAAGGATTTCATTTAATTTTATTTATGTTCTGAAAATCTGAGTAATTGTGATCTGTACTTTCTACGATTTCCTTAAGCAGTTGTGTTAAATGAGGTAATTTTTATTAAGTTGGCGTTAACAGTATACAATTTTAAGAATTCGGGTGTTACAATAATCGAGGGTTGCGTTTAGAGAGATCCTACAGTATTTTAGCTTAAACAATTTGTAATAAGTTTTTTATTTGAGTTGTTTTAAATTTATTTTTGAACGACTCCGATACCGAATACATAAAAAAACTTTCCTGACATGTATTATTTAAAGTGTTCTTGGCAATGGGATACGTTAAGATATGCTCTCTTATGCCAGGTAAATACTTTTGCGCAAAGTCAATTTAGGCCTTATATTATAATATAAACATAAAATAGTTGACAACAATTTTTAAAATTCAGTGGAAGATTTAAAAAAAAACATTAAATTAAACGCTAACTGCGCACAAATATAAAAGTTTCCTGCTTTTTTTGCAGAACTGAATTTAACAATAATATTTGCAAAATAAATTGGGTCAAGTGAGTCAAGCGCAGACAGACAGACAGAAAGAAAAAAAAGATAGTGACAATGGCTGAAAAAAGCACGTACACTCAGAAAAAAGAACACCAGAAAATTAGCTATGAAAATAGTTGATTTTAATATGTTGAAATATATTTAATTCAACTATTACCGTATAGTCAAAAATAAAAAAAGAAACATGCCATTCATTCCCACCATAGTTAATTATAATATCCATATTATTAAGAATTTGTTTGATTCCTATTTAAATTAAGGAGCAGACATCTTAATTCCGTTTGCTTTAGTTCAAAACAAAATCGAGCTAGAGCTTTAATCGCCAATAGCGCAATGGCTATGGCATCCACTTAGTGAACAAAAAACCTCAGGTTCGAATCATGATTTAGACCCATCATATTTTCGTATTCGGTAACTTGATTCAATAAGATTTCAATGTGTTTCTTGCAAATTTTGATAATTATATTTAATTAATTTTATAATTAATATTATTAATAAAAAATGTCATGTTCGGTTCGGTTCCAGTATGATAAAATGTTGAATCTAATATTTTTGTTCATCAATATTAATACGTTAACGCTTTAAAACAACTACGTTATTCTTGATTAAACATTTGCACTAGTCAAGTTAAGCAAATTCATGTAATAGTTGAATTAACTATGAATATGCTTATTTGTACTACGTTTTTTTTTTCTGAGTGTAGTGAACGATTTTAATTCAATATAAATGCCATTTCTAACCACATATTTATGCGAATGTATGCTAATCAAACGTTCGTGTCCATATCGAGAATTTGAGTTTGTAATCAACTGAATGAAGCTTCTCTTTAAGCCGCTCCTCTCCTAGTCCCACGCCTCAGCTCTATTCAACTGTAATTGTTGTACAATAATCAAGAACAATTTTGGTTTTGTTTCTTTTTTTTATACTTTTTTATTTGATTTGAATTTTGTATGTTGCCAGGCGAGAAGCTTGAAAAATAAGTAAACAATTGGCTATTAGCACAATGTTGCCATACATTTTGTTTTCTTGGGGATAAATGAGGGGCACATAGGAATTTGCAAAGAATGTGACAACGTTAAGTAAATGATCATGCCAAGCATTTGCGTCTCGCACCTGTCTCCATATTCATTCACCTGCCCCTGCTCCTTTCGCCTTCCAACTTGTGCTTTGTGCTCGCTAGAACTTCCTTTAGACGGTTTTGACCAAAAACCAATTAAATCAAAGAAAGATACTTCTAAAAAGTAATGATAAAACACCATCCGAAAAAGGGAAATAAAAAACACTTGTGATTTTTACGAAGAAATTTATAAGCAAAGTGAATTTAAATACATTACGTACTTATTTAGTTTTGTATTTATAATAAAATCAAATTAGAGTTAACAAACAATTTTAACGAAAATATAAAATAAGATTTTGATCTTAAAAATATACTAGAAACTAGCTAAAACTAACTATGCACTAAACAATTTATATCACAGTTAATGTTCTAGAAAATTCAATAGAAAATCATAGTGCAACATTTATTGCGGGGCTGGGAAAAATAAATAGTTTGTGGTTTTGATAAGCAAAAGAAAAAACGGATCAATCTTTTTAGTACTTGCATTGACGCCTCCAAGCAAACGACGAATTATAGCTTGTTATAGTCCGAGCAATTAACAAAAAATGGTTCATGATTCACACCATGGTATTACCCATTCGATCAACGATCAAGTTTGAGGGGTAAAAAGTTACAAAAAGAATAAATATGGGACAGTCTGTTTTATTCGACACAATAGAATGGATGAGTCGAACTCCATGCATTATTCTACGGCTCATCAAGAAGGCGTTCAACACAAAAACGAGGGTAAGTCAACTCCAGAAACACTGAAAAAACTTTCTTCTGCACAGATTCAATTTTATCCTGGTGAACCTTGTATTGCACAAACCACACACAAGATCTATATTCAAGGATGGAACGCACTTGAAAATAATGGCATTAAATATATGCATTCCTCTTTACAACTTTAATATACCTTTGCCGTAATAAAGTGACGACGGTTGCTAAAAACTTGTGTGATTATTCATAGTTCATAACACATCGCTTGTGAGTTTGAACACTCCTTGAATTTTTTTTCGACACGCGTAAGGCTAGAGACTTTGGGCTTTTGCGCCTACTGGAGGGCTAGGATAAATTCGATAGCGGAAAATCGATTAATCCATATACACATCCGCATTCAGCTAGAATTACCAAATTTGGTTTACATGCCACGCCCACAAACTATAACCCCACCACCTCTTTGTAAACGCAAATCTTGCTTTCACAGTTTTTAAGCTAGAGTTACTAATGAGTTGTGCATCAGCCATTCTTTGAACGTAGCGTACACTCTTACCGCATCCGAAATTCTTTTTAGACTCAGATTATTAATTTTCAATTAATTACGATAATTTTTAATCCAAAAAATAATACAATAAAACAATTTGTAAAAAAACCAATGTGGATAAACCTTGATATCAGTATTTACTGCTCAAATTAAAAATAGAAAAACAATTTTAATATGGGCTTTTGTTCACTTAAATGAAAATTTAAAACAATCATATTTTATTATATTCATTTTATTCTAGAAATCAGTACGAAACGTATACGTACTACAGTGACTACTTTTATTACTTTAGTTATTGATTTGACCAAATTAGAAAATTTATGCAGTGAAAAATTTAAGTTTTTGGTTTGCAATTGAAAAAAAAGTGCTCCATTATTAAATTCTTTCTTCTTTGCAACCATAATTAGCATCTAGCACTTCTAGTAATGAAAGTGAGTGCCATGCGTATTTAAAAAAAAAATCGGGTTTCTTTCTTCCGTTTCGGAACGGTTCATTAAAACTTAATGCATACGGACATTTTTCAGCAATAGCGCAATGGCCAAGACATCCGCTTACTGGGTTTTGGGTTTAAATCCCGATGCATGCCATAAGTTTTCGGACTTGTGAATTTTTATTCTATATCTAGGATTTTTCAACAATGATATTTCTAACGTTTGTAGTAGACGCATACCAGATGTTAAAAAGAAAATATTCAATTGAAAAAAAAACCAATTATATTAAGTTCCTAAAGTTTAAATTACGAACTTCAAACTATAATGAATGAATTTAAAGATCAAAAAAAAAAAAAAAAAAAACAAAACATTGTTTTAGAAAAAAATCGGAACATGCGTTTTGGAAAAGAAAGAAAATTTCGATATACGAAAGTTCATTATATGGAAGTTAGACTCTACTAGTTAAAAAAAAAGAACCAGTTATGTTTATACATAACTCGTGACATATAATTGAAGTTTAATATTGTCCTTGACTTGACAGCTTTTGTTTGCAACATGCAACACATGTAGATTTGATAAATGTATGTATGTTGAAATATAGTAATGATGAGCGATTGATAAGCTGATTGGCTGTCTGTGTTTGTGTTCTCGTTTTATTTTGTTTGCATTTAGCATGGCAATAGCAACATTGTAAGCGTGCAGCATGCAACGTGCAACATAGTACCACGCAGCAGCAGGAACACAGCAGCAGCTAACAGGCATCTGTCAATATATAGCGCGTGGCAGCCGTTGGCAGCAAACTTTTTTTTTTGTTGTTGTTGGTAGTGGTGCTGTGGCTGTTTTCAGCCGGTTGGACTTGACTCGATTCGTCATTTAAATGATGCCGCTGCCATTGGCAGCACTTAGCGCAACATCAACTCAAATTGCCATTGCTGCAACAGCAGCTTGCAACAAAAGCTTACAGCATCTTGCAGCAGCACCAGCAGCACCAGCAGCAGCAGCAGTAAGAAGCAACAGAAGCAAAGGAACGTGCCAAGCTAAATTAATTGCTTCGTTAGATGGGCAAGCAAAATGTGTGGCAGTCCATTGTAGCATTATCTGTGGCAGTGGCAATTGTCGTTCAACTGCTTTGGCTATTTTTATACTCCGAGCCCATTAAATTTGACTAAAAAAGGGTATATTCAAGTTGTGTGGATGTATGGAACAGGAAAAAAAATCATCTACGACCTTTTAAAGATCATACCTTCAAAAAAGCTGATGATATATTCATGTTCGAGTTACTGGTTTTAAGTTTGAAATATATGTAGATAGAGTTTACGTTATTTTCTAAGTTTGATCGCGTAATCGACTATCGATATCTTATACTCTTTACATTTTTTCAATTAACTGACAAAATTTCAATAAGATTCGTTGAGGAACATATATCGAATTTTCTAATATTCGATATACAGTTTCATACACAATTTGTGGATTATGAGGTACGATTCAAGGTGTATCTTCTAGTCGAGCTTAATCTCTTTCTCTCTCTCAATCTTAATTAGAGCATTCTTACTTGTTTTTCTAACACTTCCGCTGAGCGTCCGCACGATGCAGGCCCATGAGCAATTGACAAATTTCCAAATGCCATTAAGAAGGCGTTACACGCGAAGATTGTCTGCATAGCAGTATTACTTTTATGTCCGGGGCCGGGCCGGGCCAATAGAGTTGGCCATAACCGGGGCTATAAGCCAAACTACTAGGCTTATAGCCGTTGGCGTTTGCAATTACGCGAATTTTGTCAAACTAAATCATGCATAAGAAAACAGCATAAGAAGAGACCAAAATCGGAGAATGCTTGCAAATAATTCATTTGTTTTGCAAATCAAACGATCCGTTTATAACTTTATCATTCCAACCGAATCCTCTACGATAAGCATCGACAGCAACAATCTGTGGCAAACTGCAACAGGTTGCTGCCTCACTCGGCATTCCTGCCACTCGTCTGCGCCTCGTTATTGGTTGCTTAATTAATGATGCAGCTGGCGCTGCTAACAAGAAACAAACTCTACTCAGATGCACAATCTTAACGCTTAGGAATATAGGCGCTTCTCACTCACCACGCCCACAAAACAGCGCTTGGCTTGGGCTTGTCAATATTGCAATCAAGCTACTTATTGTTGAGAGGCGTTACTTTCATACTATCTATCGTTGTTGTTGCTGTTGCTTCTTTCTCTTCTCTTATTATTATTATTATTATTATTATCATTATTTTTGTTGTGAGTGGCTGTGTAACATTTGTTATCAAACACCAACCAACCCACCCACATAAATATGTAATAAAGTAAACTTTTGCAACTAGCCAGAAAATTGGGAAACTATCCAAAAATGTTCTAACCAACGAGCAGCTGGTTATTTAGTATGTACGAACTTCAAATCAAATGATTATAATTCAAGATGCAATTTAATTTTAACTCTGATTTACCTTATGACAGTTCATATAAAATATGCGATGTACATTAATCGAACCATTATAACAGTGGCTCTGAATTGTGTTATCGTTTTTGAACTTGAGTTAAAAACAGGTGGAAACGTTGCAGTCGGACGCAACCGGCTGCGGTATACTCGATACCAGTTAAAAACCCGGTACAAGGAGGCCTGATTGCAAAGGAGTACGGATGCGGCAGGAGTGTATGATGGGGATTCCCCTACCAAATTTGGGGACTCTAGCTCAATAACTGTGGAAGATATCGGCGTTTCTAATTTTAAAATGCAGGTGGGCGGCTCGGGCGGAATCGGGGGGCGTGGCTCCAAAACGATGCAGATTTTTGGAGGTTGTTAGAAGCAATCGTTTCACCAAATTTGGTAGTCCTAGCTGGAAGGATGTGCGAAATAGGTGGACTTGTCGATGTAGAATTATCGAATTATCGATTTGCCAGCCCTCAGTATTCGTAGATCTCCGATCTTGACACGTCATCTGTCCCGGCCATGGATAAAGATATTTGCAAAGTTTCAAGTTTCTAGCTTGAAGAGTGAAATGTCGTTCATACAGACGGTCGGACGGACGGACAGACACCATGACGGACATTGCACAAACCCGATATACTCTTTACATTCGGTATCGAGTACAATAAGATAACAAATCTGTTCAACATGACCTGAGTTTTATTTTAAAACCTTGCTAGAAAATATCTTTCGAATTTATGCTAATAAATATTCTGCATATCATATCATCATATATTTGAAAGAAAGCTATGTTATACAAAAACACACAACATTCTAATCCAAACCAACCTATTATATTAACAATCGATTTTGTTTTGTTGTTGAACTTGTTTTTCTTTTGTTAATTTACTTTTTCACACTTGCTGCACTGCTCAAGGAGGGGTATTCGTGTGGAATATTTCTAAGAAATAAAATAACTTTGGTCTATCTGCTTTCAAAATTAGCATACGAACGTCGCGACGTTTAAGATTTTGCTTATTTTGCACAAAGAAAATAAAGAACATAATATCAATATTAAAATGTTATCTGCTTACCCTTCATTTTTGTTTTGATTGTTGAACTTTCATTGTGAATGAATCGATGATATAATTCACACATGGGACATAACAAATGGGCATAACGATAACAATGACATGTTCAACATAAAATGATGATAATAGCCTTGACAATAATACCAAAGAAGAAGTTCATGATTATGAAGGTGACGATAATGATAATAATACTTAAGATGTTTCTAAATACATTTGGAAAAATCGCTTGTAATAGGTACGGGCCGGGGCGTAAAATGTAACACCGCAACGAATGGGCTTTCGAAAAATGAGGCACGGGATAGATTCTCATATAGTATATTTTTTTGCTGCTTTTAGTTTTTGTCGTGACAAATGTCAACGAACAGATTGCCGCCCCGAAACAAAGCAAGTTAAACACAAAAGCCGCAAAACATTCAAAAATTGTATTGTTACAAATAGAATGTATATTTTGTAAACAACAAAAGATGGTAGAAAGAGAGTGAGACCGCGTCTAGTTAGTTGGATAGAGATAGAGACAAATAGCAAAGACTTGTCGTCGTCAGCGTCTTTATCGAAATCGCAACGGTACTTTAATTTCAGACAATAACAAAAACAGCAAACGCGAATAAGTCCCAAAAAATAAGTTTCGGCCCAAAGTTCATGTGTCAGCTGGGAAAAATCAACAGCAAATTGATTTGCCGAGTTCGAAAGGCGGAGAAAGAGAGAGAGAGAGAGAGAGAGAGAGGGAGAGATAAAGAAAGGGGAGGGTTATAGAACTAGCAGCTTGGCTTCTTCTTTTTTTTATTTTGATATTTGTCGGCATTTTGTGGTGACTTTGTATTTTATTATTTTCTAGTATTGGTTATTTGATTTATGTTTTTTTCTTTGCGCTTCACCGTTAAACTAACTGCACATTTGCTTTGTCTGCTTATTGGCGCTTATTGTTTTAGTTGATCTCTAACACAAAAATGTTTTAATTATAGAAATAAGTGTCAGATATTCAACATTCGATTTGGCTGACAGCTTTGCCACATTTGTCGTACCTTTGGTTACGGTGCGTTCAGGCGCTATTTCTTTTTTTTATAAGAATAATAATTTATTCATCACCTTTTGTCTTAAAAACAATTTGCCATGGCAATCCTGCAACAGAGCTTCTAGAATCTATGAGCTCAAATCATTAAAATAACAAACAATAAAAGCTAAATACCTTAAAGAGTAGAGTTAGCCGATGGTTTTTATTTTTTTTTTTAAGTCTTCCATATTGATCTCACCAATGAAATAAGTAATATGTTCATTTTATAGTAAAAGTTATGTGAGAAATGCTGACCAAAGAACTTTTTCTAAACAAAAATAAATGTAAATAATAATTTTCAAAACAAAACAAATATGATATATCATAGAAAAATTAAATTGACAAACATTAAAAATTACTAAGTGAAATAACATAACAATATAAAAAAACATAAATTTAGAAATATATTTCTTTGAATTTATAATTCTTATGAAAACCACATTGAATCATTAAAGTTCATATTATTATTGTTGTTTTCCCCTTTAATGATTATCATAATTTATTTTGATAAAAAAAAATTAATTAAAAAAAAAACGGTTATTAATAATGTTATTTTTGCTTGAAACAAAACATAGCATTCCTTTGCTATATTTATGTAACATATCTAAATTAATAATAATTGAAACTTGGTCATCAAAAACAGCAGCTTCCAATCGACAATGCTGTTGTGTATCGATAACAAATAGAAAGCAAAGGAAAGCTTCTTAGAGTTGAGTTTTATTTTAAAATTATCAAGGCTGCCTCGGAAATCGCAAGTGAAATTGAATTCCGCTTAAAGCAATTCGGCGTGGAAATTTCCAGAACTCCGCGGGATTTAAGTGTTTTTGTATGTTCGCCAACTTTTTCGAACTTAAGAACTGCTAAGGGTTCAAACTATCGCAAATTAAACTAGCAATCGCCAACCCTCGCAAGTGTTTGTTAGGCAAATATTTCCATTGCAGAACAAGTGATTTTTATTAGATTACAAAAAATGAATCATTATTAACAGTCAACATATTTTTATACTCGATACCAAAGGTAAATTGATAAATTCGATAACTCAAAATGGATAAATCACCACCTATTTCACAAGTCCTTACAGCTAGAACTAACAAATTTGGTGAGAAGAAAGCTACGAACAATCCCCAAAAAACTGCATCAAAAATTTTGGATCCCCAGCTCACCCATTCCGCCCCTAGTCACCCGCAGTCTAAAATCAGAAACGCTTATATCATCCACATTTTTGGGGTAGCGCCACCAAAGTTGGCGCAAAGATAGGTGATGACGACCGCAAAAAAAAATTCGTAAAAAATAGAATGCCACGCCAATCCATACTGCCATGATAGGCAGCGTACAGCCCTGCCGAATCCGCAAACCTTTGCAATCCGGCCTCTTTTTATCTCTTTTACAATTTACAATTTATTTGTAGTAAAGTGAATAAAGATGTTTGTTAAAGTAGTTCTACAGCATATGTATGTATAAACAAATGTTTATAAGAAGAAAATTCGTTTGAAATTAAATACAAAGTTACTCAAGAGTGCAAACATGTTGAAGATCAGTAGTTGTTCGCAACTCTAATACTCTTAAGTACAGTTGTGTTTCAATCTGACTAATGAATTGATAGCACAATTGCACTGTTGCCGCCAGATTAGGCCAAGCCGATCATCAGCCAAAACAACCACCAGCTTGTGGGCCTGATAACTATCAAGTCAGTCAGCCAGCGAGGCAGTTAGCAGCCTGTAAACCGTTTTAATGAGCCATCAAACGCAACAGCAGCAACCGCCTAATCATTGTTTATGTTTATGATGAGTAACCCCAAAGCACCAGATAGCGGCCAGCAAGCCAGCCAACTGCTGATGTGGCAAGTGGCAGGCATTACGCACTTAAAACTCAAGCAAGTCTTAGTCAGTAATTGTAAAGTGTTGGCAATGTGAATTTCTGTGTTTGTTTGTTTGTTACAAGTTTTCTGCTTTGTTGCAGTAGTGTGGCCTTCCTTCCTTCCTTTCTTCCATGCAAGTGAAATTTATGCAAATGGCCTGGCGATGCCTGCCTTGAAAATTCGTTTGCTCGTTGGGCTGTTGCGAAATTGCCTCTGTCCCAAGCGACAAACGATGGAGGCGTCACCTGCTGTGTGGCATTCGATTGAACTCAAGTGTGCCAGTTACGCCGGATAACTAACTCTCACCACACATACGACGGTTGCAGCGAACACGTGACAACGACAACGGCAGCGGGTGGCCAAATTGAATTAGAAAAGTTTTCGAAATTGAATTGCGACTGCAAGCAACAACAACAACAGCAGCTGGCAATGCAAATGTGTAGCAAGAACATGCAAAGCAATTGTGGGTGGTGGTCGCATTGCATTGAACACGATGCTAGAAACCACTGTGGTGTACGAGTTATTTGTATTACACAGAGAACAAATAAAATCAAAACAAGTGAAAAGAATTAAGTCGAGGCAGCTTGAAAACACCAAAATTCAAGCATACAGATATTCAAGAATCAAAGTAAAATGTAACAAAAAAAAAAACAACAAAGATTTATTGTTTATTTACTACCTGCACAATTTAAACCAGCTTCAAGTTCAAGTTTCATGTTTCCTTAAATCAAGATCAAATGAACTTAAAGAATCTTTCTTGATTTGAAAACGACATTCTTCCTTTGTTTTTTTTTTTTTATAAATTGCGAAAGGTTTAGTTTCGAGTACAAAATACTTGATTATTTCGATAAGTGCACCACAGTGCGAGGCCACGCAACGGCAATTGTGTGTGCCACAGCTCAATGCAAATTGTTTGGTACTAAAGTGTCGACATCTCTCGAGGCAAGCATTCTAATAAAGTTTAAGCAATCCCCATTCCCCTCCCCCCACCCCTTCCATCTATTCTATAGGGCAATGTTCGATTGAAGGCTTTTCCTTGCATCGCATCGAACCGCTAATTGGCGTAAAGTATTCGACAACAACAAGCACCGGATGAATGAGGCATGAAAATTGAATATGGAGCTACATACATACATATATGTAGATGGAATTGTGATACGCACGCCAGACGCGCAGGTGACCCGACTCCAAAACTGCAACGTGATATCGACAAAAATACTCTAGATCGAATTAATACTACAACAACAATAACAATAACAATAATAAGAAAAAACATTGCATTGTTTAGTTTAGTTTTTGTTGTTGTCTGCAAATGAGGCGTGTGTCAGATGTTGATAAGGTGTATTGAGGAGGCCAAAAAGCAGGCTACGAAATGCATTTTAATGTTTATATAAGTAAATATTAAAAAGACAAGACACGAAACAAAACGAAAATTTAACTCAAGATACATGATCAACTTGCTGTTGCGGCTTAGCTCAGCTTAATTTGCTTTTTTGAGCTGATTTATCTTAATGGATGGACAACAGGCTCCATAACAATGGGCCGCAATGTGCAAAATGTGCATATAAAATTTAACGAACCTAATTTTGGTGAAGGATGCAGCAGCACTCAGTTTGCTGCGTTTAGTGTTTAGTGTTTTTTTTTTTTAACATTTTGGACGAGACATCATTAAGATTTGCGAAACACAATTTCCTTGATTTGTAACTAGTTTGTAACTTGCTTCTTATAAATTTCTGTGTGTTGCAGTTGGATTCTTGTTGCCTGCTTGCCGCTTTGAGATATTTATATATGTACATATGTATGATTTCTACTCGTCACCAGCTACAAAATGATTATAATTGTATACTCTTGACTCGCTGGTTCTCAGTTGTTGTACTTACTCGTTACTTAAATAACCCAAAAAATGGCAAGTATAACTATCGTTAAATGAACGAAACTCTGTTTGGGCATAGTAGCCGCATCAAAGGTGTAGTGTATGATTCCCCATTCAGTACGCAGCACCATTTTCTCCAGATCCGAACCCGAGACGCCATCTCGCTCCAGTACACACTGATGCATTAGATCATCCGGCAGCTGAATGTGAAATGGAAAGCAAAACATTTTAACCGATTTGAGTTTGACGGTACGTCTGCCCCCAATGCCATGCCAACATTGATATCTATGCATGTCCACCAACTGAATGCTATCGCAATCATGCAAATCGGATTCCTTAAGGGCGGCCAAAACATATCGTCCCGATGCAGGCATAAAGAGTGCCATCCGATCTGTTTGCTTCATGTATGTATCACGAAATTTCGTATATGCCACTAATGGAAAGTTGCCCTTGCATTGCATATGCATCAGCTCGCCAGAGGTCTGCAGGTATTTACAGCGTTCCGGAAAAATATCATTGGGCGACGACAAAGGTGGTGGTGGTGGTTCCGTTGTGAACTGTTCGCAGTGCCCGCCATCTCCATGTAACAACAGCAGCAACAATAGCATTAACCCCAATCGAACCAACATGACGCAAACGAACAGTTAATTTGGTTTCCAAATTGTACCTCCCACAGACAGTACATACTATACTATAATACAAAATAAACAAGTATCTAGAATTTTTCGTATTCGGTTGCTGTGTTTTTGTTAGTCTGTGAGACTTTAAGTTCAGTTCTCAGACACTTTTGCTACGGTTTTGACTCATTGGTTCGTGACTCTTTGGTTTATGTATGTCTATTATTCAGCTTAGAAAGAACTTGGAAAAATGTCATTACTCAGAGCTTTGAGGCGCTGAATTGACTGATTTGACTGATTTGCTGATCTAACTGTTTAATTATAGAAAATTATTTCAATTAAACAGGCAGCGCAAATGCAGATATTACATACATTCATTCATCTGCATAAGTCGACTTATTCTCTTAACTCTTTGGGGTGCACAAAACTCCATTAAGACATTGCTTGCATTCGACTGGGCCTCTTCGAGTAGTTGTGTCCGGCTAATGAGTGTCGGGAGTGTCGGACACGACATGACATGACACGACACATTGTGTACAACTACATACAACATCAGCTGCAACAGCAACATCAAAAGCAACAGCATCAGCATAATACTCGTATTTTAGTTTATTATAATTATTATTATAAAAAAAATGTTTAAATTCAATTTTAAACATAAACCTTAGTTCATAAAAGTCTATTGGGTATGAGGTTTCTTAAGTTGTTAAGATTTAACAAGGAGAGAAAAATTAAATCAAAATTCTAATTGACTTTTAGTTTATGTTATTTTTTATTGTTATATCATATAACAGCAAGTGCTTTAAAACTTCGCTTTTGTCCCAGTTTAGATTCTCTCTCTGCTGTTAATATGATTTTAAATGGTGTTCGACTACCTTGCCGGGCTCAGCTATCGTTTCAAAAACATAACATGCTTTGCATCTATTCGCTCAGTGCACAAGGACTTGGTGATGATATTTTTGTGGTTGTTGTTGGTTTAAATGTTGTGGTCGGGCTCACTCCCCTATTTTTTCGTGGAAACCATGGGTCTATGACTTGGGAGTGTTGTTTGCACGTGATTTCCTGTTCAATGCAACGGCAAATTTAAATATCAATGAGCTAAATGGCAAGCCCCCATCTCCACAGTTTGTTTGGAAAGACACCCAAGTTCAACTTACTAGTCTTTCAGTTGATATTCTTCAGCTGCCAGATTGACTTTTCCGGGCTGCAAGCAGCGTCCAGTTGATGGATCTGTTCAAACTCTGAGCATATGATTGCATAATCCGCTAGTCTCATTGCAGCCACAGCATTGGCCATGTTGCAAATATATACAGACGTCTACTAACTGTATCAATGTCAATTACAATTCTACAACTAGTTGCATTTAAAGCCAACTGTTTATGTTATAGGAATCAAGCAAAAGAATTAACAATGATTAAGTAAAAAAAAAAACACATCAAAATCGTTTTTGTTAGCACTTGACATGAATGTCGTTTTTCTCCACTTATCAATATTTGCAATTTTTCTTTAGTCATAAGCTGAGTTAAACTTGTTGCGATCCTTAGGCGACATGTAAATGAATATGTTATTTGGGTATTCGGCTTTTGGGTGAAACGTTTGGAGATGTAAAAACTGTTTGTAATACAATCAAAAGGAATTATTTACGACCCAATTAGGTAATCATATTCTTGATTAGCATCAACAATCTATCAGCATGAACGCGATTAAAGACACCTTTCTAAATGAGTTACACTTATTTAGAAAAAAACTTTAGTGTACTATAGTTTGTTCAGTAGTTTGTGAAACGATTTTGGATTAATGGCTTCTTCATTTTGAACCTATTGTAATAAGCTTTAAACCTATTGCACTTGCCTTTGTGACAATTTGTAGATAAATTTGACTCCGAAGCGTTGATTTATGTGTTTAAAAAAAGCTTCAGGGGGTAAAAACGAGCGCACCACCCGTTGCGTTTGTGCTCACACTTTATAAGCTTTATTAGCTTAAGTTATTTCGTATTTCTGTAACCAATATCAATCAGCAGCAGCAGCCACAATTATAATTTGTGACAACAAACCAATAATACAATATTCAATTTGTAAGCACTTTCCTTGCTGGCCGAGGAATTTATGATTCAACGGTGAAAGAATTGATTCTCGTTCACCATCCTCAATTTTCGACTAGATTACTGCCCGTGCATGTCTTAAGAGGGAATGAGATCTATTCATCTGTTACAGAGTCGATTTTCAGAATCAATACAATAATGAGTTTATACCAATTCGAAATCATGAAGTCAATAATCAATTCCGAGGCCATTCCAACCCTTATTTTATTAAGCTGAAATTATTTAAAAGCAATTAAAATTCTATTTTTTTAGTAGCTTCCTTAAGAGTTAAGTATTTATACCATTGTTAATTCTATTTCCGTTTGCAGATCTATTGCGCCGGAAAGAGTAAATTTGATAAGCAACTCTTTTATAACTTGCTGCCGTTTCTTAAATGAAAACATTATTTTACTCAGCTAACATGGAACTACCCGCAATCATTAACATATCTGGCTATTTAAAAACTTCACTTGCCAATTAACTGTATTAATTTAAATATTTAAAAACTATATGCTTGTTTCGGTAATGTTCTTTTTGGAAAATATGCTATCTTCGACTTACTGCTATTCCTTTTCTCCCTCTCACTTTATTTCTAGTTCAAGGTGAAAGCAAAATGCAAAGAGCAAAAAACAAAGTTCGTTTGCTAAAAACAAATACGTCATAACGTCAAATCGAAACAAGTGGAAACTTTGCAGTCGGACGGAACCGACTGCGGTTAACACGATACCTGAATTTAAACCATTAAAAGAGGCCGGATTGCAGAGGGATACGGATGCGTCAGGGGTGTACGCTGCCTCAAAGATTGTCTGAAGGAAATGGGGATACCACCAACTATCTTCCTTCCAAATTTGGTGACTCTAGTTAAAAGCTTATGTATATAAGGTGGGGAAAGGGAGTCTGGGGGTGGTATGAGTGGTTGCGGCATCAAAATTTTTGATGCAGATCTTAGTGGGATGAGAATGGCTAACTTCCTTCTGAATTTGATGACTCTAGCTCAAAGTTTTTTTTAAAGTTGGGAATAGGGGGCTGGGCTTTAAAGCTTTAAAGTAGTTTTTTCTTTTTTTAGCGAAGCGTCGGGGCGGTTGGAGGTAGCTTGGGCAGTATAGATGGACGTGGCTTCCAACGTTTTAGGGATCGTCATCGCCTAAGTTGTCACCAAGCTCTAGCTCAATAATTTTAAAATGCAGAGTGGCTGGGGGTGGGATGGGTAAATGGAGATCCAAAATTTTGATGCAGATTTTTGGGTATGCTAGTAGCTTTCTTCTCACCAAATTTCTTGTTCTAGCTGTAAGGATGTTAGAAATAGGTGGATTTATCGATTTTGAGCTATCTAATTTATCGATTTGCCAGCCTCCCAGTTATCGTTGAATCTTAGCACTATATCTGCTATAGCCATAGATAAAGATATTTGCAAAGTTTCAAGTCACTAGATTGAAGGGTGTGGAAAAAAGTTTCGTTCATACAGACGGATGGACCAAATTTGGTAGGAAGATAACTGGTAACGACCCCAAAAAAACTGCATCAAAATTTTGGAGCCACGTGCGCCCCGTGGAATTTCCTTTCAACGATATTATATTTAATGTTGTCTTTCCTCAATTTTTCATTTAAAGCGAAGGGTTTTTTTTTAAACTATCTTTCTATAAATGCTTTTTTTATCCCATAAAGAAAATTTTTTAACATTGCACTGGATATAATATTTTAACAAAAGAATAAATCAACACTTAGCTCACTGAAATAATTTTAAGATTATGAGAAAAATAACTTTAAGACAACTATTCGCTGCAGCTACATCAATACCATCATACTTATTTTCGGGGAGAGACTGGTTTTGTACAAAAACCACATATTATTTTCAATTCTAACTTGCTTCGATGTTGCTAACATTGTGTGTTGTTTACATGTGGCTTGACTTTGTAAGTTTATAGTAAAACACTAAAAAATAAAAATTTAATTCTAATGTCTTACATTTTAAAGATTGTTCGATTTCTATTTACAGTTCGCTCTCTCCCCTTTCCGATCTTTGCATCTCTCTTACATTGGTTCTTTTGTTTGATTATGTTTTTGTTTGGCTGTTAATGTGCCTCGCCACAGGTGGCAACTGCCATGTGCATCAACAACTTCATGGCAGTCAGTCAACAGGTACCTGTTGCAACTCCTCCCTGCTGCGGGGCGGAGGAGGAGAAAGGTAGGTGTTTAATACGAGAATCGCTATCGATCGGAAGTTGGTTCACCATTTACGACTACCTGTCAACGTTCAGCATATTAATTATTAGGTTTTATTTTGTTTTTGGTTTTTTATTTTTTGGCTTGTTTGTTTGTATTTTACATACAGTCAGAAGTCGCTCCAAAGTCTGTGCACTTCCTGCGTCTTTTCCCCATACCTTGTGGCACTTGGACACTTTGAAATTGTGTCACGCGACGCGTATCAGAATTAGTTCGCAAACAAATTCGAAATTGGGTATCGTCACCATTCGAAGTCGCAGTCGAAAAGTCATTCAATATGCGCAAATTGTGCCAGTTTTATGCTTGGAGTACCTTTTAGTCATAATCAACGTCTGTTTACTTATTGCTTATTATTATTGACTCGTATGCACTTGACTCTGTATACCCTGTACGTGGAGGCAGTGCGCTGAAAAGATTTAAAGGTCCATCGATTTTTGTGACACGATTATATTGTTATTTTTATTGAAGTATTGAAATCGTAAGAATGTGCTTCATTAAATTTTTTATATGAATTGTTTATCATTAAAAACAAAATAAAAGAATTTTATTTAATTTAAATATGTATGTTAAACGTTTTCAAGCTAGTTTTTAATTTGATATGTTTTATTTATCTTCTTACCTAATCAACACAATTAAGCATTTTGATGTACTAAAAACACTTTCAACAATCTCATTTTGTAGGGAATACTAAACGTGGCTATGCTTTTGTAGCTTATTAAATATTTTTTTCGTTTTATGCTTGTCAATCGAGCGACCTTCCGCTTGGTTGTCGTCATTGTGATTTTCGTTTGTTCAACCCAGCGGCGGTATTTTTTTTTTTTTGATACGGCAAAGCTGCTGAAAGCTCCGTTAAACTATTGCCCAGTGCTTGTGAAATTTGACTTTTGACGTCTGGTACGATGATACTTTGACACCCGTTTGCCTGCAAGGCATATTATTTATAATTTTTGAGCGTTGTTTGGTTGAAACTCTTGCCTCATCAATCGCTCGTAATTAAGCGCCACTTTATATCAAATTCAAACTTTGTTTGTATATTTTATGTGTTTTTTTTTTTTAGTTTTGTTGTTGTTGTTGGTGTTGTTATTGTTTGTTTGTGTTATCGCAGTATCTGGCTTTTGCTCTTTTGTAAAGCGGCAGCATTCAATTGATTTGTTGCCTGTCTCTGCCACGTGTTGAACGCTGAACATAGAGCGTTGAGCGCGTCTCGGGTTTCGACAGTATTTCACATTGGAAATGGGCGCCAACAGTTGGTCAGACTGTTGAAGAACAAAGGATTGTCCGACAGGGGGCCACAAAAACACGAACACGAAAGCAACAGAGAAAAACCGTTTGAAAATAAAATTACATTAATATTTGTGATATATTGTGATATGAGAATAAATAAATAAATTTGAAATTAACTAACAGAGAGAGAGAGAGAGAGAGAGAGAGAGAGAGAGAGGAGAGAGAGAGAGAGTGAGTGGAGAGAAACCAGGATTAAAAGAAAGAAAGAGAATGGTGATTACAAATACGGAATTGTTATGGTTTAACTGAAAACATTTGTTTCTAAAACGCTTTTAAAACCGAGTGCCTAAAAATTGTGAAACAAAACAAAGAAAATACTTTTTCGACCCCGACCAAAATACGCAAATAAAAAAATATCCCGTTTTTTTGTGCTTATAAAAATGTCATGTAACAAATATTACGCGCAATGCTAGCTAGAATCGAGTGACAGCAATTAAAGCCATATCAAATACGAATGACTTAAGCCACAAACTTGAAGCCAACTATATATATATATATAGATACTCTATCAATATGCTAAAAAAAAAAAAAAACCTAAACAATTTTCAACCAGTTTCTAGCCATTGCACTACGGAAACACAGTCCGAAACCACTTTTAAAATCAGTTTTGCTATTTTTTTTTTGTTAGCCTGACAAAAATCTCAGCTGCTTTGCCACCTGTTGCGCGGCTTCTTCTCAAGTTGGAAAGCCTACTCCTTGCTTTCTTCTGCTGCTGCTGCTGCTGCTAAGACAGGCAGGCTAATAAATAACAGAAATGCTCTATCTACGCTACCGAATCAGCCAGAGCCAGCGGCAAAAGCAGCTGCTGAATTATGATATGCAATGAGTGCGATTTGTTCAAAAAAAAAAAAAGAAAAAAACAAAAAGAAAAATAGAATACTTGTATTTGGTTTCATAGCTAGCTGATTAGCCAAGAACAACAATAGCAATAGCAATTGAGGGTTGGATTTAAAAAAAAATAATAATAATAAAAATAAATAAATATATCTAGCTGGCTGGCTAAGATTGTTGCCCAAACGCAGTCGCACTTGAAATCTGGTTCTGGGCACTGAGCGCATTAATTATGCGTTTTCAACCAGCAAAAGCAATTTTTTGTGTGTTGGTTTATTTCATTTTCTTTATTTTCATTTTTATTATTTTTATTTTTTTGTTGTTTTGCTATTTTTGGCGCGCTGTGGCATACAGCCGCTCTTTGTTGTTGTTGTTGCTGCGGCTGCTGTTTGTGGTCTGAAATTCTTGGCACGAGTCGGTTAATTAATTTAATTAATGTTTTTCAAAAGCGACGGCGGCGGTGCCATTGACGCCACTGATGAGTTTGTTGAGCATTTTGATGCTGTTGTTGTTGTTTTCTAACGGTATCACGAATGCTTCCAAACAGAAGCAATGTGAAGAGCCTTCCGGAAATATCTAAAACACACGCTCTCAACATACTATGTACAAACATATCTAAACACACATATTTGGAGTTTCATCTTGCAATTTCCATATAATTATTCAAATTTTGCTTCGATTTCGATCGATTTTGCGCTTAAAGTCAGCACAAGTTTTGCATTTGATTTTTTTTTTTCAACTATCCCAAACTTAAAGAGAGAGAAAGAAGAGAAGTTCTGCATCTTTCTTTGCCTTAACTTGTTGCAATAACTTGTTCATTTTCTTTTCCTAATTTTGGCTAATGAAATTCATTTGAATTTCGTGACATTAAGACATGTCGCAACATATTTTTCATAACATTTTATCGATCGTATCGTATCCATATCTTCGGCTGGTTTGCATAATGTGGCGCACAGTGCGTGTGAAAAGTATTCGACGCCATCTAGACGCTGCATTCGGGTTCCCAACTGAGCTCAAGTGAAAATTTATTACAATATAACGATCGCTATCTGGCAAAGAGCTGAAAGTAATAATCAAACTTAAGAACGCAGCTTCGTGCGTTTCTTATTTCTTTTTTTTTGTTTTTTTTTTTTCGGAGAGAGAATGCTGCTTCATGTGGTCAAAGTTAGGTCGAATGTTAAAGAACAACTAACTCTCTCAGATGGTTCATGTTACTTAAAAGGCGGATAGAAAAGCTGGTTACAATTCGCTGACTATTATGAAGAGTTTAATTTATATTTCACAAATGACTTCTTACACACACATACATATATGCTTGTGTATTTAACTACGAGTCTATAAATATAAATTTATAGAAATTCTGCAACTTATATATTTTTATGCATATGGGATTAGCTAAAATCGAAAAATGTATAAAAGTTTTGTTAAACTTTCACATCGTTGCCATACTCAAAAAGTTATGATGAGCTTAGACTGCAATATTCTAACTTGTGTTAGGGTATTTATTAGTTTGTGATAAATTAGACATTTTTAGAAACCATAACCATTTCACCAATAAAAATAATTATGATTATCAAAACCTTCTGTAGCATAGTTTTCTAGGTGTTTGGTTAGTAATGAAGGTGCAAAGGTTACCAGTTACCAGTTACCCGAACTTGAACTGAATTGAATTTTAATTGAACGTGAACGTGAAGTGGTACATGAATACCAAGCGATTACCCAAACGTGAACTTAGCTTGAAACTGAAAATGAACATGAAATTGAACCGATTACCCTGAACCGAGCTGAGGTTAACCACCAATCAGTGTTTTACGTTTAGTTGAAGAGATCAGCTGTTTTTTTTTTAAGTTCTAATTCAATTCAAGTTCGGGTAACTGGGCCTCAAATGGCACACTCCATAGTTTAAATCACACGAAATTTTAATTTCTTACGTCAAAGCTTATAGAATATTGCGTCAAGGTTCAAAACCTATAATGAGGTCTTTGGTTTGGTACACCGCAACAAATGGGATTCTCTTTCTTTTGTGCTTGACAAAAAATTAGTTCACGATGCGATGTAAAAATTGTATTTCAGAAATACAGCCCTTATATATACAAATCTTTGCATGGATAAGCCATTTAGTTATTCTTGATCAGCGTAACTCGTTGTTCGTATTCGAACTTATTCTATTTATAAATTCAGATTTAAATCATATGCCTTTTAAGAAGCAACATGTTGAAACTTAAGTTTTTTAGTTATCACGAAGCGATTCTATATTATATTACATATATTTGAAAATCAATTGATTTCAATAATATATGTTTACTTTCTTTCTCTTTCTAAATCTTTTTTCTCTGTTTTTTTGCTGAT
Organism: Scaptomyza polygonia; assembly: GCA_035044585.1. Taxonomy (NCBI): domain Eukaryota; kingdom Metazoa; phylum Arthropoda; class Insecta; order Diptera; family Drosophilidae; genus Scaptomyza; species Scaptomyza polygonia. The sequence goes on along the minus strand of JAWNNU010001345.1, from coordinate 75,979 downwards.
CAAAAACAAATTTGCCAAGTAAAAGGCAAAAATGTGTGCATTGTGCAACCGATTCCGGCACACAATCATTGTTACACGGCAAATTAAGTTTGTTGCCACTGTGCCGAAGAGGCAGGTGGAGGAAATGCAGCAACAGCAAGAGTTGAAGCAAGAATGCCGCGCAGTAGCGATTGTCGCAATGCCAACGCCTAGGCTGACGTCGCTATCAACGTTGCGGCTGCCGCTGCTGCTGCTGCTGCTGCTGGTTCATTTGTATTGATTTATGCGCAGGCGGCAACATGAAAGGCGCCACAAAGTCAAGACGCACGACCATCAAGTGGATTTTCGGGTATTGGGATTGGACTTGGACTTGGCATTTGTGGATGCCACTGCAAATGCCGAGCGTATGCGTAATAAGTCAAGGTTTGATGCGGTAAGGGGCCAAATAAGTAAGACATTAAATTAACTTCACACAGATCACACGCTCGACATGCTAAAGACGACATACCGCTACAGAGCATTGACACTACCATTATCATTATCAGCCAAGGCGGAATGGGGGGAGGGGTGCTACTATTGACTGCCGCAGTTAACAAGCGTTTAACGAATTTTATCTATCAAGCATCATAAATCATAGAAACTGAAAAAAAAGAAAAGAAAGACACTTCTGCTTTAAGTCTAGCGCAACTGTGGTCTTAAAGTTAAATAACAATTTTGGATTCTGTTGCACAATTGGTGGGTGGGGGCGGGCAATGGAGATGGGTAGCGGGAGAGGTAGGGCAATGAAAAATCGCGCTTTTGCTATGCTTGCTGACTTAATTACCCAACTGAGACTAGACTCTCTTAACTCTTAACATATATGTACATATACATATACTAGATTTAATAATTACCTGAGGTAAGTTTTCATATGCTTTGCTTTACCAAGTTCCTCAAAGGCCACATTGGGAAGATTTCTGTTGTTGGTTTTGTTATTCTTTTGTTTTGACTGATTAAAAAAATGATGATGAAAATGCAGCCAAGCGTCCATTATGTTGCTGATAAAACAACAACAAAAGAAGGAGCAACAACACCAGCAATTAGAACTAAATATGCGCAACGAGTGTGCAGTCAATAAAACCAAAAGAATATAAATAAGTATGTATGATATTGTATGTATAGTACTATGTAAATTCTTAACTACTATATGAATTTTTAGCGGCCCTATGACTACCTTCTACTATATGTACATGGAAAAGAGCCCGTGCAAATTAACAGTTTAACCACCACACTCTTCAAATTCTCTCACCTAAAAACAAAATTGTTTATTTCCCAGTGTAATTTTATTATTTTTCTAAACGTTTTTCGATTTAGAGCAAAGTGCAATTAATATTAAGTTCAAATATGACAGTAAAATGTGTCATCATGTTAAAATGTCTGGACTGTTAAGGGAAAATAATGAAACTGATTAGGTGGAAATGCCAATTGATCAAACAACCAAATGGACGCAACCGAATGCGGTATACTCGTAACTGTATTTAAGCTAAGCCAAAAAGCTATCTTCCTACCAAATTTAGTGACTGAAGCTCAAAGTTTGTAAAAAGTGGGGGAAAGGAGGCTGGGTGTAGTATGGTTGGGAGTGGCATCCAGAGTTTTGGTGCTTCTTTGTTTGGCACTCTAGCTAAAAACTGTGGTAGAAAATCTTTTTTGATTTTAAAATGCAGTGGGGCGGTACTATTGGGCGGGGCTCCAACATTTTTGAAAACGTTTTTTTTGCATCAAAATTGTTAATCTTCTATCCCAAATAGGTGGACTTATCGATTTTGAGCTATAGAATTTATCAATTTGTCAGCTCCCCAGCTATCGTTGAACTCCAATCTTGACACTTTATCAGTGCACAGCCAATAGGATAAAGACATTTGCAAAGTTTCAAGTCTCTAGCTTGAAGGATGTGGAAAAAGTTGCGAACACACGGACGGACCGAGACACCATGACGGACTTTGCACAAACCCAATATAGTATTCCTTAACTTTGGTATCGAGTATAAATATGGAGGAACTTTTTTAGTTAAGTGAGATTTTAGATCCTGGGCGTACAAAAACGTTTTTAAAGTCGAGTTATTCTGGAAATCATAAAAATAACTTGATTCAAGGACGTTCTTACTTAGATCAAGTTCTGATTGGTCAGGGTTCTGGATTAATTTAAGTTAGAATATCTTTGCTTTATCTATGAGTGTATTAGACCATAACTTTACAGTTCGACTGAATTTCTTTTAAATGCATTGCAATTTTTGATAATAAGAAAGGATTTGGTATAAATAGGAAATGTACTACTCTTAACACTACTTTTAAAGTTGTTGTATTTGTCAATTTAAATTCGTCAATTGGCAAATTGTTTGGTTTTTCGATGTGGCTTAGATGATATTTGCTTCTACTTAATAGCATTCTATGCTCTTTGCATCTACTGAATTATGTGCAAGCAGCTTAATGCTTGACTTAGTGTGCAACAGTATGGGAGTCAACTATTCAAAAGACTGTCTTACCTCACATTTATTCTAAGCTCCCTTCCGTCCTCTCTTTTTCTTGTTACCCAAACTTCGCATATACCATTGGTAACTATAGATATGAGCGACATCCAATCATAATTCAGTGCCTTATCGCATTTATGTGCAGCTCCATCTCCAGTTTCGTTTGGCTGCCGCAAGGCAACTGTGTGGCAAAGCTGCTAGCAAGCGCATCTTGCTGCAACTTGGCCAGTGACCGTAAACTTGCGACAAAATGTCGCGTGCTCTCAACTGCAGTTATATAACTTTACTATGCCTGACAACTCGCTGACGGCGCAACCATAAAATGTTGCGCTTTATAGCAAACAAAGCAAACAAGCGAAGTGCGTGATGTACTAGCGGCCTATCGATGTTATCGTTTTTATCGATAATTCTATAGCCGAATGCTCTGCTGGCAAACTGCTGGCGTTGCCTAATAGGGTTTCCTGAAAAGAAAAATCCTTTCGCGCAAAAGCGAAAAACTAAGAACATCTGTTGACAAAACTTTGTTGCAGTTTTTTGGGTGTCGCAAAGAGTTACCTTCTTACCAAATTTGGTGCCTCTTGCTTTTAAACTGTGGATATAAGCATTTCTGTTTTTGAACTTCGGGTGGCTGGGGGTGTAATGGGTGGGCGGGGTTAAAAAGGTTGTGATGCAGGGGGACGCTACCAGTTATCTTCTTACCAAATTTAATGGGTCTATCAGTAAGGATGTCCGACATACGTGGACTTATCGATTTTGAGATATCAAAAATATCGATTTGCCAGCCACCCATTTATCGTAGAGCTCAATCTTGACACTTCATCTGTCCCGACCCTAACTTAAGATATTTGCAAAGTTGAAGAGTGTTCAAAAAAGTTGCGTTCATACAGACGGTCGGACGGACATACGGACGGACACTATGAGGGACATTGCACAAACCCAATATACTCTTTACCTTCGGTATCGGAGTTTGTATACTATCTGGAACAAATCGAAACTAATTCTGTAACCCACTGGAACTGTTTGTAATACTTTTTAAGTTTATCTCAGGTTTGAAGATCTCAGGCAACATTCAGAAATAGATAATTTTTACCAACATTGTTCCCACCATTAGTTTATTGCTAATCGCTTACATATAACCAAGTTGATATCGCATATTTTTATATTTTATAATACTTTGAATCCAATGTGACTTTCTTTTATTTACTTAAACTGTTGATTATAAGAGCTGAAATTCAACTTCGATGTTGAAATAAAATAGTTTAAGAACAAATTAATGATTATTTACTAAATTTTTACTTTTATTTTTGACTATTTAAAGATTCTTTTTACTTTCTAGGGCGTTCAAATCAAAGTTTAATAGTTCTTATGAATTTAACAAAAAAACGTTATTTTTAAATGCGAGTTTTAGATATTTTGCTTTTTATAAATTTAAATTCAGAGTAAACGATAATAAACGCATGCCAATGTTGCATTTCTGGGTCATGCAACATGTCGACTTGCTGCCTTGCCACCTTCGCCAACTTGTTGCCACGGCGCGTGGGTGTTAAATTATAGCTATTGGCCACACAGCTGACAGCTGTGCAACTAGAGCTGATGGACGTGGCAACATCCGCGCGTCAATGTCAACAAGTTGCAACAAGCGTCAAACGGCAAGCGTCAGCAAATCCTGCATGCAGCCCCCTGGCAATCAGCAGCCAACTTCTAATAGTTGCAACACAATCACACAAAAAAAAACCCGCCTTCAGCTGCTGCTTTCAAGTTAATAATTGTGTTTTTCGCCGAGCGAGACGATCATTTTGGTAGGCGTCGCTGTGGGCTGCTCAGGGCACTTTGACACTTGCTGGTGGTGTATACTTAATGCCCGGCATTTTATATAATTATGTACACATACATACATATATGTATGTATGTACATGCACCCAGCCACCTCCATGGAGACAATCATTAGCCGCTGCCACATAATTTGACCAAAAATAAAAAACAAAAGAAGCAAATAAAACAAAAAAACTGTGCACAAAGTCTGCTAAATTCAAAGTCGAATGCCCAGGGTCAAAGTCAATAAAATGTTGCTGCAACTGCAACAAACGTTGGCGGCAAAGATGAGAGACGCAAAGCGCGGCGAGCTCTTGCCAGATCCGACTGCCAGCTAAATTAGTTGTCATGGGAATTTATTGTGCCATTTGTGTGCCTAGCACAAAGTCGAATTCCCAACAGAATCTGCTTTGGCCGATAATCTGAGATAGGCAGGCGTGTGTGCTTTAGAGCAATATCATTATCAGCTAACTCAAAAGCACGAGCGGGCATTTCTTTGATTCGAAAATTCGAAAAATCTATATATAATAAAAAAAAAAGTTCAATATTGCTTTGTCAATTTGCCAAATTTTAAGATATCTGCCTATTTAAGAAGTTTAGTTATTTATTATCATTTGTTACCAAAGCCAAAGTGGCTTGTATGACTTAAAGGAAATAGGAATGATGAATTTGTAAAATAAATGCGTTTTTTTTAACCAAGTATATAAGAATTTATAGTTTTTGTATATTTGCAAATGGTTAAAATTTATTTTTAAATTGCGTTTATTTTTCTGTTTTTTTTTTTATTATTTATTTAATGTTTATTATAATCTAATGGTTGTAAAAACCATGCATTTTATTGAAAACATCCTATCCATCGACTGCTTTAACTTCTTTAACATCTTAAAACTTCTCTTGTCATTTATAAATTGGCATATTGAAACTGCTGTTTTTAAAGAAAGCTAGTCAAATATTAAAAATTTTTTTAAAATTTTGGTCTAAAAGCAGTTATTTAAATATGTAATTCTTTTATTATTATTATTATTATCAACTGTAACGAGCTTCTCAAATAAAATAAGTAAGAAATATTTGAGTGTGAATACTTTTGAGTACCTTACATTAAAATGGGATTGTCAGGATTGTCTAACAAAACCTCAAGCTAAATTCATACACAATCGCACTCCTAATAAGTCTAATTCCCTGTGATTCACGTCTTTGGCTGCATTTAAAAAAATGATTTCTCATACAATTTTATCTAGTTTTTTTGTAGTCCCATCTATTTCAAAAGGTGGTTCTTATATAATGTTTGTTATCGTGCTTATATATATTTGTGCTCGTGCTCAGGTTAAGAAAGCACGTTGCCATATCTGTGCGGTGCAAAGTTTTGAAGCACTCAAGTGTGAGAGACTCTTTGCAGACTCAGGCCCAGACTCCTCAGTGAATACTGCTGCAAAAGTCATCATTGCACTGCCCAGTACCATCCTTCTCTAACCCTACCCCTGCCCCTCAACACCCTTTAAATCTTTCTCTCTCTTGTAGAACAGATCATGCGCATGATTAGCCAGGAAAAAGTGGCAACGAACCGAGATCTCAGACAATGTTTATTTTTTATTCTTTTTTTTTTAACTTTTGTTTTTGGATTCTTTGTGTGTGTGTTTTTGCTGTTGCTGCTGATGCGCCATTACCAATTTGTATTAATGTTTAATTATGCAAATAATGCGAGATGCGCGGATTCTCTTGGCCTGCGCTTTCTAACTGTAAACTGTCACACACACAGAGGCGGAAAAGAATTTGTAGTTTTTTTTTGTTTTTTTTTTTATCTTTTTCGTGTGGCTTTTGCTGTCCATTTGTCCCGGGGCGGCCATCAGCTCATCATCGGTTGTGTAGCTGATGAACTCTCTGCCTGGGCTTTCATCGCTATCAACGCAATATATTATTAAAATGCTATTAGAGCGGTGCAGCAGCAACAACAACAACAACAACAGCACCTACTGTCCCAACGGCAATCGCAATTATTGAATCTACCATGTGTATGTGTATATTTCAGTATTTTGCAGTTTTTATACAACATATTTCTAAGCAAACAACCATTAAAAAATAAAATTCCATAGAAAGCCAACCTCATAAATGATGTCCAAATATTTAATCGCGCGGCCTCAGTCCGATCTTATTTTGTCCAACTCAAAATGCCCTTACAAAAGAGTTGAATGATATTGCTTTCAAATGTAACACCTCAATATATTTTGATCACAAATGCAAGTTTATGCTATAATGGATAAAAGGAATACCGTACAAGAGTAGTTAAAATTAAAATATTATTTAATATATTAAATATATTTATTATTGGTTTTGCGCAATGTCCGTCATGGTGTCCGTTCGTCTGTCCGTCTGTCAGTCTGTCCTTCCGAAACTCTGAAACCTTGCAAATATCTTAGGCTAAGGCCGGGACAGATGAAGTGTCAAGATTGGAGCTCTACGATAAATGGGTGCCTGGCAAATCGATAAATTCGATAACTCAAATCGATAAATCCACCTATTTCGGACACCCTTACAGCTAGAATACAGGTACGAGTATACAACGTTTCCACTTGTTTTTTTAAGAAAGGTGCAGCTTATTTATTTGAAACATATAAACAATTATTTAAAAAAAATCGATGTTTACATTCATTAAATCAGATTTCCCCTAGCTAAACCTTAAATATATCACTTTTTATGCCATGAAGGGTATTGAATTTTCAGCTTATTTTTTTTTTAATAATGACTTTGCCTGTTTGATTAAAGCAACTAACGTGTGTGTGTGTGTGTGTGTCACGTTTGCCAAGAAATCTAAGCCAGCGTTTAAGCTCATTTCATTAAGCCAAATTAAGACTTTGGACAAACAAATGCCAAAAAAGGAACGAAAAAAAAATAAATTTGCATTTCACCAAAAATGATAGACCATTCAATACAATTAAGTTTTCAGCATTTTCCAATATCTTGTGCTCTCTCTCTATCACTCTCTTTTTTTTTGCCTGTCGAAATCAACAGTTCATTAGCTAAAGCTCTGGCAAATATTTTGCTTGTTTCAAGCCATTATTGGCCCCCTTTGGGCACACACAAACCGTCGACCCTCGTCGATGATGTATGTTTATCATACAGACACCTCTTCATTCAACTTTAACAGCTATGGAAAGCCGTTATATAAATCTTTTCGCACCGCATCCATTTAAGCTGTGAAACTGGCCTTAGGTTAAAAGATGTTTCCCCCATCCAAAGATAATTAGTTTACTCTTCACTCAAAGCAGGAACCTTACTGTTATATTGCTTTAATCGCTTTATTTGAGTAGCAAATGCAATATAAACAATTTTATATTGATACGCTAATTTTCATTTTTTAAAATATTCGTATTTTAAGGTGGGCACCATATAATATTTATTTAAAATATGAACATTTTCTTTTTTCAATCGGAATGAACTATACATACCCGAATATGAAATATGATGGTATGATACGACGAGATTCTTGTTCACCTAGCTGATACCATTGCGATATTGCCGAAAATATTTCATATGCTAACTGCATAATGTAACTGTTTTAATGTAAAACAAAAAAGCTTCAAGACGGAAGAAAACTTATTGTCGATATGATAAGTATTATAACTGAATATGGTTTTATTGGATTAAAGTTTTGTTATAAATTATATTTTTAACTGCATAGATTTTCTATTTTGTTAAAATTAAAAGTAAAGAAATTACGATTTATTAAAATATACATTTTTAATCTTATATGTTTCATACCAATTATAAGAGTGAAATTTTCAAATTTTGTTTTGAGTAGTAATTATTAAAATCAATGTTTGATGTTCAATTCAATGTTTGATTTTGAGTTGCATAATTTGTATTTGCTTGAATAAATCAATTTGCTTATATTTTAATCAGTGCTGATCGAAAAGAGCTTATTGTTTGCAACTGTAAAATCTGGATAATCAATGCAATAAATGAATATATAAGCTGCTTACAGCATTTAAAAGTATAAACATGAATGTCATTTGTAGCTAACTTGTATATTGTTCAGCCGTCATCGCTTATTGTATTGTTTTGAATGTGGAACAATAGTCGGCGGGGGTGTCGAAGTCGATGGCGACATCTACTTATGGGCCTATTGCATACCAACAGGCGCTGTTGTCCAAGCGACTGGGACAACAACTTTTCTTCTCATTCAGGCCTGGCTAATTGGCATGCGTCGTCGTCATTGTTGTTGTTTGTGTCTGCTTTTGTCGTCTTCGTCTTGGTTGTCGTCTGTTACCTGTCAGCCCAGGAATTTGTGAGCCGAAATTGGCAGCTATTGTGGCTGGAGGAGCTGACCTACTCAGGCGCCAGTGCGCCCGCCTTTTGGCTTTAATCCAAAAACAGTCAACGCATTCGATTTTGGGCTCGCTTGCGTTTATAAACGTACAAAGTATGTACATATATATATACATAAGTATATTTACTTATATATGTATCTGGCAGATACTTTGATTTGTCTCTTTTTGATGCCTCGCTGAAAAATTATCATACACTGCACTCCCTAGCACTCCATCTCTTTCTATCTGTCACATAAAAAATCGTGTTGCCCAAAAAGGTTTTCATATTGCATTTTCAGAGCCTGGCGCTGTCCGTTTGCAACCGTTTAACTGATAATTGATTGATTTATTGCTTTATTGTTTGATAAATAAACCATAAAATGAAAAACAACAAAAAATAAAACTCAAAACATATATACATATATACAAAATCACACATTGAACAAAACGAATCAAAACAAAGCAAAACAGAGGCAAAACAAAAAAAAAATGCTTTAATCGATTCGAATCGCATCGCAACGCATCCAATATAAAACGAATCGAATCGGTCTTTAAAACGCATCAAAAGAGATTAAGTAAGCACTTAAGAGTCGATAATTAAATACCCTAGGTTTTTGTTTCTTTAATAACATTTGTACTTACCTCTGCTTATACTAGTATCCGTCGGTTGTTTTCATCTTTCATTTTATGATCATTACTCTCTTTTACACATTCTCTCTCTCAGTTTTCGATTTCCCTTACCATTAAACACATTGAAGGACATAATATTAACATAAGTAAATAGATTGCTATGACCTTTAAATTTTCATATAGAGCTTCGACAAGAAACTATAAGAAATAAAACATTTAAACTTCAGGTTTTGATGAAATTGTTTCCTAAATAAAATCTAACGTTTGTAGTTATGCAGTATTTTCAGCGGGCTTGATGTCTTTGAAACAAGGTGTTCCGACAACGCGTTGATAAAGCTAAGCCAACCCTACTAGCTTATATTCCGTAACTAGAAATGGATTGAAATTTGGATGAATTGATTAAAATGGAAGCTTTAGTGGTAGCGTTACAAATGCTATCATTGATGCAGAACTGTGATTAGCTGGTAGGGTAAGACTTCCGGCACGTTATCGAGATTACCCAATCGAGATTACCCAATATTGACTATAGTTTCATAAAAGATCAGCTCGAGTTGAAATGATTCTAAACAGAAGGTCACTGATGAGCATGCTTGGCAGCATTCGAAATTGTTTTGAATCTAAACCCTTAGTTTAGTTGTCTGTAAATTTGGTGTACTGACGATAGTTTAGCGTGATAACGTCATAATAAAACAGTTATGAAATGATTGAAAACTTTTAGGCGCGATTGGGGTATCGTCTAGTCGAGAATCTAGCAGAAAGTTTCTTTACATGCTTATACCTCAAATTTATTGAACAAAGAATTAATGCCTGAAAATATACTAGTTATCAGATTTTTAAAATGCAAGAATAATTAACCTTAATTGTCGAAATTGTTGTTGCTACGTCAAAAAAAATTAAATTAAAAATAAAAAAGTTAAAATTACCATATTCATAAAATTCTGACGCGGTGTTGAACCCGGGTACTCATGCATCAAAACATCAGTGTCAAAACAGAGTGCCTGTAACGCATGTGGCTTTCTCGTTTTTGAACTTGCTAATCATCAACACGTCAAAAAACACCCGAAAATCAACTATGAAAATACATAGTTAATTTAACTTTAAAAAATGTTGATTCAACTAAAAAATATAGTTAAAAACAAAACGAACATGAAAAATAATTAAATCAAGGTGCGTTCAATTTAACGTTGAACTATATTAAATTCAACAATACACACATGTTCAAAAATAAAAACTTATAATAAAATGTTTTATTCAATGCCACCATAATTAATTCTAACGTTCATATTATTAAGAATTAGTTTGATTCCTATTTAAATTAAGGAGCAGACATCTTACTTCCGTCCCGAAGCGAAACCAAACCTTGCATAAGATATAATCGCCAATAGCGCAATGGCTATGGCATCCACTTAGTGAACAAAAAACCTCAGGTTCATATTTCGTATTCGGTAAGTTTGATTCAATAAGTTTCCATTGTATTTCTTGCAAATTTTGATATTTAACGCGAGTGAATAAGAACTGACGAATGGGGCATGTTTGGATTTGATGTACCCGAAATGTTAAAATAAGAAATCTCATGTTCAGTTCTAGTATATCTAGTATGATTGAACTTCGAATCTAAAATATTGTGCATCAATATTAAAACATTAACACTTAAAGTTAAACTATGAAACTATGTATGAAAATAGATGAATTAACCATGAACATGCTTATTTGTATAACGCTATTTTCTGAGTGTAGCTATAGCTGAAATGATTGGTTAAGCATATATTACGTATTAAAATGAACTTCTAAATATTATTATTGTGGGGATGCATGCACTGTGATTTTTCATATACTACATATATATAAAATCGATTTTACAATAAAATATGAATGGTATTATTGATTTGTGCTTAGGAACACAATTGGAATAGATTGCATAAAACAAGACTCTTGCATAATAAATTGATCTGATTTATTTATTATAAAAAAATGCTCGATTTAATCGTTAAACAGTCGCTGCTTTAACGCATATCCGATATGCTAAGTGCTTTGGACAATTACGTAAGTAGCTGTGAGTTGATAATAAAGTTGCAAGCAGCCGCATCAGCAGCAAGTGTGGCATCAATTTGCTTTTGTGATCTTGCAACTTGACTCACTTAGCATTTAATGTCAATTAATCGAGCCTCGATTAACAACAGTTACGCATTCAAAGAGTAACCAGATAAAAAATACACGACGCGACGCGACGCAGATACAAAATTGATAAACAATTGATTGTTGTGTTTATTTATTTCGCTGTTTATATATTATTATAACGAACCGGAACCGTGCGCATTTACTCTAATAAGATGCGGCAAATGTTAATTTTTAACATAACAAAGCCCCTCTCGCTTCGTCGATCCCCCTTTTAAGCACTTAACACTTAAGAGCGGTCTGAAGTATAGAAATAAATGTTGCATTAATTTAAAATCGAGCCAATTTCATAGGCGAATCACAATGCTAATGACTCGGACTCTTAAACACTTGCACACACATCCTGCTGGCAAAATTGCAACAGTTGCGGAAGCAACATACACACACATGCGGAAGTTGGTGTAATATGCAAAATTAAAATGCAATTAAACAGTTATTAAAATCAAACAGCAGCAGTAAATTATTACAAAAATGAGAAGCACTTCGATAAATGAAGAAAAAAGAAGAAGTCGATAATGTAGTTGAAGTGCTTTAGAAGAAGAGGCAAGCAAGGTGAAAGGATGCTGTGGGAAAGGGAGGGGGGTAAGAACAACACCAGAAGCAACTTTTACACCAACGTCATTGATTATGGATGCGACGATGCATTTGTTTATTGTGCAAACACGAATTTTATAACCCAATCAAAACAAATTGTTGAGAGAGACAAGAACTACAAAAGACAAAAGTTTGCATTTAAGAGAAAGGGGGAAGGCAATGGCAATAAATACGCTGAACTCAATCAAACATTTAAACATTGTGAATACAAATGTGAAGCAAAAACATATTAAAGAAAATTAAACAAGAAAACTGATAGTATTTTGTTTTTATTTTGAACCACCTCTTATTAAATGCTATGCCAGGGTATTTATTTAACATATTTATATATTGTAAACAACGAAGTGACAATAGCCAAGGCCAAAGTTGATGGTAAGGAGCTAATGTTGGCTTATACATACTCGAAAGCTGTAAGATGAAGCCGGTGTCAATTTGATGGCCATCACTTTGGCCGACCGTCAAACGCATGCCAACAACAGTTTAGTGCAACAATTAGCAACACATTTTCGCCAAAGTGCCACAATCCAGCGACAGAGACAGGGACAGAGACACAGGCCAAACAGACAAATGGACATTCACTTATGCAGAGGCTAACACAGGCAGGCAGCCAGTTGGCCAAGAACCAGAACCACAACAACAACGACTACCCATAACCATACCCATACCCATAGCTATAGCCAAAGCCAAAGCCATAGCCAGGCATTTGTCGGGCTAAGTGCTTGGTTGCCTGGTGCCTGATGCCTGGTGCCTGGTTCTTAATCAAGCGTTTATTTGCTGGAAGAAGAGACAACCTCTGCCGTTGCTGGCTGCGATTGTTGCAACAGAGTTGCCAACAACTACGTCTAATTATTTACAACAGAACGGACACACAACTCTTAGCTTGAGATATGAAACTGGTAGAAAATGCCAAATTATCAGCAAAGCATTCATTACAAAACTCAACACAAGAAGAAGAACTTCTTTAGGCACTATTCAAATAAATGATAGGCGAACCAACCAAATGAATAATGTTTCAAAACTCGCAAAAGTCGAACACTGTTAATTGTGCAGTCTGGTCAGATATGTTTTTAATTGATCAAACAGCTATATACTATATAGTATATGTGCATAAATCCTTTGTCAGCATTCTTTGCTAAGAAAATCTAGCTAGATCCAGTATTTGGTCATCTCTAGCAGTGTGGCAAGAGGCAAGAAGCTGCACGACAAAAGAAAGCTTTGGGCGGATTTGGTGTACTTTGGTTTGTGGTGCGCCAATTGGACACACGTGTTTTGCATTTGTCACCCCTGTCTGTCTGTTGCGGCTGCTTTGTGTGGCATGCAACAAGAGCTTGTCCTAGTTTTTAGAGAAGCTGCAAATTGAATTTATCGCCACTGCGATCAACGCGTAGCAACAAATCAAAGTTAAAGCCATTTCTTCTTGCGATCATTTGAGTAATCATAGATCGTGTTTAATTTCATCGAAATGCATTTTTGAATAATGTAATGCTCATTTATTTTATTAAAGGCGCTTTAGGCGCTGATCAAAAGAGAGAGCAGACAGAAAGAGCCAGATATAGAGAGAGTAAATATATATATACACAAACATATATGAAGCAATCTAAGTGAAAGAACAAACTTTTGAGTAGGTTCAACAACCTCACTAAATTGACAATCAAATCAGAATATAAAATACCAAAACAATCCAACATATCAACACAATTTGAACGCAATTTATATTAAAATGCTATACTTTAGAACATTTCGCAAAAAATTCAAAAACAAAAAATACTATAAGAAACAGGCAGGCGAACAAAGATGGAAAGGCCAGACATATATAGAAAGAAAGATATGAAGACATCAGCTTTGGTATTTAAGCTAAATAAACAACAACAACAATAACAAGCAAACATATCGGTAAAACATAATAAATTTGATTGTAAGCTTTTGTTAAATTTTTTGTTATGATTATTTTTGTTTATTTTTTTGGATAGTTGACGAACAGATTTTGAGTGCGGCCGGCGTCTGCGTCTGTAGAACAATACATATCAGGACTATTGTCTGGCAATCTAAGTCAATACACAATCTTCTCTAATCAACCACACAATAGACCGACTAAAAGAAAACCAGAAACCAGTTGTTAGTGTGTATCTGTGTGTGCGACACGTTGTCAATTAAAACCGTTACCCAATAGTTATATATAGTTATTCGAACTGCTTTTGTTCCAAATCCGCCTCATTATTATTATACTCTGATTCCAATGCTAAGGGGAGCATATTGGTTTTGTGCAATCTTCGTCTTTTTAAACACAACCTAATTCGAGAAATAAAAACTTCGCACAAAATTGCAGGGAAATCGATAAAACCAATAACTAATAACAAGTGGAAACGATGCGGTAAAAAGAAGCCTGGATGCAAAGCGGTGGGGATGGGGCAAAGATTATCTGATGCAAAAAGGGGAGGACACCAGCTATCTTCCTTCCAAATTTGGTGACTCAAGCCCAAAATTTATGTAAGGTGGGCGAAGGGGGGCTGGGGGCGGAATTGATGGACTTGGCATCCAAACTTTTGATGCGAAACTTTGTGGGATTGTCAATTGCTATCTTGCCTCCAAATTCGGGTATACTTGTAGCTATCGTCTCACCAAATTTGGTAAATCTAACTGTAAGGATGTTCGAAACAGCGGATTTATCGATTTGGCAGCCCCCCAGTAATCGTAGAACTCCAATCTTGACTTCTCATCTGTGCCGGCCATAGATAAAGATACTTGCAAAGTTTCATGTCTCTAGCTAGAAGGTGTCGCCATACAGACGGACGGACATCGTAACGGACATTGCACAGACCAAAAATACTCTTTACCGACGGTATCGAGCATTAAAATTTATGAAACCAAATATTTTCTACTTCCTGAACAGCTACATCCATATAGTTGGCAACATTCATCAACATTACAGTATGAACTTTGAACTTAGCACTCACCTCTCAGACTCTTTAACACTCGTTTTCGTACGAATATCAGAGTATTCCGCAGTCTATGGCGTTCGACTGCAACGTATTCACTTGTTTTTTTTTTTTTTTTGTGTTTTGATTGCTTATCTTCACATTTTGTGTGTGTTTTTGTTTTTTGTTTTTTATTTTTAAATTTAATGCAAATTTTACTCATCATCAGTATTGAGGTTGTTGTTTGTCATTTGCTTTTTTGTTTTATATTGGTTTGCTAATGCTTTAATTAACAAAGTTGAAAAGAAAGTAAAGCCAATGCGTTGCAACTATTTAAAATGATATTTCGCAATATTAAAGTGTTTGATTTTTAATATTAGACGTAGTAGTTTAAGCTTTAAGCTTGAGAGAATATATAAAAATTTGTAAGAAATTTTTAATTCGAATTCTTCATAATTTAAATTGCTTTAGGCAACGGTCGTTTTTTAAGAAATCTAAAAGATCTAAACATTTATAATTGGAATTTATAGATTCTGTCAAATCTTAAGAGATATTAAAAGCTTCTTGGATAACAATAAAATCATTTAGCTTATTGTGGGGTCAGCTACAAAGCAACCAATCAAATCACATATCTTTGATTAATGTAATAATAAACACTACAAAATTCTCTCTCATTTTGTAGATGAGAAGCTTTGCATTATGCTTAACAAATTCCAAAGAGCGACTAATTTATTGGGCCAAATATTTGCATCTTCGGTCAGAGCTGTCAATACAATCTAAGCCGGATTTGGTTGTTGGCGTAAAGTTAATGCCCGTTGACAGTCTTAAACATCTCTTCGAAATTGTATGCAAATCATGTTTATCAATAGAGACACAACATACAAAGGAGGAATTTAAGAAGTAAGATGGATCGACACAGAGATAGTTTTTGCAAAACCAATAAAGAATCAAAAGTGTTGTCGCCGTCGCTTAGTCCCGAATTATGTGCGCCAAAGAATCCGAATAATATGTTAACAAGCGCGACTTAATCTTTATTATTTTCTACCAAAAGATCAAACAGAAATTAATAATAGAAAATTGGAAGGTGTGCCAGGAATATATTGAAGTAAATTATCTATTAGTATAGCTAATAAGCGTAAAAATAGATTATATACATTTTTTATTTAAATTAATATGAGTAAATCTAAAATTCAATAATAATTTCTTATATTTAAATATATCATATATCATATTATCAAACAGCAAACGTACTTATATAAATGTTCCTCTTAACATTATTATTGTGAGGTGCATGCACTCTTGTAGGCTCTTCGATCAGACCCAGTTCCGTGGGTCGTGGGTTTCGAAGTCCTTTATTTGGACAACCTGTTTTCTCAAAATTCTGCAAATGCAGGTGCTGTAAGCGGCTGTTTCTAGATTAGGGAGCAGACCTCTGGGCTTGCAGTGTCCTGTTAAGAGCTCGGTGAGTATCCTTAGTCTATTTTTACCCACAGATACAACTTGCTCAAATTGCTTCAGATGAAAGCTATTCAATATACATTTGATAAGTCTGAGTGCAAGTCCACAAAATTTTTCTTCGCTCCTCAGTTCCTGATGTATTCGGCTTCTCCCTTTGCCAGTGTACTTCTCGGCCCCTAGTTGTAGTGTATAAGCCCTTCATTTTAAGAATTGTTATAAGATATTTGCTGTTATCTAAGGAAAACGACTAACAAATCTTTGCTGTTAAAAAAAAATAATCGTAAATATTACAAGAACATTTTTTTCAATACAATAATTTCTAAAAAAATGAACATTAATTGGAAATTGGAAAAAAAAATCATTAGTAAATAATCGACTTAGTGAGAGTTGCGAAAAATATAAAAAAAAATTATGCAAACAAAACATTTTATTATTGAGGCATCAATTTTAAAGATCAAAGGTTGCTTGTGTAAACACAAATCTTAAAGAAAATGTTTCTTGCTATTGCTATTGGCCTCCTCTGGTTTCCGTATCTCACCTCTTAGAAACATCAGATCATTTGAGAAAATAAACGAAGAATATTCAAAATAAATGCTAATTCGGTTATTAACAAATGTTATAAATAACTTTTATTGAAAATTAGCCGATCCCGCGTAAGGAACTAGTTTTCAACGAAATTTAAGTTAGTTTAACAACTTTAGTTTGAATTAATCGTTTTAAAACAAGTGTAAACTTTGCAGTCGGATGCAACCGAATGCGGTTTACTCGCAGCCTGTTTGAAAACGGGTAAAAAGAGGCCGGATTGCAAAGGGGATACGGATACGGCAAGGGTGAAGATGCCACAAAATTTGGTTACTCGAGCTCGAAAACTGTGAAAGGTATACGCATTTGCGTTTATAAAGATATGATGGGCGTTGGACATAGTTTGCCGACCTTGAGCTGCAATGTTATTCTAGCATAATCATTTTATGCTTATTTTAAAGCTACGGAAATTCTTTATCAGTGTCCCTTAAAGAGTTTTCAAATGTCTCTTTCCGTTCACAAATAACAATAACAATTAAAAACTCGCTACTGTGGGATGTTGCATCGAAATGTTTGTGAAGACGTTTTAAGGTTTGACGGACGAACGGTCCGACAGACAACATGTCGGAAATTGTACACAACCAATACACTTTTTGCCTTCTGCATCAGAGTATACTTATCAGATATATATATACATGTATATTTCATATGAATACAGAGCAAGTGCTTAAAGATCGTGAGAAAGGCCCACCAAACCCTTCATTTCATTCATGGCTCATGCCACGAAATACGAGTGCAGTTTGAACGGTTCACAAAATCCACTCTCTCCCCATCATTTTCTTTGTTTTTTTTTCTTATTATGGGCTGGCTGACAATCAACGCGATTGAAATATAGCCCAAATAAAAGGTTCTTTCATTCATTGCCATTCCCGGTGTGCGCTTTGGTTCACAATTAAGATACATAAATTGCTGTAAAAATATCTATTTGCTCCAATTGGAATTCATTCATATCCAGTTCCAGTTCCAGTTCCAGTTCGAGGTCCACAGCTTGCAAATGGGCTGCCATTGATATTAATGACAAAGGCGTAACCAGAGAAATAAATACTAAAAACTAAAGCTGGACTTGATTTTGATGTTAATGTTGGTGTTGGTGTTGTTGGTTGAAGGTGTCAAAGCCACTTAAGAGTTGGAATACATATGAACTGCATTTAACGGCACTTAATCAAAACCTCTAAGCACCATAAATTCAGTTTGTCTTATGTAAGCTATCATTGATATTCTTTAGTAACGTGTCATTAAGTATTTTGGACTGCGTATCAAGTTCTCTTGTTTTTTAATCTTACAGCTGAAGTGTTCCACTTAGCATAGATAATAATGCATGAGAAGAAAGAAAAATCAGCGGTGACGAAGATCTCGAATTAAGAGAACAAATTGAAGTAGAATTACTTGGTCCAAAGAGGTCGGTCAAGTTTGAAGAAAACAAAGTAGACAAATTTATATATAAATAATATCCAAAAAAAATCGAACCTTGAGTTCTCTATAATATAAATTGTGGCAGTCCAAAATCGACTTCATCTAGATTTGATTAAGTTTTGAGCGAGGTGTTTCTTTACCTAGCTTATAATGCTGACCATTTACAAACGATAGGTAGGTGTAATGTTTTTTGAAAAAAAAATCACACACACACAACAACTGCTCAAATGTGAGATATATTTTGACTTTGAACAAAACAATGCCGCAGGAGTTGTACGGCAGCAGAATAAGCTTTTGGGGCCATCTCTCAACATATTTGAGGGGACCCTTTCAAAAATATTTAAATTTCTTTTATTGTTGTTGTGGTTGTTCTCGTTGCTCGTAGTTTCGTAAAATACGAACGTGTATTTATTAGCGATAAAGTATCCAACGTAAATATGTATACAAACAAACTATATACTTTATCAGTGGACAGACGTGGAGTTTTGGGCCGGCCTAGGCCGCACCGTTCAGTACTGGACTGGTTTGTTTGTCTTGTCGTCTGGGAGGGAGGTGATACTTCAACTGCTGCTGGCATAGATTAGAATTAGGAATTTACTGTGAAATTATGCAAATCGTTGCTAACAAATTTTTGAAAGTGTCAAAAGCACTATGAACACTAAGGGAACATGCTATCATCATCATCATCATTATCGTATTCTTCTATACGAATCAGATAGCTTACAACCATACATCTATCTAAATTTCATGGTATTGAGTATTAAGTATTGAGTTTTCTTTGGTATCTTTAGAACACAGATATTCTTGTTGCTGCCATGTCTTGGAAACTGATATCTTTATCTGAAGCTCGTCTGGTAAGCAGCGCAACGAAAACTTATTTGACAGTCTTAGATGTGAAAGCCCGAATAGCAACAACAACAACAACAACAACAAAAACAACGCCAACAACAGATTAGAATGTGAATCGTGAGCTGTGAACGATTCTTTATTCGGTGTTTGGCTTATAGGCGCGCGCTAAAGTTCAACACACGCCTTCGGATGAATCAATTGAAATGCAAATGTCGCATCAGTCGACAAACTAATATTTGAATACAAATTGACAAATCGTTGAATTATGAACGACATGTTATGCACATCATTAGACCCTCTCAACGCCATCAATATGTGTTCTCGTTTCCTGTATCACAACTCTCTATAGATGCCAAAAGTTACATTAAATAAAAAGTGTTGTTTTTTTTGACTGACTGAAAAATGATTGTAGAAGATCATTCAGTTCAATCACAGCTTAAATACAGCTATAAATTGCATGTACCTTAAGCCATAAGTTTATTCATTCATAAAAACATTTGGAAAACTGTTAGTTTCAAAAAAAGTAATAAAATGTAGGAATATTCCAATTTGTATTTGTAATGAGCATTTCTTTGACTTTATGAAGCAGAGATTCTTAAGTAAATGTGACTTTTGAATTCGAAGGAGCAATTATCGTTTACCTGTAAAACGAAAACGAACCTCAATTTATGAATGTATATCACCTTTAACAAAAACTTATAATGTGAAATAACCAATTCTTTAGATTAAAGGAAATTATTCGGGACAGAATTAAATACTTTAATCGGCTCAGTGATGAAAAGACGATTTTTGTCACTGTACCGTTTGAAGTTTTTAAATTTCGGTATTATCGTCCCAATCAATCATATAAGTTTTTAACGTATTTACATATAGCATCGTTCATTGTACCAACCTCATAGTAAAAAAGGCAAAAGTAATTACTGATTCTTCACCCTTTTCATGGTCAAGAATAAACTTTGCAAACTTTAAAAAAACTTTGATCTATAATGTATTGATGGATTTTTTCTGCTGGATATGCCATGAAAACAAGGCTAAACTATCTTTATGTTTTGATTCTAATCGCGTGCTCCAGAGATACCTTAAAGGTCAAAATATTTATATTTCAGTTAAATAGTGAACTCGAAAACGGTGTTTTGCTTTCAATGCACCACACAAAATTACATAGATTATATTTAATATTTAATAAAATCGCCAAAGTTACCAGTCATAATTATCGTTACACACAAAAAATAAAAAATGGAAAAGGCTATTTTCTAATTTGCTTTCTTAAATTAAATACGAAAGTGTTTTATTTTCAAATGAGTCGTATTTAAATATCAAATTTAAATCGGTTTGTTATAAAACCGAAAGGAAATACAAATAGTTTTAAGTTTGATATTACAATACGATTAATTTTAAAATTAATAAAGAAAATTTAAAATCTGAATCTAAAACTAAAATTTTTTATCGCTAAATTAAATATTCCTAAAATTAAGCCAGGTTTTTTTTAACTTCTCTCTATTATATATTATTGAATAAACGTTAAGAACTAAAAAATATGGCTACTCCAAAAGCATTCGGCTTTTCTTTGCGATATTTGCAAACTTTAGTCGCAATCACATAAAGATTTAGAACAGGTCAACTTTTTGACAAGAAACTAGCTCAAAACTCTATATTGATCACTTGTATTAGCCTTATGTTTGTAGCTTTTATTAATTATATCATTTTATCGACAGCCTTACCAATTGAATAATTTATTTTCAAAAACATATACATTTTTCGATAATTGCGTTCTTTTTCATCTTTATTGTGCATTTTACGACTTATTACAATAAACATAACAGCTTTCATGAAGAATGCATTAGTGGTGCTATTATTACTTTCGAATGTTTTTACCACTTTTCCCAAAAAACACAAATATGTATAAAAAAAAAAGTTTCCCATTTGTTGTATCAATAAAAACTTTTACTCTACGTTAAAGTGGAAATTGATCATATACAAATTTTCAAACATAAACTTTCAGGTTCAAAACATTTTCGTTATTTCATTGTTGCCTAAAAGGTTTTAGCATTGTACATTGTACATGAGCTAAGTTTTTTTTTATATATTATGGAAGTCCCCATATTCCTGAAGTAATGTTCGGCTTATATTTCTGTTTGTATGTAGAAATGTTTTGAGTTGTATATATTTTGTGTGCGTGTTTAGAAAAGAGAAAGGAACCACAGTTTAAATGCTTTACAGTCATAATAGATATGTAGATACTTAGATGAATGGTTTATACTAGATGGTTAGTTGCTGTTGCTAGCATAGGTAAACGATTCGACTTGTGGCAAGATGCGCGCTAGTTTAACAAAAATTTTGCAGGTGTTTGTTACTGTTTGTTATTGCTGTTGCTGCTTATGGTTGTTGTTGTTGTTGTTGTTGCTTGGCTTGACATATGCAACAAGCTGTCCAAAGCAAGGCCAGCCAGCAGCTACAGCTACAAAAAATAATAAAAATAAAACTGCAACGTCGCTGCAACATTTGCTGTTGTTTTTGTTTCTGAAGTTGTTGTTGCTGCTGTGCTGGTTCTGCAGTTGTGGCCATGGCCAAGGTCCATGGCTAGCACGACAGCAGCAGCAACTAACGAGGCACGTTGCTAGCAAGGCGGCCGTGCGGCAAGTAGTTGTTTCTATTATGTGTGTGTGTGTGATTGTGTGCCTAACAGTTAACTATGCAAACATGTATGGCTTATATGATGCGGTATGGCGTATGCGCAATGTTTGTTAGTCGCTAATTAGATTGCAACAAGGCAGTAACTTTAGATACTGCTGCTGCTGCTGCTGCGTCTGCGGCATTTTCTTCTACTTCTTTTTCTTGCACTTGGCTCGTAAATCTGCAAAGCGACAGCTAAATGTTTTTTTTTTATATTTATTTTTTTTTTTGGCTGTTCTTTTATTCCTGTTAGTGTTTCTCTCTCTCTCTCTGTCTTTCTCTTAGAAACACACACAAACAAATATTCTGATAATCTATCGTCGTCTATCAAGGCGCATCATGTTGCCAATGTTTCCAATGCTGAAAATGTTGCTGCCGCTGTGCGTTACAGTTGGTGCTGCTGCTGTAACTGCAGCTGCACCCCACCACGGCAATCATTCACTTTTAGCAAAAGCATAATAATAATATTTCAGCTAGTCTCAGTTGCCAGGCACGCGATTCATCTTAACTCTACATACAGATAAAAGCGGGGCTAAGTTGGGGTAAAGAAGCGAGGTCTTAAGAAGCATTGCATTTCGATTTAATCGAGTTCGCTGCTGTCGCTGTCGTTGCTGTTGCTGCTGAGGCTGCTATTGCTGTTGCTGATCTGATCTAAGTTGCATTTAATAATAATCGTCGTCGTCGTCGTCGTCGTCATCGTCTGCAGCCTCAACAAGTTTACAACAGGCAAAACAGGCTAAAAGAAAAAAAAAAATTCAGCTCAAGAACATTGCTGCTGCTGCTGTTGTTGCTGTTGCTGCTGTCAACGTCAAAGTCATGGCAAATGTGCTGCTGTCGCTGCGGCTGCTGCTATTGCTGTTGCTGTTGCTGTTGCGCCTACATTCATATTTCAGCAATTAAAAATCTAATTGACAAATACTTGAAAGACAACGTGCAGGCAGCCGGAGCCAACAACAGCAAGACCAACAGCTTAACTGCAGCTGCTCCACATGCAATGCGAGCAACACTTGCAGCTACAATCTCTTCAGCAATTGCAATACCAACAGCAACAGCACACAGCAAACAATTTTGGCTTAAGTGCAAATCTGAGTGCGGTTAAATGAAGAATATATATATATATGTATATTATTTCAATCAAATTAAACTATACTTTTATGTAAGATTTGTTGATGCTTTAAGTGGGAATCGTTAATCGCATTTCTTTGACAAAAACCATTTTCAAAATATAACAAATTTTAGTTTTTTTTTATTTTTATACATCTTCGATGTGAATAACCTTACTATATAATCGAGAGTAAAATAAACTCAAGTCGAGATATATTAAAATTTGAATAACAATAAAAATTTTTGAACTATCTTCTTTTCGCTCGTTCCTTGCAATTGCAAGACTGACAAACGAATATTCTTAAAGATATTTATGTGTGTACATATTTTCTTTTTTTTTCAGTGCAGCAGCTGCAACTGCAACAGCAACAACAACAACAACTGCCATAACAACTGCAACAGTCACAGCAATAACATTAGCAATTGCATTTCTCTGTTTTTGGTCGCATCTTGTTGTGATTTTTAACTGCCGTTTGCCAGCAACCGTAACAACAACAACAACAACAACGACATCAACTGTAACTAGTTTTAATAACTTCATCTACCTTAGACTAGCGTTTCTTTTGGCTTAAATGCAATTTAGCTGTCGCCTGTCTCACTCCACCTCTTCTCCCTTTTGCAGACTTAAGTACAGTTGAGCCAAGCTTAACGGCAAGCTGCGTGCATTGATTGACCATTGAAGAAAGCACCGGCAGCAACAAAAATATCAACAACAACAACAACTATTGTAGCAACCACAAGAAGCAGAGCCACTTGAGCGATTGACCGCTTGGCCTAACAAGCAGGGCACGTGCCCTATTAAGCTTTGTGGTCAAAAGCACTTGCTGAATGATGATACTCCTGCCTATGGTTAAGACCATAAACAGCTTATTAAATATGCTCCCAAGACATTGGTTTATTTGCTATTTGCTGCTTCAACTTAAGTACATTAATTATGCGCACAACAACTTGTCATCTGACGCTGCTGTTGCTCATTGGGTCAAAACATTGTGAGCTATATCGTATACGACTTAAAGTCAGTTGTTACTGGTTGTTAAAGTGTGCGTTGAGCGGCTAAGCATATAACAGCAAGAAGGGTTAAGAGTGGGTGAAGTTTATTCTTTACATCAAGCGATGTGCTGCGTTACTAATTTCGAAATTATATTCAAGAACTTGTATCTTGTATTACCTACTTCCTGTTTTATACGATCGCAATTTGTTTGAAATGTAGCCCATTTTTCGCTTAAAGTTGTACTTTTTAATCTAGAGAATTTTTGTTTGTTTTTTAAACTTTATTCTGTTCAATACAATTTTAAAGTTGCTCTTATATTTTTTATAGCTTTTTAGTTTATTTAAGCGTTGTTACGTTTTATTTTATTAAAAATGTTTGAAATATATTGTGTTACAAGCAATCATGTCAACTTGTTTCAATAGTCGCCGCTTTATTTTGTAAATGCATCAAATTAATGTTTTATGTCGTTTGAATCAGAGGTGCCACAGAAATCACTTCCGCTTGAATTTCACATCTTAGTCGGAATCAGCAATGCCACATTTTTTCGGGCTAACGGGTTTGACAATAAACAAATAAATACTTTATTTTTTAGCTAAAAAAATCAATGACTACATTAAACGATGTAAATTGAATATGAAACAAAATAAAAACCTCTTCTTCTGCAATGATAAAATCAAAAAGTTTGCTTAACAAATCGTTGGCCAATTCGGTCTCATGGGTCACGACTCACACACATCGCTTCTGTAAATTAAATCTAAAAACTAAGCCACCTATATAATAGGAAATTCTCAAAGATATATCTCTCTGAAGATATAGACCTTCAAAGTTGTCTGGTTTTCAGTATTAAAAAAATCACAATTTAGGGTAATTTGGTCGGCTTCGAGATAAAAAATCTCAAAAGCTAGCAGACGGATCATCATTATTTTTAATTCTATAGATAGATATATTAAAAAAAAAAAATTAATCACCAAATTGTACTGTTTGCTTTGCGTTTGGCCAGGTAAATCGATATTTACCAACTATCCATTTTTTCACTATTTCTCAACTTTGAGGGAAAATAAAAAAATCTATAAAGCTCTTCATATTCACATAAATTTCTTTGGTTCATCCTTAATCGAATGCAAAAAAATTTATCTGCCCGCCGTTGCCCCGTTTTTATATTTTACAAAAAATAAAAACAAAAAAAATAAAAAATTATTTTTAATTTTTGTAACATTAGTTTAAACTTGTAAAAGCCTTTCAAACAAAACATAATAAAACATAAAAAAAAGTTTTAAAAAATTATTTTTTTTTCGTCTTAAAAAATTGATTTTCCATATTTTCAACTTTGCTTACTCATAAATAGGCGCACAAAAATCGTAAAACTTTTTTCATTTTATACGTTAATGAGTTATCTATCATATGTTTTTTAAATTGATCGATTATCTAAAAAAAAAAAAAAATCTGAAAAACGCGCCACTGTGCATCGCCAGATTAATTAAGAAAGAAGCTTCGGAAGATCTTGCGCTTTGTTTAAGCTAAACGCATTTTCAAACTTAGCTCCTAGAACAAAGCAACAACAAAAGAATGAAGTGTGGAACGAGGAACGAGGAAGTCAGTGTTGTGTGGTTTATTGTGGTGTGGAGTGTTAAGACAATCGCTGAGCCGTGTAATATTTCGTTGAAAAGTAAAATTATAATTTCCCTATACTAAATTAAATGTTTGCACCACCTGCACCCACCCCACCCAAAACAAAAGAAGAAGCAGAACCTCTTCCGCTCAACGGAGCTGAACGGAGCTCAGAAAAAAAACAACGGAACTGTGGGGGGTCTCTATGTCTGTGTTTCTGTCTGTGAGTTTGCCTAACAATGTTGTGCTCATTAGAAATGCTGATGAACTTATTAAAAACGAATTGCCATTTAGGGATTTAGGTATTAAGGATCTTTAGCGATAAGCGATGCAAGTGAAAGTCGACAAAAATCAAGGTGACAGCTTAGGTTCAAGGATCAAGGAACACAATTCACACAGCGATAAACGACAGCAATGACAGGAAGATCGAAAACTGAAAATGAACAATCAGACTCAAAACTGTCAGCCAGATAAGCGCATAAGGTACTCCTGGAGCAGGGTTCGGCAAGTAAGAACGGCGCATGCCGCTTTTGTCCTTCGCTACCTGCTCTTTTGTAAGCCTTTATACCTGTTTTGCCGGCTTGTCTGCGAAGTATTCACCATCCTAATAACAATACCAATAATAATAATAATGCTCATAGTTTGCTTTCATGCGAGGGCGTGTAAATTTACGCCCATTTCCAATGGCAACAGCAACTACAACCACTTTGAGCACCGTGGGAATTTGTAGGCGATTCAGGATGCGTCAAGAAGAGGAAGTGCGTTGTCCTAAACTGCCTCACCCTTACTTCGCTTCCTTTGGTTTGCCGTTATTTATGTTCTTCGTTTCTAAGAGCTCAATAATTTGAATTGAATTTGCGGGGAAAATATATACAATGATGTTGCTGGTGCTGATAATCTTGATTATAATTTTAAACTTGATTATATTACAGAAATTACCATAATATACATTTTGACTCAATTGTAAAGATTTTTATTTCAAATATTGGATCATGTTTAATTTACATGTCTTATGTTTATTTTCAATTCAATGCTCTTAATCTTAAAATGGTTTTTTACCTAAAGCAAAACTTACAAAAAAAAACTTTTTCATAAAGAATAACAAATATTTATATTTTAATTTAACCAAATTGCAGTTTTCTGGGTATTAATTCGTTATTCGTTGTACGAAAGTTCGTAACAGAGAAGTTCGATTGTAAATATTTGATATAATATATTTTTTTTATTACATCACAAGTTCATATCAAATAAAAATACCGTTTATTGATTATCATATATAATATTAAACGCAAACAATTGTACAATATTTGTATTGTTATGAATCCCAACTTAGCTGAAAAAAAAGCCGAACACAAACACTTTGAGAAGCTTTTTTAAGTTACTGCAAACGAATGACTTAGGCAACGAACTTGCTGTAGAAAATTTCTGGAGCTGTTGTTTTATGTTTCTGTTGTTGCTGCTGCCTATTCGCAACATGTCATATGCATGTTGTGTGCACAATAATGCTCTATGTGTGTTGTGTGTGTGTGTGTGTAGCATAGCGAACTCTGCGACGCATGTAACCGTGAAAATCTATTTTTCTTGTTCATTGACCAAAAACCTAAAAAAAAAAAAAAAAAAAGAAAAAAGAAAAACGAACCCACAGCAATAACAACAACAACTTGGCCAAGCAGCTTGACTCTTTCACTTGGCTGTCTTTTTGGACCCCGTACGGCGTCCGTTTTATTTTGTCTGTGATTAACGTTGTCTGCGCCTGCAACTTCAACTCAACTAAACTTAACTCGACGCTGGCGTCTTTCGACTCAGTCACGAGTTGTTGTCGCTGTGTGTATGTATGTGTGTGTGTGTTTTATGTGTTGTACGTACGCGTGCTGCTGGCAAAAATGACAATAGCCACAGCAACAGCAACAACAGCAACAACAACAACAACAACAACGGTAATCATAGTTTTAAGTTGGCAAACAAACAGGTGCCCTAATGCCAATAATGTTGCTGCTGTTTCCATTGCTGTAGCTCGTTATTGTTGCTCGTTGTTTTGTTGTTGTCGATGTCGTTGTCGTTGTCGTTGTTGTTGTTGTCGTTGTCATAACATATTGACAAATTGCCTACACACATTTTGGCAACAATTTTTGTGCGGCATAGTCACATAGTCTTGTTAGCTACTGAAGCATGCGGCCTGATCAAATGTTGACAACCGATTGCCAATGGTAAGGCAATGCTGAGCACTGACTAACTGACTTACTCACTAACTAGATGACTGACTGACTAACTGACTGACTGACTGACTGCCTGATTGAGATACGAGCAGCAATTGCTACTTGAAATAAAGTACAACTGCTGCATTTTGGGTGGCATAGGTTTATACAGGCAAACCTCGATAGTGTGAACAAAAAGAAATTTAAAATTTGGAAATTAGTTCACACAGTCAAGTTTGTTTTTTATTTAGTTAACCATTTGATATACATATATGAATACAACTAAGCTAAAAAAACCATTTAGTTGGTTGGTTTTAAAAACATTAAAAATCCATTTCCAATAAAAATGTATTAATTAAACCTTTTTATCAGTGTTTGTAGGTATATAAATTTTTCTAAAGAAAAAACAACGTAAATTACACTGCTCTGAAAAAAGTTATAATGGAGGTTTGAATGTTGTTTTGTTCCGTTTTCGAAAACAAATTGTTATGTTCATACTACAGAAATCTTGATTGTTCACACTGGATTGTGTGAATATAAATTTATAATGTTTTGGTCACACTATCGAGGGTTGCCTGTAGTAGTATGCTGTTCATTGAAGCAGCGCCTTGGCTTAAGCGATTGTTGTTGTTTGTTGGTTGCTACTTGCTACACGCTGATCAAATTTTGTGTTTGTCTCCATTTTGTTTAATCTTTTGTTTTTAGAATTTTTGGACAGCAGAAATCGTGAGTTTTGTGTAGCTGCCGCTGATCGTGATTTGTTGATTTGTGCAATTGTCATTATTGCGGTTGTTGTTGTTGGATGCTGTTCACATATTCTGTTACTGTTTTTGTCTATGTTTTGTTGTTGTTGTTTCCTCTCATGTTTGGTAATTATGCCCTGCGACTTATAACCAAATTTCATTTCCCATTTCACTTGAACGAAAATTATACAACTGCCAACAACAAAAGGAAATTCGAGAAAATTTATTTTTCGCCTAAGATTAAGCAAATATTTGCGCCACCGAACTATATGTATCAAATTCGGTGGGATGGGGGGCGACGAACAGCTGGAATGTGTGTGTGTGGTATCAAATTTCCAACAACTTGCCAACACTATGAACTTGGAAACAGCACCTGTGCCAGGTTCCCACGTCGCACAAACACACAAACAAAACATAAAGCGAATCAAATTGTGTTGATCGATAGGTGAAGACCAACTTTGCATTGCATTTGCCAACCAATATCGCAGATGCATACATTCTGGGAGATGTGGAATATAAAACAGGTAGAATTAAAAAAAAAAAAAACGTACAACGTTGATGATGCGCAGCATCCCTTGTGACAGATTTGTAATAGAAAAAGACAGACAGACATCAGATACAGCAGTGTGCAAAGGGTGCACAACAAGTACAACTCGAAAGGGTTGCTAACCTGGGAACCTAAACCTGATCCTGATCCTGAACCTTAACCTGAACCTAAACTTCAACTTGAACCCGCGTCTAGCGGATGAAACTCTACATTACCTTTTGTTCCTTTGCAAGTGGCGTTTAGGGCGGGGCAACCCTATATCTATCTTGAATTCGGCTTGTTTTGGGTTAGAAATAACGCCATTAAAGCAATGCGGCCCTTCCGCAGATGCTTTTAACACAAAATACCTCGAAATGCTCCAGCCTATAAATAACTGACAAAGTGTGTGACGCTATGGGAAACGGAAGTTTCCATTTATAGTGAAACAACACAATCTGTTCCGAATGGGGAAGCGCGTTTTATTTGTGTGTTGAATCTACCTACATAGAAGGAGCTATAACTGACTGTTTTCCCGGAGTAGACTTACCCCCGTACCCAAGTAGACTTCCTTTCACAAATCTTCCTTCCCTGTGAAACCGTTGAATTATGCATGGAGTGCTTTTTATTACTACTCGGTAAAATCGGTAAAATCGACTCATTTTTGAGTCGCATTAAACTAACAGTCTGAATTAGATCATCCCGTTACTTTTTACCCCTAAACACCGCATAAAATGTTGCACCACTAACCACTATGTATTTTGTTGAATTTCAATATAATTTTTTATATTAATTTTAATTTAATTTTTTTTAAATTAATTTTGATTTAATGTTTGCTACTCATAGTTGACAATAAATAAATAAATATACATATATAGATAATAGATTAGGTATGGTTAGAGAACAAAAAATTATTTATCCTTTATCCTTAAACGTATTTACTCCCCGTTAAGCATTTCAAACTAAAGTTCAAAAAATTAAAAAACAAAATCTTTAAGTTTAATTTAATAAACTAATATTGAGACAAGCTAAACCAATCGGCAGATTTGTGAAAGGCGTTATCTTAAGAGTTTAGGGTGAAACGACAAGATCAATACAAACAAACGTATTTTGAATAGACTTTCCCATTATGTTATATTCCAAAGGGAATCAAATTTATTAGCCTCAATGTTTTGTGTGTGTTTGCGTATGCAAATGAATCTTGGCTGTGCCGATTGAGCTGACACCTTTAAGAAGTCGTTTATCAAAGTGATATGCGACCTTGCTTGTTGTATAACAAAAACAAGCCAAACTTACTTTTGGACCAATTAAAATTGTAAAGAAATTGCTAACACAATGGGCTCAATGGAGACAGAGGCAATACAATAACAATGAATTTAACATTTTTTTTTTGGTAATGGAATCGAGATTGAAACGAATCATATCAAATGAAATTGATCCAAAGATAAAACCAATAACAGAGACATAGAGAGCGGTGGGAGCTGCATTCATTAAAAGTCAATAAAAGAAAATAAACTCATTTGCCGCTTAGGGAATCCCGATTGAGCCACAAGAAAAGTCAAGCGAAGACACTTAAAAAATTAATTCAATCAAGTTAAAAAGAAAAGAAATTCAACAAATATAATAAAAGACTAAAGACCAACAAATTAACTGCTAATATCTTTAAGAGAAGCATGAAAATTCCGTATTTCCCATAAAATTAATCAAATTCATATCTCGTTTGGCCTATTCAACATGAACATCGAAATAAAATAGAATTTTTTTTTATTTCGCTTTTTCAACGAATTCAGTCACTTAAGTTATTAAAAAGATGGTAGCAAAATAAAAAAAAAAAATGTTTTACGACAAAATTTAAAAAACTTTCGACCTATGAAAGATATTTAATTAAAAAAACAGAAGCTGCAGCTAGCACTCGTAAAATCAAATAGTAGATTAGAAATTGATTGTTGGCCTTCTCTTTAATAAATATATATGAAAATAAATCTGTGGATCGATACATAACGATTGTTAGCTTGATTTTCTTATGCAATTAAAATGCAGTAAAGCATTTTTATGTTTTAGAAAATGTTTGCGTCAATGTTAATACAATTATTTTATGTGTATGTTATTCGCTGTGTTTGAATATCTACTTAGTATAAACTCAATGCTTTTCGTTTCAACTAGTCCAAGCCATAGATTAGATAATGACCTGATCAACTGAGAGAGTTAAATTCATTCTTTGAATTCATTACAATAGGAAAAGTCTCAAATTAATAGAACATAATATTAAATTAAACAAATCTTGAATTAAGATCGACATTTTCAGGTCTTAGCAAATTCATTCGATCTGGTTTCGTTTTTTCATAATCTGATTAACAGATAAAAAAAAAAATTATATTTGCATCCATTTGCCGACGTCTAGTTTGGGTTAAATCGAAACCACCCAAAAACACCGCGCATAACACGCAATGTCCTTTTATTTTGTTTTTTTTTTTTTTTAAGTTTTTATCATGTTTTTTCTCATTTGATTGGTTTCTTAGAAAGTCTGTAAAGTATTGTAATAGCATATGGGTCAAGCGGCCTTGCGGTACATAGTCTGCAGGAAGAGTCATTATTAGCACCAAATATGATAAATCAATTGTTGAGCGGGTCTATGAGCTTATGAGCAAAAGTTGTGTGAGGGGAGGGGGGGTTGACAAGGCATACTAATGCCATTGGCTGGCAGCCCGGCAACCCTCTAGCGTTGCGAATCTAACAACAACTAGAAGGAACAACTTTTACGGCGAGTCAATGAGACAAACAGACAGACAGATAGACATAAAGACAGAAGAAAGAGACACCGTAAGACAATCACTGAGGCGATGAGACATTGCCATTGGGTAAATGGTTAGATGGGAAGATGATCGTAGCCATTAATGTTGGCCAGGCTAGGCCGATGGCCAATTGAGCTGCACATATTTAAGCGCAAAATACGACAGTTATTATTGTTGTTGTTGGGATTGCTGATCGCCAAAGCGCAATCAATTAATTGACAAACAGCCCCATTAATCGAGGAACCGACGTCGATGTCGATAACGATGAATCCTTCTTCTTACTCTTACACTCCCCGGTCAACTTTTTTCCTTTTCGATTTTTCTTTTTATATATGTGTATATAAAGTCTAGTGTCTGTGTAGACTGAAAATGTGTGTCTACTGCTGTTGTCGCTGCTGCTGCTGCTGTAAGTAATTGAAAAATAAAAGAAAATGCGCGAAAATCGCAACGCATTAGCAAACATCATGCAAGGGGCCGAAGCGTGTGAACAATTTGGCCATCGATTCGTCGCGCCTGTCTTTTTCTCTCTCCCCTTTCTTCTCTTTTTTTTTTGCCCAAGTATATAGTAGTCTAAAGAAGTACCACAGTGTGATTCGCATTCGTTCTTTGGTTCGTTTAGTGCATTTATAGCCATTTGCATTTTGCATTTTGCGTTTTTTTTGCTATTTGTATGCGTGCAGCGTGGATATACGCGTTGCCTATTTGGCGCCTCGCAGAAAACACCTGAGACGAGTCGTCTCTGTGAGCGGAGTGGACAGGAGTGGAGTGGAGTGGAGTAAGGAATGAAGTGCGCCTGGCCCCTGGCCTGGTCGACGCTGGCAGACGCTGCACGATTCACCAAATGAAAATATAAACTTTAAATTTCCTTATTAAATAACGGTCGTCAAAGCGGCATGCATAAAAAAAAAATACTATGTATGTATGCACATACACACATCATGAAATAGTAAGCTCACCCATTCGAAATCTCTATCTATCTCTCTCTCTCTTATTTTTTAAGCTGTAGACGAAGCAGGTGCTTTCCATATTGCATTAGAGTTTTTTTTTTTTGTGTGGCAAGGGGTCCCTCCTGATCAGCTTGGAAGAATCTATCAGGAATTGTGTTTGATTGCCAGCAAGTCATAGCTCAAACGTGTGTTCAAATAAATCAGCCAAAACAATTTTTAATACTTTGAAAACTTATGTATATTGAGAGCCAGTTGTACCTTCTTCTTTTAGTATTTGTAGTAACTTATTGGAAAAATATATATTTATTTTCTTTTATTAAATGCCACTGCAGCAAATCAAATACTAAATCAAAACGATAGTTGGGAAACTTGTTTCATCCTACATGAAAAAGATTGATTACTAGGTTAATAGAATGCTTGATCGGAATATAAGGGAGTTATATATAACTAAACATAAGTTCCCAAGTGGATAACACTTAAAATATAATAAAACATCGAATAAGTATGACTTGAATTGAAGTTATTATGTATTATCTTCAGTCAAAACTCTTAGGTCACAATTTAATAAAAACTTAATAAATTAACTTATTCTTTGAAACACTTTGAATTTTGATATTTGACTTGAGCTCAGATAGAAAAAATGTCCTGTTTCATAATTTAATAAACCTAAAAAACAATAATAATATCGTTACTAATTTAATTTATAAGAAGGTTTTGCTGAATCATTTACCCGCCGCCTCATAATATTGTACCAATTACCAATTTGAGTATTGTTTAATCTGATTTTGATTGATTGATTTTC
The DNA here is from genome assembly GCA_035044585.1 of Scaptomyza polygonia. Classification (NCBI taxonomy): domain Eukaryota; kingdom Metazoa; phylum Arthropoda; class Insecta; order Diptera; family Drosophilidae; genus Scaptomyza; species Scaptomyza polygonia. The sequence goes on along the minus strand of JAWNNU010001345.1, from coordinate 42,384 downwards.
GCTATTCGATAAATTAGTATAAAAAAGATGTGAAAATTAATCTTGCGCCCACTGCATTAGGAAAATTTATGGAATACAAATAAATATTGCATGCGTGTTGTAATCACTCGATACCAAAGGTTAAAAGTATTTTGTCTCTATCCGTCTGTATGAACGCAAATTTTTTCGTTTCAATGGCCGGCACAGATATAGGGTCAAAATTGGTGTTCTACGCCTACTGGGCGGCTGGGAAATCGATCAATTCGATAGCTGATACTCCACATAAGACCACATATTTTCCACGTTCTAACAGCTAGATGCACCAATTTTGGTGGCAATATAGCTGGTAGCATCCCCGAAAGATCTGCATCAGCCAATCTTCGAGCATCGTTCGCATCGTTCCCCCAATCAGGCCCCTTTCTACTCGATTTTAAACAGGTATCGAGTAAACTGCAGTCGATTGCGTCCGACTGCTGCTACGTTTCCTTTTGTTTGTATACAAAATAAATAGCTTTCTGCATATTTAAAAATGAGCGTTACAAGTCTTTGATCGGAAACCAATACGAGACTTGACAATATTGAAATAAAAGTGTTGCAAATCACATTGATTAGTGTAAGCAAACTAAAAAACAATAATATGTTTTGTTAACTCTTTTAATACACTTAGCACTTCTGAGTTTTTTGTGTGAACTAATTTGATATGAATGGCATATGGTATGTGGCAGATGTGCACTCAACCCATTTAAAGGGCCTATATTTTATCTGATGATGGTGTTTTATTTTGTTTATATCTTATTCATGCTCAATCTTTAAGCAACCTAAGGCAAAACTATTGAATATCGACATCGGTTTTTTTGCAAACTTAACAGAAACAAAGTTTAAACAACATTTATGGATCACAAACAAAACTATAATTTGATTTGTAAACATTTACAAAGATATTTAGAATTTACAAAATAAGTGAAATCTTTATAATTGTCTAGAACCTTTATTTAATGAAGATTACATTAATTTAAGGCTTTTTTTTTTAAATTGAAACAGCATGAAAATTCCAATACGCAATTCTTCGATGTTTGGAATATGAAAATGATTTTGCTGCTGTTGCAGCCGTTGTTTATTTGAAGCATTTAAGCAAGTAGCCATCTAATGAATTATGCAGCATCCAGCCAGCTGTATTGTGCTGTATTGCATATTCAGATTAGTCGACAGTTGGGGCAATACATATATGTATACACTTACTATATGTCCAGGCGCATTGTTGTTATTTGCATGAGAAATGTGTCGTGGGCAAACGTGGAGTTAAGCAAGTGCGAAAGCGACATCTGACAGGGGACAACGGACAGTTGGACAGTTGGACACTGTGGATGCGACATGAACTGAACAGCACAGTGTCAGCTTCCTAGGTTTTCTAGAGATGGCTGCACTCTGAAGGCAGTCAACCGCATCATCAGCTCATCATCGATCACGGCGGCTCTGTGGTCCGCAACGAGCAACAGATTGAGGAAGACAGATCGTTAGAGAGTGTGAGAGAGACAGAGATGCTGTCAATGCCAATGGCCTGCAGCCAAGTGCATTAGATAAAAAAAAAACACACACACACACACATGTTCCCCTCTCGTACCCACTTTTTGCCTGTGCCTCTTGCCGTTCCGCTGTTTCCCTGTGTAACAGTAATTTGGTGTTTTACTTGTTCTTGCGCGCCAGCAATCACACCTATGGGAATGTTTCTTACACATGTCTGATGGCAATGCAATGGGGCAGCATCTGAAATTCCAGCATGCACTTTGAACAGCATTTTCCACAGGTCTCTCCCTCTCTCTCGCCCTCTCTCTGTCTCTGTCGTCGTCTGTAGCCGTCTTCGTCGCATCAGTTGATTGGAAAATTATAATTCTTTGCTTTTACGCTTCGCGCAGCGTTATGATTTTTATAAGTCTACCTCTGTCTAAACTCAAACCCCCCCGCCTCCTCTTCTTACTCCATCACTCCGTTTGTTCTGTCGGCATTTGTCGTCTTTTGGGTCTATTAAATAATAACTTTTTCTGTTCGTTTTATTTTATAGTATATGTTTATGTACATAACTTTTTTTTTTTTGTTTGCTTGTGACCACTTTTAATAACTGACTCGACGACTGTTTCTCTCTACATCAGTCAGTCAATCTGTCTGAATGAATGCCTGACTTACTGACTTATGTTATAACCAATTCAACATCCCCCCCCCCTCTCTCTTCACCTATCTTACAACCGACCAGTCGCATTTCTCATCTCATCTGCTTTTTTATATATTTATTTTGATTTTTGCCGGCTGTGTAGATGCGGAAATAAATGCGCTCGGTTTCTTCAACTTGTTACATAAATCGTAATTTTCTATAGCCTCGTTCTTAGTATATCTAATGTATATTGCATTCTGCTACCCGTTTTTCGATCTGCACAACTGCCGCACTACATAACTACCCTGTAGAGGATAATGAGGATAATTTCATAGTTAATATAAGTTAATGGTAACTTACTTAAAACAACGGTTTCGCATATAAGAAGTAATTGAATAAATTATTAAGAAAATCTTTCAAAGTTTTGTATAGTGTTTTCTTCTTTTTTTTTGTAATCCTATAAGTTTATTGTTATTGAATTATTTGTTATTATTATTTGCATTTATTTTTTGTCTTTTTTGAATTCATTTGAGTATATTATGTTCTCTGACATCACTGAGTGGCAAGCTACCTCGACCTTTCCCCAGCCATTTCTCGACTCGGGTTCCTACGAGGTGTTCACATAAATTATAATCGCACATGTCATGGGCATTTCTCTCGCACTTGAACTTCCTGCATGACCAGCATTAGCCGTGAGTTCATAAGCTCGTCCGATGAACCATCGGCTGCATCATCTCTTCTGTTCTGTTCTGTTCTGTTCTTTTCTGCTCTGCACTGTTTTGTTTCCCGCGAGGTGCTGATGTTCTAGGTGGGGTGTTTGGTGATCAACGTTCATGATGTGATTAGGCGCTTTCTCCTTTTTTTTGTGTTTAATTCTGTATACCGTCATTTGCTACGTTTGAAAAATAAGAAGGAAAAGCTCTCAACAGATAAGGTGAGAAACCAGAAGTTCAGATTGACACTACCGGACTGTGAGACTGCAGATACTAATATTGCTTATACACTTAACAGGTTACACAATCTGCAAGCCAAAAATTACATTCGGATGTCTTTATTAGTTTCAAGGTGTAATATTAGAGACTTCTTTATTTCAAAACCTTACATCAAAAAAAACCGTTCATCTTTATATATTTATAAGGTATTGTTACAAGCTGTTATTCAATACTAGAAAAGTGTTCCTTCGTCATCTTCTTTGTTCACCGAAGCACCTTGATACCGTTTCAAAACAAAAATTCTTTTTTTTTTGTATTTTGTAAAAGAGATTCGTGTTTACAGAACTTTTTCTAAAAAAGTACACGCTAGGATACTTTCTTTGGCACACCAAAGATTATATACTTTTTACAAGTAGTTTTTTGGGGGCTGTTAGTAGCTATCTTCTCCCTAAATTTGGTAGTTCTAGCTGCAAGGGCGTGCGAAATCGCTGGATTTATCGATTTTGAGTTATCGAGCTTATCGATTTGCCAGCAATCCACTTGTCGTAGAACTGCAATCTTGACAGTTTAATTTACTAAGCCATAGATAAAGACATTTGCAAAGTTTCAAGTCTCTAACTTAAAGGGTGTGGAAAAAAGACGGACGGACGGACGGACAGACGGAAATTGCACAAACCCAATATACTCTTTACCTTCGGTATCGAGTATAAAGAGCCAACAGATTGCATTTGTTTGACCTGAATGATCTATGTGTGCAACGCAACCCTTATTACACGCAACTCATCGATTATTGCAACACCAAAATTCAAAACAATAATACCAGCGATTAAAATGTGTGCGAAAGATCACCTTTTATACAAATGGAAAAGTAGACAGACAGGCATAGCTAATAATATATTGACTCGGTTGTTAATGCTGTTCAAAAACTTAACTTAAATCAAGTCATTCCTTGCTCTCCGTTAAAAACGATTCGCTTTCGTATTTCTTATTCTTATAGCCTTCGTGCTAAAAACCCTTTCTTCTTAAAAATGATTGTACTTGGAGATTAACTCTTCTGAATTTTGACAATATTTCTTAAATAGCTAAATTGAAAACTTGAACGTTTTGATTTTTTGAGTTTAAGGATATCTTTATTGCGTAAATATAAAACTCAATGGAATGGTTCAGCTTTTCATTTCAAATTCGAGGAAGCAGAGGCGGAAAAAAGTATTGCCTGTAAAAAGCAAAACAACAGACACTCAACACTAGATAGCCCGCATATAGCTTTGGGCTGTCCAAGGCCTATTGGTCATTCGTCTAGCAATGACTTTTGTATTGGCCTATAAAATTCCACAGTGTGACAGCGCGATCAGCACTTAAAAGCCTGTCAACAGTTCCACTGACCGACCAACTGAGCAATGGAAAACCAAAATCAGCCAAAAGCGAAACTGCAGCTGAAGGAGTCGAGTCGAGTCGAGTCGGGTCGAGTCGAGTCAAGAGTAGCACAACGTACATTATGTATGTATGTGTATGCAACAACACTGCGGGCACACTATTTTGTGTTATTCGTATATGCCCTAGCACCGGAATCTTGAAAGGCAATTAGCAGGAGCTAAGCAAAGTAAATCCCAAACCGCAGCCGATGCCCAATTGCAATGCCACAAATACTTGCTGGATGGCAGCCAACGAGATTCTAAGGTGAAATAAAAAAATAAGAAATAAACCAAAAACAACATGCGATATAGAGAGGAACAGAGGAACAACAGAAGCGGGACTTATCAGCGCAGCAGCAGAAAGCAATTCTGCGGCTGATGGTTTCGCAGAAAATTACAACTTGCGGGTAAACAAAGTCAACTGCCCCAGACAAGGCAATAGCATAGCATTCAGCAGCAGCATTCAGCAGCAGCAGCAGCAGCAGCATACTTATGCAAAGAGTAGAGAGAAGCAGCAAAATGGGCAGTAGCAGCAGCAGAAGTCAGAGACATGTAGACATGCACTCCACTCAAGTTGAGACACACGCCAAACCCCACGGGCCCCATGAGTTGTTGTTGTGCTCTGTGTATAGTACTTTGTGTGTGTGTGTGTGCATACGACTGTGAATGTGAATGTGGGTGCACAATTATGCCGCAACAGCAACTTTTCTTATCATCCCAAGTTGAAGCACAGAGGCGCACTCAGTCACAACAATTTTCAAATTGTATCAAAAGAATTTTAATACCGAGGAATAGTTTTATTGCTTGGTTCAAACTTTTCATATGATTTTTAGTGACCTACTTTTTAAGTTTTGTTAACTTAAACTAATTGTAGGAGTTATGGAAAGGAAAGAATACATATTCATATTACTCCTGCTCCTATTCCTGATACAGCTGAAGATGTTTTAAGTATAGTTGATTTCGCGGACAATAGTATGAAAATATTACTTTAACATTAGAACATAGTAGAAAGATTCCAAAAATTTAATATTAATATATATATCTTACTCGTTTATATATAAACATCAAAGCAATCTTTTACTGAGTTACAGTTTATGGCATATCACAAAATCTTGAAAAGCAGTACAAATAGTTGAAAAATTTTAGTAATAGGCATTATATGGTATATAGATACGAATTTTAAACAAAAAGATGTCGACAATAATAGTTAGCTCTTCGGAGGATAAGATAATTGAGCGGTTGGGTGATTGCAAGGCGGTGCCCATTGAACATATGGATATGTTGAGCCATCGGTTGCGTTGCCGCAGACTTGAGATATTCCACTACGACGAAGTAGTTAGTTTTACGTCAATCGAGGAGGAGGAGCAGGAGCTCAGCTATGACCTGTTCAGTGAGGATGTGGATGTGGATCGCACAGACGATGTGGATCGCCCAATGCAGCTCGTTGGGGATTTGGACTGTCTGATAAGACGCATTGAGCAAATGCAGATGATGATTAGGCACCGCCAGCAAGAACATCAGCGAGAACAACTCGACATATCCCCCGATCAAGAGGAACATGAGGAACCATCAACGCCTAAACTTTGGGAATATCAGTCAAAGCAGTGCCCGAGTTCGCATGTGGCAGAGACGCAAATTATAAAACTGAAGCGGGAGCTGGAGGAAGAGATGAACCAGGACACAAAGCCGAATTCTCTAAGCTGCGATGAGCTGTTAGTGATGAACCATCTACGGAAAGCTTATCATCTGAACCAGTGCAAGATTGATGAGCTGATCTACAATTATAGGGTGTTGCGGCAATTTCTGCGTACTTTAAAGAAACAGAGCCTCCTTGGGTCTCCACAATTGCATAAGCTGAACTTAATGGCTGAAGAGTATAAAGATTTAACCAAGCTAAATGCCATGAAATATCCTCAGTGCAAGTTAAACTATGAGCGCCTGCTTAAAAAAAAGATGACCAAAAAGGTTGCACATACTATGATCGTTGCTGATACCCAAAGAACATTCAAGCGAAATATGGAGTTCCTAACTCGCCGGCAAATGATGTTCGATCTGCGGGAATTGCGCTTGGAGCTCGATGAGATCGAAGAATATGCTGATGACCTGCGCAAGGATATGGTGCGACGCTATGACTACGTTGAATTGGAACTGTCTTCACAGTCCTCGATTTGGTCAACTAATATATCAGGGATGTTGGAAACTCTGGAATTTTTTAGTTAATAAACATCGATTACCTAGCTATGAGTTAAAATTCTAACATTTTTGTCAAAAGAGTAGATTAGGCCGTAAAATTACTTTTTCGATTAAACTTTACTTGCGTCATTGCAGTTTGATGCACTAAATATATTTTTAAAAATTACAATTGCCTCAATTGCAAATTTTGCTCAACTTGTGGGTTCTTTTAACGGTTTATTGGTGGCGTTAACTTAAGGTTCGATACAGTATGAGCATAAATTAAATAAAGTTGACTGAATTTTTTGATCTATGCAACAAAAAAATTAACAAATTTTTTAAGTGAAAATTTCTATACTAAATAAATATAATTCATACTTTTGGTAGTTACAGTTTTGGTACGCTGTTCGAATGTGTTTTGATATTCTATTACAAATCTTTTAATGCTGTTGGGCCAAGTTGACTACCCGCGCTGCGCTCCTGTTGTGTGTGCTTCTGCTGCTGCTTAAGACTTAGACTCAAAACAGCAAACCACCAGCAGAAGGTAGTACATCATTTTGGACTTTATCAGCAGCAGCAGCAGCAACTTGGCAGCAACGCGTGGGCAGCATCGGGCCAAATTCCTACGCTGCCAACGCTACAACAACAACTGCAATTGCAACTTAATTGAGGCTTGTCTATGCAACTGCTTCAAATGTGCCTGTATGTGTGTTTGTGTTTTTGTGTGTTTGGGTTTTTTTGTGTTTGAGCCTAAGCAAAGTAACTGCGGTTGCTTTGCATCCGTTTTAGTTTCTTCCACTAGCACACCTCACTTTGCTCTTGCCGTTCTATCAATCAATTGGTGGGTCTGCTTGCTTGGCGGGTTGCCTTTCGCCCGTTGCGAATTTGATGCCTCGCTGCCCCAGTGCCTTGATGCTCCACAGACGAGCGACCAGACAGCGCCAACAACAATAACAGCAATAAGAACAACAATAACAGCCGCATAATAGCGTACTGAGGGCGTTGAGGCAACAACATGCAACAATCTGGTAAGTCAGGTAAAGGCAAGCAGTCAACCAAACTAACCCAACAACCAACCAACCAACCAACCAACCAGTCAGGCAGGCATCATCTAAGCTTCTTGCGGCGTGTGCAGCTGCAAACAGCTACCCTCCTCCACCTCCTACTTCTTTCTCACCTAATGATAAGTCGTCTCCCTGCTTGTTGCAGCCATGGACAATTGAAGCTCATTCACTTGCCGCTGATTGCTGCCGGCGTTGGTGGTGTTAGTGCTGTTGCAAGTTGCTGTTGCTGTTGGTGTTGGCTTGATTCGGCGTCTAGCAAATTCGCAAGTTCAAGTCCAAGTCTAAAGTTGCAGGGTGCCCACATTTTTATATATACTTTAAAATACCCTCTCAGCGCATATCCAAAATCGTTTCTAACATTATAAGTTCATTATTTCAGCTTTATTTTTTTTTACTACGAAACTCAGTTGAACCAAAATAGTAAAGTTTGTTTAGTTTTACCTAATATTATGATTATAGAAATATATTTTTTTTATATGCCACTTTATTTAGTTTAATTTAATTATTTTATTAAATTTTATATATATTTAGCAATATTTAAAGAACTTAAGTTCTTAAGTAGAAAATTTTTAAAATAATGTCAGATGTAGTCGTAGCAAGTGTCATAAAAAATAAATTTAATTGCTTCATATAAATTTTTTAACAAGAATCTCTGTTATATTAGTACTTGATGAATATAAACGAATAAATTTGATAACTTACACTAAGCTTATTCAGTTTTGTAACCAAATTCCACATCACTTTTCAAATGGATTTTCCAAAATTACGATCAAAATTTTTGTATGAATAAGCTTTCGAGGCATTCTTAAATAAACAAACATCAGTTTAACAGATTTTGACATTAACATACATTAATTGTTAAGCAATAACAACAATTATGTTATTTTATGCACTTAGAGTATGTTTAACTTCGGCGTAATGAAAAAAAAAGAAAAAAAAAACATTTCATTGCTGGCTTTGCTAGTTGTTTGGCGTTTCGAAGCCAGCGTCACAAAAGTGCATTTAGTGCAAGTAGAGAGTTGGAGAAGAGTGCTGAAGGCGGGGGGTGGGGTGGTAGGATGGGATCTGGATAGGGTAAATCTGAGTGCAATTTGCATTTCGCTCAGGCGTTTTGTCAAATGGTGGCTGTTGCGTTGGCGCGGCTTCAATGCCTTCCGAATGTGGGTTAAACTCAGCTTAAAGCCACAACAACCACAACAGCAATAATAATAAGCAGGAGTTTCAAGAATATTTCGGCCAAGTGGCCCGAAGACCCAAAGAGTGCAACAACAAAAACGGACGAGCATCTATATCATTGGCTTATATTGTCTCTATAATCCGTGTCATTAGATGCCTCCGACTCAAATTGCAATTGCCATTCATTAGTTGATCCCATATGCTCTCTCTCTCTAACTAACTAACTTTTTGTTTAACTCCAACTTTAACTTCTTCTCTTTTTCCGGCGCCCTTGGGGGAGTGAGTGGCCATCAAAAATATCAAAGCATCATAGAAACTCGCTTGCAATTTACCAGGCAAAATCGCCAAACTCGCAAGAAGTTTATCTTTTTAACCCATTTTTTAGATTCCAAGCTCGATTTGACTAAATCTAAATTCACATCCATGAGTAACTGCAGTGCTCACTTTTAATACTGATTTAAATACATTAATCTTATGTTACTTATTATTATTCGTATCCTTAATATAATTGATTTTTTCTTAGCTTATGCATAGCTGTCCTTCTTATTTATATCTTTTTTTTTATTCCTTCTCATTTTTACGAATTTATTATATTTATTTATTTATTGTACCATTGAAATTCACATTGGCTGCAAATGGGTTAAAATTGCGGGTAAGGATTGAGCTGCACTTATGAGATATTTGGTGTATCTTGTTGAAATCGGTAAAGTGGCGTCTTGCATGTTAAATGCTCATTTGCTTAACTCTGTGTTGTGTTGTGTTGCGTTTTGCTGCTTAGCTGTTATTATGTAATGGCTACACACTAAAGGCAACAACAACAACAACACCAACAACAACAGCCAATCTCAGGCAAGAAATTATTGTTGTTGGTTGGGTAGTTAGATGGTTTGGTATTGGACTCGTCATTTGTCTTGTGGCTTATGGGAACAAAAAAAATGTCCTGGGCTCACGCTCAGAACTCACAACAACAACAACAAAAACAACAATGACGCACACATTGCTAAAACGCTTTGTTGTTGTTGATTTATTATGGTTACATCTAATTAAAACGGTTTCACAGAGCAGCACGAGCAGCAGGCCAAGACTCAAAATGGTTTGACGTAATGAAGCTTAATGTTCCGCATGGACACATGGATAGACGCTTTAAAAGATGATGCCTGGCTGACTTCCAAGCTCTATTCTATTTTCTATACTATGCCATTATATTCTTTGGCCTAGACTGTGACTTTGGCCGCAACAATTTCCGTCTCGAGACTGTTGACTGTTTTAAGTGTGGAGTGTGCAACACTGTAGTCGAAGTCAATTAAGCCAAACGTTAAAAGGCCGCAAATAAATGACAAATGACGTGTCTCTTCTTCACTCCAAATCGCCAAGCTCAAATGCCTCTATTTGGCCAGTTAATACCCTGTTCTAAGCGTTGCCATCGCAGTAGGATCACATTGCTCACATCCTTAAAGTTACATGTATATTCAATACTCATTTTTCGAGTCAAATTATTTAAAAATTAAAATAGTCTGAATGTTGTAACGTTTTTGCACAACTTGTGGGTCCCCCTCTTTCAATTGTATTTATAATTAAGTTTAAAGGAAACAAAGATAAATTCCCAAGCAAAAATATGCAAAAATAAGTTAGTTTTAGTTATGAAAACCGAGAAACTTAATCTTGAACAACAAAATGTATTTTTATTTTACTACAATAATAATAAAGTGCAATAGTTTTGTTTAAGGGCAACTATATTTTTGCCGTCGATCTTACCACTTTTCACAAAGCTCAATTTTTATATAATATATTTACAGGGTATGCGATAACTAAAGTTAAGTTCATTTGGCATTCGTGACTTGCCTGGTCGGGGCTTGCATCAAACTCGTGTCCATTTTATTTCAAACAAAGAAATATCGCACAACAAGTGCAAATGCAATTAGTTCCAAGCTTTATTTGTTTAAGCGTATTGCCGACATACGCATACATAGACATGCACACATACGCACAGACTGTAGACAAACATCGATAAGTGCTTTTTTCTTTGGAACTTGCAACAAGTAGTCGCGACTCTTCGGCCTGTTTGTGGTATCAGTTTGCAGCCTTATAATTGCCTAGATTATTTCTTCCCTATTTGGCTTGACCAGCTAATTAAGATTTCTCAAATTTTTTCTTCAAGTCACCAGCAGCAGCTGCAAACAAGCCTTTTTTGAATGAGTGCGTCTATCGATAATTGCCAATCGATAAATCACCACAATTAGCTTAAATATTTTGACCAGCCAAAAATAATAATTGTTGCTTGCGTAATGCCATTGCGGCAGTTTTTATGCAAGTTTTCAAGCCTTTTTTGCTGCATACTTTTTGGCTGTCATTTAAATGACAACAAGACTCGACACGAACTATTTATTTATTTGTTAAATAAAATCTAGTATGTAATACTTAAGTTAATACTAATGAAGGTTTGTGTTTCAAAATCAGACTAAATTTATTTGATTGAATTATTATGTCCAAAAGTTCAACAAAAACTTACTCAAATATTTTACAACTGAAATTGGATTAAATAATATTTTGTCTAACAGCTTTTCCAAAAAATATATAAATCTGACTTTGAGCTTAATTTATAGAAATATGAAAATATTTTTTGGCCTAATTGTTGACATCACACTAAAAAACCAGCACTATTTGGCAAGTCAATAGTAATTTAACTGTTGATTTAGGTATTCTTCATCACCTATTTTGGCACCAAATTTGGTGACTCTTGTTCATAAACTGTGGAAGATATAGGTGTTTCTGACTTCAAAATGCAAGGCGTCTAGGGAATGGGTGGCAAGGCTCAAAAACTTTGATGCAGTTTTTTGGGGGTCGTTACCAGTTATCTCTCTTCCAAATTTGGTTACTCCATATCAAACACTATGGTAGATACACGTATTTCCCTTTTTAACGAAGCGTTGGGGTGTTTGGAGGCGGCTAGGGCAGTATGGATGATGGATGGGCGTGCCATCAAAAGTTTTTTTTAAATGTCTTTCAAGTTTCAGTTCTTCATTTTCCCAAAAACTGTCTGTGTAAGCACGCCCTTTTTGAAATACCCCAATATTTTTTAATACTATGTGATTTATTTCCCCATCGAATAATTATAAAGCTCCCAGTGGGCGTTGTGCCCATATATTGACACGTTTTCCGACAAACACTTCGACCAAGATATTTGCAAAGCTTCAATACTTCAAGGGTGTCGTTACAATGTACGGCCATTGCATAAAAGGAATATGTTTTGACGTTCGGTATCAGAGTATAAAAATCAAAATGTAGTTTCCGACGTCTTAGGGCTTGAAAAATAATTTTTTTAACATTTATTTTAAAGAGACTTTACCAGAGACCACACATCGAGTTTATATAGTTGCAATAATTTCTATCCTTTTCAAGTGCAAACGTCAAATTGCATATATGTCCCAGTTATAACTGAATGTACGCTGCTAAGTGTACTTAACTCTATCAAACCCGGCTTCTTGCCTGGCCCAGATAGAGTGCCAGGTTGTATATTTAGATGTTGTGCGGATTCACTTTGTAAACCTTCACATAAATTAGTTAACTTGTCGGTTGACTCAGCTGTGTTTCCTGGTATATGGAAGGAATCTTTCATTATTCCACTCCATAAAAATTCTTCTAAGTCCAACGTAAAAACTATAGGGGTATTGTCTGACATTCCGAAAGTCTTTGAAAAATTTATATATGTTCTCAATTGCAGCACTTATGTAGTTCAATTTTATTCCTTACCAACACGGTTTTGTTAGACGACGATCTACTACCACTAACCTTCTCAAAGGGTTTCAGGCTGAAATGCAAACTGACGTCTTTTATACAGATTTTAGTAAGGCATTTGATTCTGTTAGTCATTCTTTGTTGCTCGAAAAATTACTTGTATGGCCGAACACAAAAAGTGGTTTTAAGTCTTCAGTATCCAAATCTATTTTTGTTACCTCTGGTGTTCCTCAGAGGAGTCACCTGGGATCATTGCTATTTAATCTCTTTATTAACGATCTTCCAGCTGTTATATATGTTTATATGTTTGCTGATGATGATGTTTCACCTATAATGATGATTCTCTATGTAACTTACTACAGTTGGACTTGGGTGCACTGTCGGCCTGATGCCGTTATAACTTACTAAATTTAAACTGTTGGAAATTTTAAGTCATGACTTTTTGTCGAGGTTCCCCTCATACTGCTCACTACTTGCTTGATGCTTCACCACTTGTCCGCGTTTTCGAAATTAAAGATTTAGGCATCGTTCTTGATAGCAAATTAAAATTTGATTCTCACATAAGTCAATAAGGCCATAAACGTTCTCGTCTTCATCAAGCGGTGGTCAAAAGAGTTTAATGATCCCTACACCACTAAAACGCTATATACATCCCTGGTACGTCCCATCCTGGAGTATGGATCTTGTGTGTGGTCCCCGCAATACGGGATTCACCAGGATAGAATCAAATTTGTGCAGAAGAAATTTCTTCTGTTTACGCTTAGGAAATTTAACTGGGCTTACTCTCGTGTCCCTCTGGAGACCTCAACTCCAGTACTAAAACTATCGATTGGGTTTTTCTGGGTTTTTCCAAATCCATGCAACAAATGTTGGGCCACTAATTTTCTTGTTGAATTTCCCAGAGCTTTAACGTTAACTTTTTAACTTTTTTACCTTAATTTAATTTCAGATTTACACATAATATCAAATTTTACTTTTAATTTCATTGTTTATACTATAATTATTTGAAATGAATTTTAATTTCTTGTCAACTGCTCATAGCTGACAATATATAAATAATCTTGTTTGAGTTTTTATCACTTAATAAGATATTATTTAAATAGCCTTTGGTAAATCAAAATTATGGTTAAAACTCGTTGTGCATACATTTTTTGTTTTTAACTTTCCACTTAGAGTAAAACTTTGATTTTTAAAATACATATATTCTACAAGAAAAATAAAATTGTAATCGTTTGAAGAAAAACGCGTTCAAAGCTTTTTGCCATGAATATTTTGGAAACAAAATAACTGAGTCCAAGTCCATCGACGCCAGCTCATTACCTCATGACCCTCGTGAACCCCTTAATTAACGTATACAAAGCGACTTTGAATGTATCATTAAAATATGTTTATTGCTTTCGCTTATTTGTGTTGCACTCAATTGGTTCTGGCTTTTTATTTTCGTTTCTTTCTTACTTTTCGAATGTTAAAATAAATGCTTTACAACTATAATGACAATTTTTAGTGGTTGTTGTTGCTGCTCTTGTTTCATGTCTTACAAACACTTGGGTTATTGCACTTTCTAAAAAAAAAAAAATGAACATCGAGACTTAACAAAAAGAAGATTTATTTACTATATATAATTACAAGCAAGCCCATTCATTGATCATATGGGAAAAAAAACTATGACATTCAGGCAGCCCCTATTTACAGGGTGTACTACAAAAGACCAGAAACAAAAATAGCAGCAACAAAATGCACAGCACCACAAATTTATAACTTAAATTATTATAAAAATTCTATACATAAATTTGTTTTAATGCATAGTTTCAAAAAAAAAAAAAAAAATACAATTTTCAATTAAAATTTAAAAAGATATTACACAAACGATTTGCAAACAGAACTGCTATCGCTCCAAAATACACGTATACAGTCAAACATAATTTAAAAGGTAATCGTATAAAGATAAATTTATAGTTATAAGAGCATAACATATAAATATATATATATATACATATATCAATATATATATGCATCTGTAAATATATACATATGTGAATATGTATGTAGCTATATATATTTATCGGGGCCAAAAGCGTTATTTTTTTTGTAATAAGCTTATAATAACACAATATAATAATAAAATAAAAGTATTTGTCGGAGTAAAAAAATTGGTCAAAAAAACAGGATAGCTTAATTAAGCTGACACTTAAGATTAAACGCTCTGTTGTTTTGGTCTAATTGGCGGCATTAACACGTTTGAAAACTTTATGGCAAACGAGGGTGCGCGTTGGGTACAGAAAATAGAGGAAGTTGTTGTTTTTGCTATCTCTATCTATCTTTCTCGCACTCGACTGGCGCTGTTGTTGTTAATGTTTTGTATTGCTCATGCCAAACTTGAAGACAAATCACATCTAGCACATCACAGGCAGATTATTTTGTGTTAACATATGTATTAGCTTATTATAGTCTCTTTTATTGTATATGTAAATAAATATCAGCAGCAAACAGCAATTGGCTTGTATGTATTTATACTCCTTCTGTCCATTCCACCAATGCTTTCCTTTTCGTTTCACTCTAGTTTTGATCGCCTTGTATCATTCGCTGCTTGTTTGATCAGATGCCTGTTTCGGCAATGCCTTCGTCATCTGCATAAAGAAAACCAAAAGAAAATTCATTTAGAAATCTATTTAAAATTTAATAAATTTGCATTTAAGTGTACTTCAAACTAAAGCAATTAAATTTATATTTTGCTTACATGCCCCGTGTTAGTTGCAAGCGTATGTGTAATGTTTTGTGTGTGTTTGTTAATTAACGATTTATATTACACTTCATTACAAGTAAAAAGTTACAAGTGCGCTTATATACAGAAAGTGTAAGATTTTGTGTGTGTTTTTTTTTTAAAGTTATTTTGTTTGGATTGTTTTTTGGATTGATTAGCAAATGTTAGCAAACAAATTAAACAACTACAGTTAAGAATGCGCTTGTAGTTGTAACCATTGTTGTTGTTGTTGTTGTTGCGTGGGAGCGTGCACTTTGTTCTGGTTGTTGTTTATGGTACAAACCTAAAAGCGGACTCTTATCAATACCATCACCATCCTCATCCTCAGTGTCTGTGTCTGATTGAGTGCTAGTGCAAATGTTTGTTGTTGTTGTTGTTGTTGTTGTTGTTGATGTTGTTGATGTTGTTGTTGTAGCTGCTGATGCTGCTGCTGTTGCTGCTGCATGTTGCTGAGCATATTGCTGATCCTGACTGCTGCCTGAGTTGCTGCTGATGCTGGACAAAGTTGCTGTTGTCTCATTATTTAATGGCTGCTGATCATCATCATCATCATCGTCATCATCATCGTCATCAGCTTCATCAAGGTCATCATCATTATCAACATCAACATCCTGCTGCTGATGCTGCAGTCTCATTTCCATCTCCAGCTCTTTGTCCAGCTCCTCGGCAAGGGCTAGTGAGGCACGCAGCGGCATCGCTTGCAACGTGTTGCCTTCAGCCAGCGATTGCTTGGGGGGCTCTAAGTAAATTTTAGTCACTGAATTCGTGAGTTGCAAAATTTTGGTGAAGGCCATTATTTTTTATTTTTTTATTTGTATTTTTTGCAGCAGTTGAGAGCAGTGGGTGTGTGTGTATGTGTGTGCGAGATGTTAAATAAGAGTGTGTGTGTGTTTGATATACAAAAATGTATTTGTGTATGTGTGTGTGTGTGTGTGTGAGCATGTTGAAAAAGAGAAGAAAATCATTTAATTATAACGAATTGTTTGGTTAGTGACAGTAAAAATTCTTTCTATTTTTTTTTAAAGTAAAAACAAACAGCTGCAAGCCAAAAAGTTACTGATATATATATATATGTATATGTGTGTGTGTGTTTGTTGTTGTTGTCTATATATAGACAGTGATCGCTCAAAAATTAGGCCACTTGGATTAACATATTTATTATATTCTTCAAGTCTTTGATATCTACACACAGAACATTAACTATAGAGTTTTTTAGTTGTGCAAAAATAGTAAGACTATAGCTTCTTTGTTTTCCGGGTAGTTATAGTTTTGGGCGATCTCTTTTAGATGTTTTGTAGTAGAGCAGTAAGTTAGTTGACAGTAGTTAAACTCTAGTATTTAAAAGTTGCAGCAGCGACAGCGAAGTCTACCAAAGCGAACGATTACTTGGCAGAGAGTATGCGAGTGGGGAGAAGGAACAGGAACAGGAACAGGCACAGGAACGGGAGCAAGAGCTTTTAATGTTATGTTACGACTAACTTACCCTCATAGCCATCATTCTCATGCAGCTCGTGCGAATCGGCAAGCAGATGTTCCTTGCCTTCAAGGACCGCCAGCAAGCACTGATGTATGCACACATATTGTTGTTCCGTTTGTACCATAAAAACGCGCTCTATTCAAAAAACAGATAGAACGGCATTAGATATGCTAGCTGATGCTAGTTAGTTGTAAATATATATATATATATATACCCTTGCGCATGGCAAACACAATGCCAAAGATATCCACATAGTCGGACTTATTGATGTGCTGCAGTATGCGATCAAGTGCTATGAATGTGCCTGATCTGCCAACGCCGGCGCTACAATGCACAATAATGGGTCGCATATCTGTGCCGATGACGTCACGGAATGCGCGCACAAATCGCACCAAAGATTGAGGTGGCTCTGGCACTCCAAAGTCTGGCCAAGTTGTAAAGTGAAAATGCCTCATAATACGCGATTCGCAGTTCTAAATAAAAAATTTGAAGAAAAAACAGATAAGCATAAACAATATCAAGTTAAATTAGCTGTCCCCAGAAATTCGTAGGAAACCTTAGACAACAGTAGAAACAACTAGAACTTTATGAGACCTTGATTGGTTTTCACAATTGCTTTCTTTTTTTTACCATGTTATAAAGCCTTTAAGTTTTTATAGTTGTTTGGAACCATCAAAAATTGTATAACAGGTTCGAAATTGCCTATTTAAACTATATTGACTGACATTTTAAAGATTTGGCTGTCGACCAGCTTAAGAGAGAGCTTGTTCTTTCTTTTCTTTACGACAACTTACCCGAGAGACCATAAACTCAGCTATGGACCAGTCACGAAAGTGCGTATCGGTTATTAGTTGCACTTTGATATCACCGTAAAAGATGGGCACACGATCAATGGGCCAGTATTGATCGCACTTCTCGCGCCCCTTCTCAAAGCAACGTGTCAGCATGACAATTGCCCGAGAGTTGCTCTCCCAGCACATGCGCCAGAACTCCTCGCGCGTGGAGTGCAATGGACCCTGGGTGACAATGAATTCACGTGGCGAGTTATGGCCCGGCATATAATTAGCATTGATGTAATCGGAGCCATCGTCATCGTCGACGGGTTGCAGCTTAAACCTTGAATGATCGTATGGCAGAATGTTGGTAAAACGATTTTTGGGCCGATTGCAGGGGAGATCGGCGAAGCTGCAGGCCTGATCGCGACCCACATGCTTCAGTTCTTCAAACTCTTCGCTGAAACGAAAGTCCGAATCGGCAGCCATCAAACGATAATGTTCCGAAAAATCCTTGACATGAATGGGACGATTGGGAGCTATATAACCATCTGGCAGCGCTGCCAGCTCATCCTGCATCCGTGCTAGCTTATTGGCCGTTCGTCGCATGCTATGGCATCGATAGCGATAGTAGCCAACAACGACAGCTGCACAGATCACAAAGAGAGCAATGGCCAAAGAGCTGGCCAGCCACAAAACATCATCGCGATCTGTGGTTATGGGCTCACTGTATACCGTATCTGTAAACTTATCCTCATCGGTAAAAGCGCGCACCTTAATCCGATACGTTGTGGCTGATTTGAGTGGACCATTGCAATAGCCCGGCCGATGCTTCTCACAACCGTCGCTTCCAATGGTAAAGTCGTCAACGCCAATGCCTCTTAGAGAGCCGTTGGCAAAGGGATTGTATGGTTCAACCGCCTGGTAAGGCAGCCAGACGGTATACGATTGAACATCTTGCCAGCTGGGCATCTCTAAGCCCGAAGCATTCTTGCCCACATCCTCGGCCACAATGATGGTATACCAACGCACCAAGCCATGCGCGTTTGAGAAATAGCTCTGCCGGAAACGTATCTGTATCGTTGTGCTGCTGTGCCCCATCTCGATCGGCATAATGTGGGGCTTTGGTGCGGGTGGTGCCAATATGGGCATCAGTTGGCGATGCTCACGCTCCAGCCCATAGCCATAGCCCAGAGCCGACTTGGTCTGAATGCGAAAGACATAGCTGTTGCCGGGCACTAGACCATCAATGCGTGCCTGCGTTGCATTTGGTGGTAGCTCATAGCTGCTGGCATCCGCCACATCATCCACATTCTGACAACTAATGCGATAGTGTTCGATCGGGCCATGTTGCTCATGGGCGGCCATTTGCCACTCGAAGCTTATCTCGCCGGGCTGCACATCGTTTGGCTGGAAGTATTCAACGCGTCCAGGAGCTGCGGGAAGCGTTTGATAGCTGACCGAGATGGGGGCGCTGGTGCGCATTATGGCGCTTCCTGGCTCGCTGCCAGCTCTAACCGAAACAGTAAATGTGTAATTGTGATATGGCTGCAATTGTTTCAACGTCAGATGCGTTTGTGTTGTATAATGCTGCAGCAGCTGCGGCGCATCCTCATCCGCGCTCAGATACTGCAGCTCAAAGTCAGCGTATTCACCGGCGGGCGGTGTCCAGCGTAGCGCTATCTCCTTAGCGTCAAGCTGTGTCGCTTGCAACTCGCCAATGGGCAGTGGATGCAAGCGACATAAACGCTGAATTGGCAGACTGGCCACGCCTCCGCTTACTGTCCAAACTGTTATGTTGTAAAGACGGCCGGGTGTTAGACCCGAAAAGCTCAGCTTGCGTTCCGTATCATTGGCAAGCTTTTCCTTGTCCTTGATCAAAGGATCGCCTAGGGAGAAACGATAGACATCGAATCGTGTACTCGACGCTGGAGTTGGAGTATAGTTTATAGTAATGCTATTGCTATCTTCATTGTTTATTATGGCGTCCGTCTGTTGTTCAATGGCATTCGAGATGAACACATCTGATTGGATGAGCGGCATCGTTCGCGTCGACAGATGTGTGATGCCCGATCGTATGGCATTTGAACTTGCTTGCACCTCAAATTTATATTGCCGACCTGGCGCCAAATCATCAATGGGTATGCGAACACTCGGCGAGTTGACTGTTTGCGGCAAAGAGAAAATTATATTTAAGTTAATATTTAGTCATACCAAATAACTTCATACCTATACACTATGTTTTATGTATGTCTTCATCCATATAACAAATGTATACCGCCATAATTATACCTTTTGATCTAAAATAAGTAATGCACTCAAATTCATCGTTACAATTTAACTATCTCTTTTTTTTGACACCAGCCCAGAGCCTTTAAATGGCCTAAACCATTTACTGTGAGCCAATAAAGTTTACTTAAGTTCTGCATCATAACATTTTGCAAACATTGAGTTTGAAATAAGCAAAAAACTGCTGTACGAAAGCTCGAACAGCGATCTCAGTGTTCTCGAAAAAAATAACAACGCTGTCTGGCAGTTAATCAGACAGTCAGGACTTGTACGATATAATGATATTAAAAGCTTGAAGTTAATAAGTTGCCTCACATTTTGTGCAAACCCAAAACGCAAGCCGTTAGCGTTATAATTATTTTCTACAAATGCCATACTTACGATCTTCGGGCAGCTGTGTCACATTCTTGTACTCTACGAGCTGTGGGGCATCTGTAGCCCAATATTTGATAGTATAGTAATCAACATGTCCATCGGGACGGGGCCACTCGAGCGTGAGATTACGTGAATCAACCAGCGGCACCACATTCGAAACGGGCTGCGGTGGCATTGTTATGTTAAGTTCTAATGGTGCGGGACTCTCGACACCAAAGCTTAAGCTGTTGACCTGCACCAGATAACGTTCGCCATAGTGCATGTCCTCGATGCGTGCCTGTGGCTCATGAACATTGGGCAGACGCTGCCAGGTGGAGGCATCTGTGCGATAACGTATAGCGTATTCACTGTAGTCGCTGCCTTCCGGCGGCAGCCAATTTAATAAAACAAGATTTGTGTTCACAGTGCGTTGGGTGAGATTGCGAGGCGGTTTGGGAACTGGAAGCGATCGTTAAGTTGTATGAGCAGTCAATTAGTTAGACAAAAAGACAATACTTACAAACAGCCTGAAAATATGAATGTGGTTCGCTGCGCATTTCATGACTTATTGCATAGACCTTGATCTCATAGCCAGCGCCTGGATGCAAATACTTGATTGTCAGGTTGGTGCGGTCCGTCCTAATTGTACGCTCCTCATTAGTGCCGTTGCGCTGATAATGCACCTCATAACGATCCTGCTGTGAATTGACATCACTTCGCCAGCTGATGTTCAAACCTTGTTGTATACTCCGCAGTTCCTGTATAATGGGCGCTGCGGGCCGTGTGTCCCGTGTAAGGCTACTTCCATTCGAGCTGATGCCGTTGGAAAGAGCTTGCACTTCGATGTGATAGCGTCGTCCCGCCAGCAATCCATCTAGCTGGTATTCTGTTTGTGTTGTTTGCACCACTTGTGACGTTGCCATTGTTGATGCCGCATCCGTATCATTGCCTTTTTCATGGTAGCTGTAATCAAAAATCGATTCGAATTAGATAAGTTTTTCAAACGTCTACCACTTTCAACTTACCTGATGCGATAGCTATCCTGCTTGCCCGTGTCAGCTGGCTCCCAGGACAAATGCATTGCATTGCTGCGATCATCAAGATAGCCACGTAAGCTTGTTACTGGACGCGGCCGCAACGTTATCTCAGCGCTCGCTGGCCACGAATTCACATTGTCTGATAGGGTCTTGACCACAACATCATAGCTTTTACCAGGCTCAAGGACTTCGGGATAGTCGAAGTATAGGCTGCTCGCGTCGGTGCGTGGCACAGTGAACACTCGCCGTGATATCGAGATCTGAAAGCTGTCGTACTCACTGTACGTCCGAGGGGGCTCCCAGCGCACACGAAACGAGCTGGTTGTTGTGAAGCGCGGATCGAAACTCACGTTCAGTGGTCGCTCCGGTACGGTTAGGTAGCGAGCGGTTGTCGGCACCGAGGTCTCGTTTTCAGACACGGTTTGCACGGAAATATTGTAGGCACGACCAGGCACGAGACCCTTGAAGGCCGCCTGCGCTGGCCCGGGAGGTTCACCCTCGCGCTCCACATACAGCACACTTTCGATAGCATCGTCGGGTGTGATGGAGACTTTGTAATGAGTGTAGAGACCCGCAGGATATGGCGGTTGCCAGAGCACTAGAAGCGTGGTCTCATTGCGGAACCACACAATGAATTTGCCAGGCGTATTGGGCTCTGCGTGGGACGGACGTTGGGAGTTGGGAGTTACAAATTATGCTTTACTACTCTGGATAGCTAATGATTGCACAAGGATACATAGGAGTGATTGAGAGTTTAGTGGGTTGGAAAGTGGGTTGTTAGCACTTGTTAATGTGGGAATATATATATATATGTATATATATTATATATACAGGTAATAAAAACACAAACACAACAACAACTGCGAAATAAAGACGCATTACGCAAAGGTACAGTGATTCCCAAGACGATCAAACCTACAGCTTGTAAATTGAAACCAATTTAGAAAAGAAAACAAGTAAGAAGGCTCTAGTCGGGATAGCCCGACCAGAAGATACCCTAAACCCAGTTGCAGTCCTTGCGTCCTAAAAGTATGCTTCAAATAATGATCACTTTAAACAAAACTCATAATTGACTTAACTTTACGATATCTCCGGTGTTTCTTAACCGATTTGGACGAAATTTTGAGAAAAGTTTTATCGTTACTCATTACACCAACCCCCATTTTTATCTCTTTCAAATTCGATATTTTTTTGTTATCGATTCCATGTGTATATCGAAAACCAGAGTATTTATCGATAATTTGAAGCAAACTTGTTCTGCTTATGGTATAGGAGAACTTATATTCAAAATCTGAAGTCTCTAGCTCTTGTAGTCTCTGAGATCTACGCGTTCATACAGACGGACAGACAGACAGACGGACAGACGGACGGACAGACGGACATGGCCATATCGACTCGGCTATTGATACTGATCAAGAATATATATACTTTATGGGGTCGGAGATGCTTCCTTCTGCCTGTTACATACTTTTGCACAAAACCATTATACCCTGATTTACCCATTGTATGGGTTCAGGGTATAAAAACTGTAAGACAATAGAACATTTAAACGGACATTGACACCAAAAATAGGCTTCTCTGCTGAAGGAAAAATAATTTAAAGAAAACGAGAGCCCAGAATGAATCAATCGGAAAAGTCTATTAAAGAAGTTGAGTTTTGTGAATTAGTTTTAAACAGTTAAACTAACTTCTTGCTTAAAAAAAACTCAAAAAAAAAAAAAAACGGTTAAGTAATATTCACAAAGCTATAAGAATTTCCATAGAACGCTTTAAATTCGTTGGCTTGTCTCGAGTGGGGAAGCACTGTCCAAGCGTTATAAATACACCTACATATGAAGCTTTATTGAAACTTGTATTTTTGTTTATTTGCGAACAAAAGCAAGAACTGGTAGACAACAAAGTTAAGAAGATTCTTAAATTTACCTTTAATATATCCATTGCTTTGCTGCAACACAGTTAAGCAACAGATAAGGTGTAAGACAACGAGACAAAATAGAGAGAATGCAGTGAATTGGCAGTGGGAGAGAAAGAAAGAGAGTTCCTGTGTTAGTAGCCACCACAACCAATAAGGGAAAAATGAGTTAAGCTAAGAATAAGGTTTTTTTTAAAACATTATATCCAACGATTTAGATTAGTTTAGAAATTGCACCGACGATTGGGTCTGCGTGTGCCCGGGGGCCGGGACTTACTTGTGGTAAAATTGCGACTGGTATAGGCCACGGACTCCTTGCCCTGATAGATGGTATAGGCCTGAACCTGATACGTGCCACCTGGTGTTAGCTCTTTGGCCGACAACTGCAGTGTGTCGTTGCCGGCCAATAAATAGCTGCGATTATATTCACCATGCGGCGGTTCTGTCAACCCCAATACTTTTATCTTAAAGCCCGAGTATTTGCCCGTGCTGGCCGGTTTCCAGGTGATAAAGGCACTTTTGCTAGAACGCAGTTGCACGCTTAGATTGTCGGGTGGATCCGGAGCTAAAAAGGAGTATAACAACAAGTAGCAATTTGCAAGGGATTCGAGTTTGTTTCTCAATAAAGTCAAAACTTTACCTGTTGTTATATTCACCGTCCAGGTGAGAAGTTCACGGTGCGTAGAGTTCGTGTAGTACAACCAAAAGTTGTATTCGCTGCCCGGCAGCACTCGCGACAATTTGATATCCTGTCCTATTTCGCTGGCAGGAATTGTGGTGTTCGGTTCCGGATAGCCAAATGGTGGACTGTAATCGATACGATAAAATGCATTATCGTTGCTGCTCGCATTTGGCACACTGATGACCAAGTCAGCACCAAAAGCCTTAAAAGAGAGCGCGAGAGGGAATAGAATTTTAATAGTTAATCGTTTATAATCAACAGTTCTTTCAAATCATAAGTATTTATAGGAACATTTATATTTAGTAAACCTGATCAATATTTTGAAACAATTAAGCTGTTAACCCCAATCTTACAATTACGAACCAGCATACGATGAAAATTACTGTTTGCTGTTGGTTTTGCATTGCTAAAATCAAATCAAATCTAACGATTATTTCAAAATTTTCTCTCTCATTTTTGTCTTAATATAATTATTTATGATTTTGATGATGAGTTAACATTGCCATATGAATCAAATGCACAAATCCATTGCATGAAACAACATCAATCGATTATCTTTGTCGTTATGTATTCTTAAACATCATTATGAAGCATGTTTGTTTTGATGAAGAATTACTATTACGATTTCATGTCCTAGAAGTTTGCCAATAACTTTTTGGCCAAGTAATAGCATACGTAAATTTATTTTCAAACAACTCCAAAAAAGGGAATTAAACCGAAATCAAAAATATTTTCATTATTTACATATTTATTTAAAATCAAGCAACTGCTAAAATATGTGTCTATTAAGGTAGTAATCAGTTTTTCTGTAGACGAATTAAGTTGATCGTTTGACTGTGTTTTAAAGATGGTTATTTTTGGTGCTGGCAACATTTTGTAGTCTTGGTTTGTACCATTGCTAAAATTATGTATCTTTATGAAGTGTTGATTATGTTTTGTGGTAAGATTTGCCTCTTTTTCATCTTCTATGGCCATGCATATGAGAAACATGTGTTTAGTTATTTCTATCAAGTTCAACAACAATAAATTCACACTATACAGGTTCTTTTATTTTGTTAATAAATTGATATATACGAATACAGAATAGTTAAATCAATCATTTAGTTTGTAGGTTTTATTCAAATATTTTCTTAAAAAAAATAAAACTTGATTCATGAAAATTAATAAATAAAAACTTTTTACTGGAGTATAATTTATAATAACGCAAAATAAAATACACTGCTTTCAAAACAGTTGTCATAGAAGTTTTTTTTTTTCTAAAGAAAAATTTGTAATGTTCATACTTAGAAAAACAAAATATTTTATTCATACTATCCAGGTTGGCCTGTGCTTACCGTTTTAAATAAGCAAGTTTCTGTATTCTGTCCTCTAACTCAGTTTAGGACTTACCGGGGGAGAAGTTCCGTTAAAATACGTGAGTGTGTGTAGATACAAATTGGAAATCACACGAATCAAATGAAGATTTTTAACAACTTCTTTTTTATATAAGCCTGACTTGATACTGACTGAGGGCATATTTTATACAGATCTTCAAGTATTCTTGGATGACGCATATCTCGGAACAGCTGCAAAAATAATTTGGCCCGTAATATTGATAACTTCGACAGAGTGATGGAGGGAGGTTGTGGGAGATGGATGTTATCGTAGGAGACGCGTGTATGTAATTTACCTTTTAAGGTTTGAAGTACATTTTGAATGACATGAGTAGTTTCCCAAGCTTAAAGTGTAAACGAGCAGCAGCTAAGCGGAAAATTACAATGAAAAAGCGAAATTGATTTTTTTTGTTTGCCAACCTTTAATATGAAATACGAATTGAGGCACTACATGCAGTTGTTGTTGTTGTTGCATGTGACATGCAAGCACTAGAAACAAATACGGAAGTACATTTTTTGTTTAATTTTATTATGGGTGGTTATTGTTTTTTAATTTATAGGGGCCCTATTAGAGGTGTGGGCGCCGGCCTGTTTTCGGCTGCCCCCACGAACACTAAGTCTTCGTTTTTCAAGGAGGCCTGCCTCAGCCCTAAAACAATTGTATGTACATATGTATGTAAAAAGCTAAATGCAATTCAAAGATGGATATTCTTTTAATAATAAATGCTATTTTTAATAAAGTCCAAGTTGTTCTTTATTTATTTAAGTAATGCAATTTAAAAAGAACACATATCAGCTACAGTGGCGATCTTATAAACAAGACAGTTAGTAACGATAAAAAACTGTATCTATAATCAATAACAATAAATAGTCTAAAATTTAAAGCTAATACATACATATTTTTTTCGGGCTTTTTCGGGGCTTGCAGGTTCGATCCTTTTTGCTTTGGCTTCTACTGACCAAGCCCACGGGCCACGAAAAAAACAACAAAAATAAAAACAAGGCCGGTGCCTACTTTTAAGCCCTTTTCCTAATTTAGTTTGTTCCATCACATGAATAATTTAAAGCTACCAATTAAATTGACTAAGCAGAGACAGTCAAATTAGAGCATTGCGACCAATTGCTCATTACATGACTCCCCATTAAACGGTGAGCCTTTCACAAGGCATAAAACAACAGTTGCTTTGTAGTAACAGCAATAAGATATTAAATGTGTGTCACCTGATCGTTCAAGAATTTCGCAGAAACAACGACATGAAGAATGAAGCGTTAGACAGTTGACAATCTACTCTAATAGTATATTCTGATTCTAACTTGTTTTTGGAATAGAAGGGCTTATAAACTTCGTTTTGATCACATTTGGAATCGTACGTGATGGATGGCTTGATTCCTAGTAAATTCAGCTGAATCTTTGTACAACTTTTATATCCATTGCAAAGCAAAATGTAAATAAATTCGATTTTGATAAACTTTAAGTATATAAACTGAATTTGTTTAAATTGATTTGATTTATTTACGAAAAAAAAGCCAAGAGATGCAATTTGGGATATTTTTTAAGTTAAAGGAATTTATAATAATGCGCTATACTCTATATGGCTCTGAGATTTGGGGAAATTGTGCACACACTCATAAGAAAAAAGTAGCAAATGACACAAATAAAGTTATAAAGGACGATCTTCAATCTTCCTTGTTATTTTTCCTTTGTCCTGCGTTCTCTAGTACAAACTAGTTTAGCCGAAGTTCTAACCCTTTAGTTAGACAAATTATATGTCAATTTATCTGATAGTTTCTAAAGGTTGTTGTAAATGTCACTTTTATGTTTGTTTAACTTGAAATTGTAATATATATAACGAATTGTTACTGTTCGATTTGAATAAAACCTACAAATTCATTTAACTATGCTGTATTCATATACATATATATATCAATTTATCAACAAAATTAAAAAGCCTTCCTGTTACATTATCTAGGTTTGCCTGTAGTAAGTAGGTTTGTGGGCGACTATTTGGGAAAGTGGGGGGCTATTTATAAAGCACTTGCGATTGACATTGCGCACTTATCTGATCTGCATTTGTTTTCTTTACATTTTTGACTGTCTGCCTTTCACTTTCGGAATTCGAAATTTATTTTGATTTGTTTTGTTTTTGGAGTTTTTGGTTGCCTACGAAAGTTGTGCAACTGCACACGCATGCAAATAGCAATCAGCTTGTGTCATTCAGCACAACTCAGCCGCTTGGCAATCGTTTGGCATAAACGAAGCGTTGACCTTGTCCGCTCATTAGAAGTGCAATTCTCGCCCCGTCCGACCGAGTGGCGTCACCCATGGGCAACTGCAGCCTACTACTAGCTGTAACTAGTGTTACGATACACAAAAAATAAAAACAACTGAAACCGAAACACACAAGGTCATGAACCAATCAAATGAAATCTCTTTTAACTACTTATTTAACCGCAAAAATATTAAATGCACTGTTCTCTGGTATTGGTATTAATTTTGATCATCATCATAATCTAATATATAACATATGATCTGGGGCTCGATTTGGCAGCGGCGGTTCGTTCTTGAAATAATTCCATGACGCGTTGATTAACTGACCATGCGGTGCTACTTAAACAACTCGTAATAATTACTAAACTAAACAAAACATGTTTTTAGCACGAACTAAAAAAAAAAGAAGCGTATGTATGTATATTCACATATGTAACTCCCCCCTCACTTCTCAGTTTAACTCAAAAAGCAATTCAAATTAAAAACCTCTAATGAAAATTTTTCTCTTACGCTGTCCGAAAATGTCAAATCAAAACATAATATAAGGGAATATTGGAATACTCTTTTATTACTTTGACGTTTTAGTGAAGCAATAAGTTAAAAACAAGTGGAAACGATGCAGTCGGATTCGGTCGCATTCCCGTTTTTAACGAAGCGGTGGGCGTGGCCCAAGCTCAAAAACTGTAGTTGTAGGCATTTTCGATTTGATTGTGCGCGGAGGCTAGGTACAAAATCGGGGGATGCCAGTTGCTATCTACTACCAAATTTGATAGTTCTAGCTGATAAGATGCGGTAAATATGTGGATTTATCGATTTTCGGTTATAGAATTAATCGATTTCTTAGCCCCTCATTTCCCTTGGTATCGCGTATTAAAAAGAATTAAGCGCTTTTTTTAAACTTGTTAAGAGAAACAAGTAAGTTTAAGAAAAGAACGCATGACTTGGAGATACCCCATAAGTCTTATCTGTGCATATTTCAGTACAATTTCAGTATATATAAAAGTTCGATATTTTGTTTGCTATCGGTTTCATGAGTATAACCTAAATGGTAAGCGTTATTGATATCTTGGACCAAATATGTTTCTTAATACTTAAGGAAAGCTTGTATTTCAAACAGAAACCTCCTAGTTTTATATTCTCTAAAGTCGACGCAATCCTACATCCAAGCTAGATGGACTCGTCTGTTGATGCTGATTATGAATACATATACTTTATGGTAATGTTTTTTTTTTTTACCAGTTACACACATGAATACAGAACTATTTAAGCCTATTTTTTATAAGATAAACAAAGTTTAACTCAATTAGTTTAAATACTTTGTATTTTGAGCTCGTAAAAATAGTTTTAAAACGAAATTGACAAACTTGATATAGTACTTAACAATCTTAATTAGTTCACAATATGTTTAAGACTTAGACTTAGTGTTAATGTGTTGAATCTCAATCGTAATGTTTCAATACTTGTGACTCAATCTGATTGCTTTACCTAATGGCAGGGTGTATGAGAACGAAAATCGGCTGCATTTGTTGTATGCACAAAAAACAGGCAGGTGCGCCATGTGGGTCGGCGGGTTGCCGGTCTTCAAGAAGGGGGGCATAGAGACAAGTGGGGCCGGGCGCTAAAGCTGTGCGTTATATGTTGGTTGTGTGTGTGTGTGTGTATGTGTGTGATTTATAAAACGTTGTTGGTTTTTGCTAATTATTTATATGGCAGCTGCCGAAACCAGTTAGGTGAGCGCCAAGTTTCTCATTTATTTAGTCTATTTTTCATCAGCTTTTATTAAATCACTTATTTGTTGTTGTTGTTGTTGTTTGTTGAAGTATTTTTCATATTTGGTATACAATAAACAAATTGGCATTTTTGTATTGTGGCGCTTGAATAACGCTGAATGTGAGCAAATGAATAAACAATTTGCAATTGAACTCGTGCGACTAAAAGCCGTAAAAAACAACAAAATTGTTCAACGTTTAGATTTCTATTTTTTTTTTTACTTATTTTTTTATATCTCTTTTTTTTTTGTCGGCCCAGTTTTTTTGTATAGAGTTTTATTATTAATAATATGATAATGGAGAAAGGCTTGTGTCATATCCGTTAGAAATCTGCGCTTTGTATTTTGATTTAGCATGCTGATGTTAAGCCAGGTTGTAAACGTTGGATACGAACAGCTTATAGTTGTATTTTAGGAACAAGCCGTACTATTACAAATCCAACAAGTCTTGTAAAATAAACTTTAAGCATTTTCTCTTGTTTTAGTTTTACAAGAGTCTTTTCAGCCTTTCACTTGCCTGAAGGGTGGTAGGTATTGACGGGTCCATTTGCTGTTTTTCAACTGTTATAAAAGGCCGCCGCAATTAACACTAATTGATGCAGAGGTTGTTTGCTGGTGCAGTCGCTGCTTGCAGCTAATGCAAAAGCGTTTCGAAGCCATTAATTTCAGACTAAGACCTAACCATGTCTGTACATAAATATAGTGTGCATATGTATCTGTGATCAATCAGTCGGTAGCCAAGTTGCACGATACTTGCAATTATATAACACATTGTGGCGCTCTAACACCCAATCTCATCTACAGATCCACGTGTATGGTTTGCCGCAATGCATTTGGCTACTAGCTGCGGCTTATTATGCGCCAATAGCCAGCATTAGTCAAATAGTCAAAAGATCAGATCAACGCCTCTGACGAACTATTGACTTCAGTTAAGTGAGAACAGTTGTAAAAGAAATTGACAAATCGATAAATACATACATAGATGGTTATTTGTTGAGAACGATAACTGTTCAATGAGTTGAAAAGAAAAAAACTTAAGATGAGATGTAATGCTTATATGATAAAAATAATTCTTTACTAAAACAAGAACAATTTAAGTCGAGATCAAATAGATAAGTGCTTTTTGTCCATACTAGATTCTCAGTTTAAGACATTAAATAAGGCATACGTCCTCACCTACTTACTCGCCAACATAATCATAACAGCACCCGGAAGACTTTTTAACTAGTTATTAAGAATTGAGGGTTTCAAAAAGTATTTTTTTTTTAGAACTATCTCGAGAAGCAAAAACAAAAAAGGGCAAAAAGTACATGTAGTTAAATGGGAACCCTGATTCTTTAGTTTATATGACTTTACACAGCACACGCTGGCTGACAGCAGCAAATAATTTGCCGCTAAATGGTGAGCTATTTTTAAAAAGCCACTTCATCAAGTGCCACGCCGGATGGTTGCATGCCACACACACACACATGCACATACACTTACTTTGCTCTAAGGAGAATAAGCAGGATCGCTTTCCTCAAGCAAAAGCGACCATTAAATACCCTGTTACCAAATCATCATAGCATCCCACATAAGAACTTTAAAAGAAAAATATTTCTGAAAGTTGAGAATATGGATTTTAGATAAACAAAGAGGGGCACTGCATCTTAACAATCAAACCTATCTGGTATTTACATTTGTACTTCATTTCGTATTTGTGTTTCTTTTTGTACTGTCTGTTTACCGATCGAAAGCAAAAATAACAAACAAAACTAAATAGAAAAGCAAAAAAAAAAAAACACATCTGGCCGGCTGAACATAAACTGAATGATTTAACAGCCAACTGCTTGTTGTCAACCCATTTTAGGGCCACTTTTTTGTTGTTTGCCGAGACAGAATCTTTGGTGCTAGTCCAAAACAGTAGGGCCACCCTCTATTCCGGCCAAACAAGGCACTGCATCAGCCTCAGCCATTGAGCATACTGACTGTACATACTAATTAGCACACTAAATAATGATTCCTATCCCACATCATTCTTTGTATCTTTCTCTTTGTACTCACCCCCTCACCCGACCCTACCACATAACACCCTCGGTACAACACATTGTTCCGCATTGCCTTCCAATAAACAAAAAAAAATACTTAACAACGAGAACTGAGTAAAAACTGAAGTTTCAATAAAATGCATGCCATACCAAAAATAAGATGTAGTACAAGAGGGGTGGCCGAAGGAGGTAGCAAACCTGCTGACCGACTGCGGTTTACGGTTTAATTAATTAAAATTAGATCAGACGGGCGTTGCAAGTGCAGCGGGACAAAAACAAGTTCATAACAACAACAACGTAAACTAAAAGAAAAACCTAACATTACAGTTCCCAAAATGTTTAAACAACTCGAAGAGATAAATATGCATTTAGACGAAACCCAATCCACAGAGCGAAAAAATCAGGTATTTCGTTTATTAAAACCTCACATTTATGAATTTAAATTCCTCATCAAGAGTAAAATTATTGAATATAAATTTGAACTTAAATCAAAATCAAGGTTAAATCATAACAAATGCAAATACCTAATTCAATCAAATGCGAACTTAGTTTCAAAACGACCGTATTATCGTCATGCATATATATATATATATATACAGTACGCCCTCGCTCAACGCAACCCTCGTTACACGCAACTCCTCGATAATTGCAACACCCAAATTCTTAACTTGAAAAAAAAATTACTTCATTTAACGCAACTTTCTAAAGAAATCATACAAAGTACAGATCAAAATTTCTAATTTTATCAAAGACTTAATAAATTAAAATGAATTCCTTGTATTGAACACAAATAAACTCGATTTACTTTGATTTAAATGATAAGAAAATGCATCTACTTTTGTACATAGGTCTCGTAGCCAACAGAAGATTTTCAGTTTTCTCAGTTTTCGCAACAGGCCAAAATCTAATACGAGCCCCGACCACTATTAATTCGTACGACAAGCTTTTTTACCCTTATGCAATGTTTAACATACGATACATTCAATTATAATGTAGATAACATATCAAAACTTTTTTTCTACGAAAGATCGTTTTATTCTCTTCATTTTAGAACAAATATTTTTTATAGTACTTCAACAACAAAAACAGCAATATTAATATTTTTAAATGCTTTTCTTTACTGATAAGAAAATACTGACCAGTAATTATTTGTACGGTGCGTTATATAGTTACTATTTGATAACAAAATTTTATTTCTTTAATATTAATACTGGGTAACATCGCTCTTGCATAGATTTTGATAAATTCTGGCATTCTTCGGTTGAAATGGAGTCCCACATCGCTTGCAATTTTGTTTTAAGGTCAGAAAGGGTTCTTTAAGGGTAATTTCTTAGGTTTCTTTTCATTTTTCCCAATATATTCTCGATTGGGCTTAGGTCCGGACTATTTGATGGCCAACCTAAGACCCCAATTTCATTACACTGCAGCCATGATTTGGTTCGTTTGGCAGTATGCGATGATGCTCCATCCTGCTGAAAGGTGTATTCAACACAGTCAGCCAGTTTTGGTATTGATGGCAGCAAGCTTTCTTCGAGAATGTTAACGTACTTTTCGGCGTTGACCATCCCGTCAATAAAGTGCAGTTGTCCCACCCCTTTGGCAGACATACAACCCCATACCATTATGCTTGCTGGGAATTTTACAGTTCTTTTAAGGCAGTCTTTATGGTACGCTTCAGTTTTGGTACGGATAACTCTCCTTTGCGCATGACCGACACTCACATCAAATTTAGCTTCATCACTAAATATGATGGCGTTCCATTGCCCTTGAGTCCAAGAAATCCGTTCCCGAGCCCATTGTAAACGCTTCTTCTTTTAGAGAAGCGTAAGCAATGGTTTTTCCTTGGCCGAAGAGTAATTTAAGATGTTAAGTATGAAATTAGCTAATCACTGTACATACTTTAAAGAACTTATATCCAATATCTCTTAGCTGCAGGCGTGTCCCCTCAGGCTTAACACTTTTCCCGATTTTACAAGACCACTCAGATGCTAAGTTTCTTCAACGACGATCAGCCTTCACAATTGTGGCCAAGGATCTTTTATCACGAGCTGTGATTGATGGTGTTCGGCCTCTGTTTGCGACTTAGCCAAGTTTAATTTCTTGGCTATTCACCAAAAGTATTCCCAGATTTATACTAATCTAAAACTAGACTTCTTATTTCTTTGCAAATCGGCTTACCACGTACCATCGTTGCTTAACTTTGAATAACCTGAAGCAAGTACACATTTCTAACATTCTGCATTTTATAATATTTAATATATATCTTGATGTCTAGACACTGATTATGTTACACTGTTTGCTTTTGTTTTGATCTTCTTTCAATTCTAAGCTAAGCAAACGCACCGTACGAATAATTACTGGTCAAGATTTTCTTATCAGTAAAGCAAAGCATTTAAAAGTATTAATATTGCTGTTGTTGTTGTTGAAGTACAATAAAAAATATTTGTTCTAAAATGAAAAGAATAAAACGATCTTTCGTAGAAAAAAAGTTTTGATATGTTATCTACATTATAATTGAATGTATCGTATGTTAAACACTGCATAAGGGCAAAAAAGCTTCTCGTACGAATTAATAGTGGTCGGGGCTCGTAGGTGGCGTTAAGCGAGGTCGTACTGTATATTTAAAGATGCAAATGCCCTCTAAAAAAACAAGTAGAAACGTTGCAGTTGGACGCAACCGACTGCGGTTCACTAAATGCGGCAGCGGTGAACGATTCCTTCAAAGATAGGTTGCGTTCAGAGAACTAAGCGGGGTTCAAAGCTGCTTACTAAGCGCTTAGTATTAATCGTTGAAAACTTGTGAACGCATTGATTAGCGTTGAACATGGTTTTGCACATTAGTTTTGATAGCATTTAACAGACTTTGCAATGTTGACACATATTTATAAGATTACACAAATTCAAAATGGTATATGTATATTTTTACCTCGAATTTGGGTCCGTTCAACAGCTGATCAACTAGTAAGCGCAAAAGCGAACAAATTTTACGCTGAGAAAGATGGCGACCGCTGACTAAACATGTTTGCAGTGTGCTTTCTATTTACCAAATTTGTTAATTCAAGCTGTTCAGATTCAGAAATTTGTGGATTTATCGATTTGCAGTTATCAACTTCATTGGTTTCCCAAATCCCCCCTCCGTAGGCGTAGATCCCCGATATTAACAATTTATCTGTTCCTGTCATAAATAAGTATTTTTGGCAAGTTTCAAGTCTCTAGCTTTAAGCGTGTAGAAAACAGTTGCGTTCATACTGACGGACGGACGGACGGACGGATATGGCACCAACTCAATATACTTTTTACCTTCGGTATCGAGTTTATAAATCAATATTTAAGTTAGTATCATTTTATTCATGATAATAAACTTTACGTTAAACTGCGTTTCAAGTTAACCACAGCTTGACAGACAGTTCGGTATGTAGCCTAAAGTATTTGATTTCATTTCCATATATGACACATAACGATTTTATAGGCATCAAATTGCGTGCAACTTTATTAGCTGCGTTTTAATGTTACGTGGCATGTTTGTGCAAGTTTGTTAGTGAGTCTTAGGTAATTATATTTGATGATAAGGTATTTTTTAACGGAAATTTATCGAAATGCTATCTATTTTCCACTGACAAAAAATGAATTCTTATGGAATTGTAAATGCTTCGAATGATTGCTTCAACGCACAGCCTAAACGATCGAATTTTTTCGCGAAATTTTATCATATAAATCGTAGGTGAACATTGAGTTTGTTGTTTTTTTTTTTTTTGTTTCCCCAAAAGTTCACCTGCAAGTAGATAAATTTTGAAGTCAAAAGTTATTGTGAATTTGTTATAATCGCATCCCAAATACACAACACATCAGCTGATGTTCTTTTTTTTATAGATATTGGCTTCGGTAACTCACAAATTGATCATTCGATCATCAAAAAGACTTTGTTAATTCCAGTTAGCATTACTTTCAATGAGTTTGCAAAACAAATGAAAAAACAATCGTAAATGAAGTTAAGCTGAATCAAGATCAACATGATCCGACATTAATCCAAGTAAGCAATCAAGTTGAAAATTCCAAGAACGACATGTGTGAATGCAATACATATGATGATGAATGTGATTGTCAAATAGAAGTAAATGATAGAGTTGCCTGACTACTACATATACTACTCACAGGCACATACACATGCAAACAATAAAAGCCGTGCATCACCGGATCGGAAATAAGCTTAGCATTTACATATGAACAAAATAAAAAGAAGCTTAACATCAAACTCCAAAGCACGCTGATGTCATCGGCCTTTTAAAAGGGGCGCTTAGAAGCAGTAGTAGTATGTACGTTAAAAAAAGTGTCTAGTGTGAGTACTAATTAGTGTAAATAACTGAGTAACAGGTATCGATTACTTGAGTACTTTCGAGGACTGTAAATAATGCCGGCACGTACTGATCACCATCTAATATTTGTATATTATGACTAGTCGACCCGGACCACGCGTTACTGTGGTGCTTTTTGACTTCTACTCTATGAATATAGAAAATATGATACTCTCAGTGATCATCTGTTTATCCTCTCAAAGTCATGTCCATCCGTTAGTAATTTTTGGCCAAGCGGGATAATATTCCATTGTAAGCAACAGATCAAGCCTCCCGTAGTTACCCACATATATGAGCGCATCCTGCGTGTACTCATGAAGACATCTCGGGCTTTTTACAAATGACGACGCTAGTGTTACCATTTCAGCTAAATTGTTTGGATCTAATTCCACATCATTCGTGATCGCGTCTAGTTTATGTATATCGTTTTCTGCTCGCATTTCTGTTTGGTTTAAGGCAATAAACCTTAAGCGCTCACTCTCCACTTTGACATACATGTCCACCAAAAACTAAAGGAAGAGAGGTCTAAAAATCCATTTCGTGCATTACGTTCACGCTGCCTTGTATTAGCTTGTGAGCGTTCATCTGCAGTCTGTGATTGTCTTTTTTTAATGCCACATCATTTGCAATTTGAATCTTAAAATTTCTAACTACACTTTACTATCTCGAAATATAATTTGAAAAGCCAACTGACACAACATTCAAAGGCAACTGTATATTCAAATAGGCATTTAAAAACAAACCAACTATTGGTGGACCACCCTTAACATTTGGGGGGATGCAAAATATATTCTAGCCGATTCTCAGACCTACTGAATAAGCATATAAAATTTCATAAAAATCGGTCGAGCCGTTTCGGATGAGTTTCATTAGGCACTGCGTGACACGAATTATATATATATTAGATTAAGTCAATACAAGATTCGTTTAATGTTCTTGTTAACTTTTTGCGTCTTCGTTATATTTATTTATTTATTGTTGTTGTTGCAGTTAACTTGGCACGTGAGCCCAGAGAGAAAAACAGTCAGCTCGGCCGCATTCCGTGTGACTTTAATTGCAACCAGCAAAAACCGACTTTGCAACAATGTTTATTTTTATTATTTGTTATTCGAGTTTTTAGATTTGGTTTTTTTTTCAAAGTCTGATCGAGTGGTTTACCTGTGCGAAAAAGAGATGAAGCCAGATAGTTGGAATAAGCAAAATCAAAAAAAAAAAAAAAAACAAACAAACAAACAAATCAAGTAACAACGTTGCAGTCGTAAGCAACCGACTTCGGTATACCCTGAGATACCTGTTAAAAAAGGAATGGTAAAAAGTCGGTTTGCAAAGAGGGAGTAGCTTAAAATCTGTTAAGGATATAAATAATATCGATTTTACAAGGTGGCGGAATGGTGGTTCTAGCTCAAAAACTTTGAAAGAATGAGTGGGCGTGGCAAAAAAGGTGTTGATGCAGATAGTTGAGGATGCCAGTAACTATCTTCTTGGCTATAAGGATGTGGGAAGTACATATGTAGATTTTTATATATCGCCCCGATTAGGCGTAAAAACCCGATCAGACTAAAAGAACAATATACTCTTAACCTTCGATATCAGAGTATGAAAATTGTGGACGGCCAAGAAACAGAAATCCCAACGCTTCCACACTCACACATGTCGAGACTATCGAGGGACGATACCGTACAACCTTGAGAAAGGTACATAAATACATACATATATAGCTGTAACTGGATTCTTGTTTCATTCGTTTATTACGAACTATTTTCTGTTTAATTATTTATTTTATTTTTATAAACATACCATAAATATTGATATGGTTAATTGAAACCGAAGGTAAAGAGTATATTGGTTTTATGCAATGGACATTGCCTGTGTGAACGCGCTCCCGCCCACTGGTCGTTTGCTTTTTAAGAACGGGAACTCTTATATATTCCAGTTTATAAGCTAGTGTTACTAAAATTTGTTTGTTTATTTGGTTTGTTTGAAGGAAAAAAATATACTACAGGCAAAAAGAAATTTAATATTTTGAAATTTGTTCACATAAGCCAGTTTGTTCACACTATCCAGGTTTTTTTATTCCGTTCACCAATTGTTATACGTACATACATATATGGATAGGAAATAGTTGAATGAATCATTAAGTTTGTAGGTTTTATTCAAATACTTTAAAATAAATAAAAATAAAATCCATTTCCATTAAAATGTATTAATTAAAAAACCTTTTTATCAGTGTATGTGGGTATTTAAATTTTTCTAAAACAGAGGTTTTGATTGTTCACACTGGATAGTGTATACAGTGTTCACACTATCCAGGTTTGCCTGTACATATAACCAAACACAATATACCAAAGCGTTAATACTTTCATTAAAGAACTAATTCACACAAATACAATAGGATCGAAGTATTTCACAGTCGGTTGTGCCCGAGCGCAACGTTGTCACTTGTTGTTATTGTTATTTCGGGGAAAAAGGAATTGATGTTAGTTGCATTTATTGATAGCAGCTGAATAGAAAGAGAGCGAAGGAAGGTTATGTAATTGTTGAAGGATGGTTAATCCCCCAATTAAAAATGCAAAAGCATACAAACAGTAAATAACATCCATTGATGTTTTATGGGCAAAGCGACGGATTCATCCCAGACACCAGGCTCATGGCAACATGGGAAAAGAAACAAGGGAGGTATGGGTGTTGGAGGAAGGGGGCGGGTGGCGGGGCGTTAGGGGCAGCGACTGTTGTTGTGTTTACTTTGGAAACGTTAAATGTGAATTGAAAGTGTTAAATAGCAAACAGTACATGTATGTAAATACATATGTATGTATGTACATACATATAACAATAAATGTCACTCACCTGTGACAAGAATATTGTCAAAATGCTTAAAACAAGCAGCATTTGTCGTTGTCGTTGTTGTTGTTGCTGTGTTTGATGCTCCTTCTTCTTTTTGTTTTGAGTCTGCTTCATGGCGCTGCTCATTGCGAGTACAGTGAAAACCAACAATTTGTTAACTTTTGCGGCTTTCAAGTGTTTTTTTTTTGTTATAACATAATTTGACTGAGTGTGTTTTTATGTGTATATTTGTGTGTGTGTCTCTCTCTCTCTCTCTGTCGCTCTCTCTTTCTTGATGGATCGTCACTTAATTAATATTGCACTTGTTTACAGCGGTTTGCAGCGATGTCGGCGTTTGTTTTCTGCAGAAAAATAAAAGATGTGTCGCGCTCTTGTTACAATTTGTAGTCGTATATTGTTGTTGTTGTTGTTGTTGTCGCCGATGTTGATGTCATTCGTTTTGCAATTTAAAGAATGCGCGTCAGTAATAAATGCATTAAATGGCCAAACAAAATTATAACGGCACTGTCACAGAGACAGAGAGACACGCTCTCTTAAGCCAACAAAATGAGAGTGAAGCGGCTGGGCACGAGCGAGACAGACCAGCAACAAGCGAAAGCGTCGCAGGTAGAAAGCAAACGAATACGCGGAAAGACGTCGACGACAGCGACTGAACGATGGTGCAAGCGAGAGCCACGCACAAGTGCGTGTGAGTTCGCTTGTGCATACAAATGCAGCCCTATGCATGCATTCTTGCCTGCGTGTGCGTGTATGCATGTGTGTGTGTGTGTCTATGTGTGGACGGTGTGTAATAACGGCGCTTTACAACCAACGCAGTTGCTGCGAATGTTGTAGTTGTTTTTGTTATTGTTGCAACTGCTGTTGCATTACGAAATAACTGCGCGTCCGCCATGACAATTACTAAGCAATTGTTGCTGTAGCAGTTCTTCAATTATTGCACCCCCATTTTGTGCACGGCACAAGTAATTATATTAATGCTAATTGCACGCATCTATTTCAATATCAGCAGCAACAAGAACAACAACAGGCACAGTCGCCGCCCTTTCCACAAACACACACACACACACGTACAAAAAAAGACGACAGCGGCGGCGCAACGGCAGCAGCGACGTCAACTGCCCACTAAACACAAAAAAAAATACAACAAATTCATTGTAATTTTTGTAGTTGTTTCTGCTTCTTCTTCTGCAGTTGCTGCTGCACTATTTAAATAAACACGTCACGTTTTGTTAGTGTTTTATAGGTATAGTGTGTTTTTGTTTGGGTGAAATTTTAATGGCCGTCGCACTATTTTTGTTATATAGACACATATACATATGTAGATATTCGCGAATTAATTTTCAATCAAAACTCTCAACAAATACAAATACATTTAACACGCATTTATTCAGGCAGCAACAGCAAATTACAAACGCACACCACAACAAAAACAAAATGTGAACAAAAATCGCTGCAACAATGTAGTAGAACGCCTTTTCTTCACTATTTGTATTTGTTTTTAGTTGCTTAAATTGTTGACATTAACGAATTACACTTATAACAAGTATCAGGCTACGTTTGCGCTAACAACTGACCGAAAACAGAGCTCAGCATACGAAGACTTAACACATTTGAAAAAAAAAACAATGTGAAGCGCGACAGCAACTGTAACCGAACCGCACGAAGAAGAGTATAAAAATGAATAAAAACAAGTGAATATACACAACAACAAAACAGTGCATGGAGCAACACTTGAGTGCGCTGCGCAGTGGTGCTTTTCCTAATCGATACATCGCTACATCTCATCGAACAGCCATCCACCTGCTGGTGCCTATCGCAAGCGTTAGCCATTCACAGCTAGGCGCTGCGCAAGCGCCATCTATCGAAAAATCGTTGAGCTTACGCCCGCAAAAATTCAAATTAAAATGTGATGCAGCAAATTTAAACAGCCAACTTTATTTACGAGCAAACAGCCACACATAATTTCACGTGAAGAAGCAATAAAGGAAGAAGCAGTAAGAAATAATCATAGCATTAATTAAAAATTAACAATGTTCTGCGGCTGCCAACATACATGAAACTTGTTTCATACCGGAATTAAGCATCGCGACATTTTGAGCACACCAACGGAAATGATGTAAACAGTTGTTTGCAGCTTAAGCTGAAGTACTCATCAACATTTTTGTTCTAACTCTGATCCAATATACTTGTATACTATGTACATGCACGTTTAAAAATAATTAAATTGTTTAACTGTTTCGCAAATATTATTGGAAAAAAAATTGTGTAACATATTTCAGGAGATTGTAAGCTTTTCTGTTTATTTTATTCATACACAGTCACCGCTGATGACCGAAACAAAACGTACCATTTAAAAGCAGTTTCTGTGCGCGCCAAGAAACAATTGTCAATTGTTGTATGCACAATTATCGATGCATGGTATATCGATAGATCAATAACTCAATAATAAATTGAGTATTTGGCGCCAAATGAGCAGGTTAATAAACTTTCAAAAAAGTGGAAAAGCTATGTATGCATTCAAAATATTTATTCACTACGACCTCGCTTAACGCAGCCCTCGTTCAACGCAACTCCTCGATTATCGCAACACCGGAATTATTTACATTGTAGACTCACTTAACGCAACTTTCAAAACAAAAACACCTCGTTTAAAGCAACTTCCAAAGGAAATCGTATGTTTTAAAAAGTTTTTAACAATTCTTTTTCTTTTCTTTTTCATTCGTTCATTCGTCTTTGTTGAAAAATATATGCATTGCAAAAATCAGTTATATGTATGAATTTCTATCAGCTAAAAATCTTCCAAAGAAAGCGCTAATGCTTTTGGATATCGCATCCTGTTGTTGAGAAAAGTCCTATCGTCTGTCTGTCCGTCTTTATGAACGCGTAGATCTTAGAGACTACAAGAGCTAGAGACTTCAGGTTTGGAATATAAGTTCTCCAATACCTTGAGCTGAACAAGTTTGTTTCAAATTATCGATAACTATTATGGTTTCCGATAAACACAAAGAGTCGATTAGAAGAAAATATCGAATTTGAAAAATGAAAAATAAGGGGGTTGAAAAAATGGGTAACGATAGATCTTATGTTAAAATTTCGTCAGTTTTAAGTTCTGATTCAATTGATTATAATTTGAAGCATACTTTTAGGGCGCATGGAGTATAATTTTTTGCAACTGGGTTCAGGGTATCTTCTAGTCGGGCTCTCCCGACAAGAGCCTTTTTAATTGTTTCATTTTGTCTCTTCATTACAAAATTTTCAAAACAATAAAAACAAAATGTTTGTCGTAAGACGTTGGCTTTGGTGTGCGATATTATAAACAATGTTTTCTTGTCAGACTGACAAAGACCAAACAAAAACGTTTTGTTAGCTCCGGTGTGCGGCCAGCCTTAAGGCTCAGTTACCCGAAAGTGAACTAAATTGAACTTGAACTTAGAAAACAGCTGATCAGTTCAACTACACGTAAAACATTGTTTAGTGGTTACCCAAAACTCGAACTGAATTGAACTGAATTGATGTGTGTCAAGTAAGCAACGGTTCGCCAACAACGATTTTTGGAACTTAGCTCATGAGTCGGAACTACGTATGATCATTGGCATTGTTATACATTTTTCTGAATGAAACCCAATAAATATTGATGCAGAAATGGTAAAAAAATGTTGATTATATTGTTTTTATGAATCGTTTGGCATATTCCAGCTTTTAATATGAGTAAAACAAGTGGTTAAAAATTACGCTTTCAGCATTTCCTTAACATCTCTTCTCAGCAGGGATGGCATCGAATACGACTTATAACTTATTTAAGCCTTCTATTTCAAATATTTAATAAAAAAATTTACAGGAATATTAAAGA